>CM029525.1:13355971-13744379 GCA_017140615.1 Eucalyptus cladocalyx
GGTGATGCTAAGTCATGCAACCCTAGGCAATGGAAATCTTGATTGGGTCGAGCAACCCAATTGAGATCCGTCACCGTGGTAGTGCGATAAGGTAAGTGGTGCTTGATATCTAGCAACCCGGACAGTCTTTACCGCCAAGGCTTACACCGTGATCGATTGCCCTAAGTACCGTTGCTATCTTGACTCTCGCCTCTTTATTAATTGCGTATCTCTCTCTAACCTCCATGGATGAGGTCAATCAGTCGTGGCTAGTGTAGTGGCTCACGACCTCAATTAAAGGTTGCTAGTGACCACGGACATCAATCAATCGAGATTGTCTGAGCTACAATGTTGCTTGCGACTTCGATCCAAGGTCTCCCATGGACTAAGAGAGGATCCGAGGCCGGCGTTGCCATGATGCGACCATGGCCGAGGCTGGGTGAGAAAGAAGGGAACTCACCAACGAGCACCCTTCAGTGATGTTCAGTGATGTTGAGCTAGGCAACGGCCGAGCTTAGGAAGTGAAGGTGGTCTACTAAAGGCAAAACTCAGGAAGTGAAATGGTGTTTCCGAAAATGGGGGTATGAAATTGATAATGGAGTAAGAAGTGAAATATATATTTTTAAAATATTTTTGCAGTATTTGTTTTTTCAATGAGCGTTTTCCATAAATTGAGATGGAATGGAGAAGAGAAGGACGCAATTTTGTCTAACATCGACAGACCATATTGGCCAGCACGTACCAAATGGAATGGCCACTACTTTGCCCACTCTGACTTCTAACAATTTTCTGATGGTCCTAGAAGCCGAATATCTCTCAAAATCCCATTTTCCCAAGTTCAATCTTCGTTAAAGAAAATTTCACGAAATAAAAAAAATAAAAAATAAAATGATTGTATTATGTCCAAAATTACCACGAACGCGATTAATTTTCTACACAAGGCCTATCGATAAAATATAAAGAAGGAATGAGCAGTATGAAGTCGTTGGTAAAAATAAAAACAAAATTAAAATTTGTGAAAATACCTTTCTTTAATGAAATTAAAATGTATATATATATATTATTTTATTTAAGAAAACTGTTTCGTTGTTTGGACTTCTTATCGGATAGGATAAATGTTGGATTGGATACAGATGGGTATTCTAATAAATCATACAATGTTTTGAATGTATACATATCCAAGCTGGTTTTAACCATTGATCATTGGATTGAATGTTGACATAATGGTTCTGACCAGTGGGAACCTTCCAGTGTAATAGCTCCTGTTGTCAGCAAAATCCACCTCACTCTTCCCGCTGTCCTCCATCTCCTCCCCCTCTTTGCCCATGGTGATTGGTCCAAGCCCTTGTGGATGTTTAGGCTACCGAGGCACTGCCGTTGTGCAAAATCTTCAACAACCACTAGGCCCATCACCACCTGTATGCTCACGGTCAATGCCAAGGTCGAGGCTCAGTGAACGAAGGTGCGGCTACTTGTATGACAAAGGTTCGTGATACAGAAGGGGACGACAACTCTTGCTCCAGATTTGGCCATGGACGGAAATGACAACAGACGGTGATGATGGTTGGTGCTCCAGACCTGGCCTTGGAGCTCCTCTTCGACTAAGGTCCGGTCGAGCTCCTCCATCGCTGAGACCTAGCTGAGCTCCTTCGAGGGCTTATCAAGTCGAGCTCAAAATCACGATTAGAGGATACTGGTGATAAATATTATGGGTGATAGGTATTAAATATATTATATTCATTTTTATTATATCATGCATATAACATTATTTTTTTAAATTATATCCGTTTTTTATCCGATCTTATTTTGTTTTAGACAACATCTAAATATAGGACATGATGAATTTTAATCTTATCCTCAACTTTTATCCAGAGTACAAAACGGTGCGAAAGTAAACGGAGCCCCGCTAATCCGCAAGAATAAGTGGGCCTCCACATTCCTCAGCTTCGGGCCCCACACGCGGCCGCCCCAAACCCCGGGTACGGGGGCGAAATGATGAAAAGAACGGAAGGAAAAACATCGCCAATTCGACCGTTCATCACGGACAAACCGAATAACGAAAACGATCCCAACCGTCGGATCAGGAACGGACACGACTGACGGACTGACTCGAACGAACGGAATCGACACTCAACCGTCGAAAGCGATCGAACCCAGTGATGATGTCACGAGGAAAATGCAGAGAAAGAGGGAGGGAGGGAGGGCGGGGGTCCTGCTCTGCGACGTCGCCGTCTCGTGGCCTTCATCCTCCCACCATTTTAAAGAAAAGCCCATAAACGGACAACCTCTGCAACTACTTTGTTCTTCGCCATCCTTGTCTTCTTGTTCAAACATCGGCGCTTCGGATCTTTCCATCTCCGCGTCCGTACCCTTGATATAAAAACGATGGCTTTCGCGTGCTCCGCCCAGAGAAAGGCGATTCGCAGAGCGGAGGATATGGAAAGAAAGGAAATGGCAGGGAGAGACAGAGCTTGAGGACGGTCCTCTGTTTCCTCTGTTTCTTGTTCCTGTCCGTCGCGTGCGGAGAGAATCGGAGGGCGGACTCTGTTGTCGAATCGGTGGAATTCGAGCGGAGACTTTGATCGGTGACCAAAAGGGTGTTCGGATATGGGGGCTGCGTGATGAAATTCGGATTGATTCGTCACTGGATCGAATCAGGGCAATGGCATGCAGTTCGGTCCAATTGCAGGAGGAGCCGAGCATCGAGACGGACAAGCTGAGCTACGAGATCTTCTCGATCCTCGAGACCAACTTCCTCTTCGGCTGCGACGACCCCGGCCAGAAGAAGCTCTTCGTCCCCAAACGCGTACCCGACGCACAACCGCAAGACCCGAAGCCTCGTGAAGATCTCCCGCTGAATCGTCACGAGGTCGACTTTGCGGTCGCGGACCGTCGAGGGAAAATCTGCATACTCGCCATCGATGGTGGCGGAGGTGGCATGCGAGGTCTCGTCTTTGGCAAGGCCCTGGCCTATCTGGAGGGCGTGCTCAAGGCCAAGTCCGGCAATCCCGACGCCCGAATCGCCGACTATTTCGACATCGCTGCCGGCTCCGGCGTAGGTGGCGTCTTGGCCGCCATGCTTTTCGCGACCATGGACCGAGGCCCAGGCCCGGCACGACGTCCCATTTCGGAGGCTGAGGACACGTGGCGGTTCCTCGCGGACAAGGGGAGTCGGGGTTGGGCGCTTCCCTCAAACGGCGGCGGCGGATTTTTCAGGCGGGTGCTCCGCGGTGGCTCCAGTGGTCAGGCGGCGGCAACGGCTGCCATGGAGAAGGCGATGAAAGAGGTGTTCAGCACCAGGGACGGGAGGGACAGGAGGTTTCTGACGTTGAAGGACACGGTGAAGCCGGTCCTGATCCCGTGCTACGACCTGTCGACGGCCTCCCCGTTCCTGTTCTCGCGGGCCGACGCGCTCCGGGCCGAGAGCTACGACTTCAGGCTCTGGGAGGTGTGCCGGGCCACATTGGCGGAGCCGGGGTCGTTCGGGCCGGTGGAGATACGGTCCACGGACGGTAGGACGCGGTGCGTGGCCGTGGACGGGGGGCTGGCGATGAGCAACCCGACCGCGGCGGCGATCACGCACGTGCTGCACAACAAGCGGGATTTCGTGCACGTGCGGGGGATGGAGGACTTGCTGGTGCTGTCGATAGGGACGGGGCCGGCGGCGGAGGCTGGGTTTGAGTATGAGAAGGTGAGGAAGTGGAGGGCCAAGGAGTGGGCTCGGCCGGTGGCGCGGATCGCCGGGGATGCGTCGGCGGACGTGGTCGACCAGGCCGTGGCCTTGGCGTTCGGCCCTCGGAGGAGCAGTAATTATCTAAGGATTCAGGTAATTAAATGTTTATTTTTCTGCGGATTTGGTTGACCATGCGTCATGATAGAATCGGGTGATGCAGGCGAACGGCTCCAGCCTCGGCCGGCACAGGCGCGGCATGGATATGGACCCGAGCCCTAAGGATGTGAAGGTGGCGACGGCTATGGCGGATGACATGCTGAAACAGAAGAGTGTCGAGTCGGTGCTCTTCGGGGGCAAGAGGCTATTGGAGCAGAGCAACTACGAGAAACTGGATTGGTTCGCGGGCGAGCTCGTGCAGGAGCATCAGAGGAGGAGCCGTGGAATCGCTCCTGCCGCCGCCGCCGCCGCTCCTCTCTGGCAAGCCGCTCTGAATCCCACCTAAGCTGTGGTCCCAAGAATTTGTGAGAATCGATCCAAAAGAAAGGTAGCTTTTTTCCCATTACAATCACTATCTAGTATCTAGATCTAGGTGCTGATCAAAAGAGATTGCAGATTTTTTGAGGAAACTTCGTCTCAGCACTAACCGTAACGAGATCGACAGTAATATTGGGAATTTCATTTTGATCAACGGAAAACAAGTTTTACAAGTTGCTAGATACATTAGATTTCGCATCTTTCAGTCTTGTGGGGCTGTTCTTTGAGTTTTTGAACGCCAATTCAAGCATGTATAAAGCCATACAAAGGAAATTGTAATCCGGGAAACTCATGACCTTTGGTTTCTCTTCTCATGTTGTTCCTTAAGTTCCATAAGTGCTTCTGTTGTGGTAAATATAGAATAGTAAAATAAATAGAACAAAGCAAAATCAAGTCTTAGATTTACGTCGTTCGGTCGGTGTAACTTATGATTATGAGCGAGTAACATTGGACCCTACTCTATAGAGATTACAATTACACTCGAGTCACTCAAACGGCCAAAGTGTTCTCTAGCTCCAACTATGCCCGACAACTCTCACACATCATTCAACTTCACAATTATTGGTGAAATAGTCTCTTAATCTCATGAAAGAATTCACAAATCTTATAAACGAGATTCATTGGCTCAAATACCGAAAGCTCCTTTTGGATTGCTTCATAGTGTACTTTATGAAGAAGGTGCCTCTTTGATGCCCTAATCCAAATTAGGAATCCAGTTACAACTAGCAAATCTACTTAAATTGAAAAACATATTTGAATTGTCTTTTCTTCATGGGCTAAAACTTGATACATATGTTAACAGCTGATGGTAAAATATTAGGTTGAATTCTCATTCCTTCATGGAACAATTTCAAATTTAACTTTGAAAGATGCAAAAGTAGGTTGGTAATATTGGGTGCTTCTAGAGAATTATGGGCAGATGAATATTTTGCACACAAATGTATAGTGGTTTGGCTTTATAACAAGTGGGACATCCACTCTTTACGAGTAACAGCCACAAAACTGGATGGAATCCATTAGTAACTAAAAGAGAGTTATAATATTGTAGATACTACTTCAATACATGATAGATCACACTATTAGAATGCACGTCTTGCTTTCACACTTGTACACTCTTCTTACCATAGGTTATAATAGCTACAAAATCTCTACAATAGAGATAATTATAAATTGATAAAATAGATCGCTCAACAGAGACAAGATGATAATAACAATACAAATTTTCTCAATTTTCCGCTAAACCCTTTGTCTTTGCTTCAATCCTCTTTTACAGGCATGTTTCTCCAATCTGATCGTTAGAAAGCCTTCAAACGAATCAAGTAGCCGTTGGGTGTTGATAGGTGCGATCACCGAGGTTCAGGCTGCCCATAAAATCTATTTTTACCAGCAAAATCAGGGTTTTTCCAAAATGGAGTCTGCCGCCATTGTTCGCCAACTACTTCTTTGGCTGCTTGACCAAAATCGACAAAAACAGTTTTGACTCATCTCTAGTCCTCTTGCGGCGAACTCCCTTGTCAACAGCAATTTTCCTTCCGTTCAACAATCATGTTGGGGTGAGTTAGGGCCACCATCTTCTAGGTTGTCCATAGAAGCACAACAAGCTGCTCCTAATCACTTGATAGGAGTTGATCTTCTTCAACAATGATTACTTAGATAATCACCTTTTCATGGTCCATTTAATCATATTTGCGATTATGGCTCTGCCCACTGATTCAACTATTTATTATTGGAACGAAAAAAAAAGCAAACTCTAAAATTTGGAATGAGGCACAAATGAAGACGGGAGGGAGAAGTAATGGAAATGCAAATGCTTTTTGCTTTAGTGTAATTACAAATCTGAAGTCCACAACTTTTTAAAGTGGTTGGACTTGGACGTGTACATAGCTTGACAAACGTTAAATGAGGAAAACAAGAAAGTCCATAAAGTGATAAAAAGCAGACAAATAAAGCCAAATGGGAAGACCCACAATAAGTACATGAAAATAAGCGCGAAGAACTCTTCAATGAACTTTTCTAGCCTTGTTTGTCTTCATGCTGCGGAAAGTTTCCTTCATTAAATGCTTGTAGCAATTTTCTCTTCAATCTTCTTCGAGCGCCTATTATGAATCATGCTTCATTGATTCATTCTCGTTCTTCTTTTCCCACCCATCATAAGTGGAGGCATTTTGAAGAACACTAACAACTAAATCTAGAGCTCATAAACAACGTGCTCACATCTTCAATAATCAATATTATATTATTCTAATATTTATGATATCTCTAAGTCTTCATGAACACATTTACCAAGGCCTTTGCTCCTAGTGCCTTGTTCACCATTTATCAAGGTCTTCAACCTTTGTAGATGTCCTCGGGAAATCAACGATGCAATCGCGGTCTTCTTGATATCATTATTACCTGTTATTGAGAAACATATGCATTTATCAAATAAATATTCAAACATATAGTTTTGGTATTATCAAAACCCCATAAGGATGTTTTCCCAACACATTAATTAGACGTCACTCATCGATGAAAACCTAGACATTCCCATCAATCCCCTTGCCGATGACCTTCAAAGCCGCCTCCTCCTCAATGATCTTTATTTGTAACGCACATGTTTCTATAGAAGTCGTTGAGACGGACAATCCACTCCCTTGGAACACTCAAGCCACTAACTTTTTCTACCCGCGCAGGAAAAATCGTTGGCCTTTATCAAACGGGGCACACCATGATGACGGGTTAAAACGCCATCAATCCCTCTTGTTGGCTACCCTCGTGACCTTGTATATGGCTAGAAGATGACTAGCGAATGGCGCTGCCTCGCTTCGCAAAAAGCAAGAATGGTACTAATGCTATAAATTTGATATAAGTACAATACAAGTATCAAAACTTGGTATAAGAGGATACTTCAATGCTAAAAGTTACAAAATGTATATTAAGTTCCATTTTTTTTTTTTTTGAAAATTGGGACACCTAAGTATCACATTTGATGAACCCTATCGAAAATTTTACGTAGCAATTTTATTTATTTATTTATTGATATTGCTCACCTACGTAGCTCACTAAAGAGCTGAGTTAGCAAATCCAAGTCAAAATGACATCGTTTTGTTTTAGATTTGTATTTTAATATAAATATTAATTAAACTAAATTTAAAAAATTTTTTTTTTAAATATATGATTGTAGAATGGCGAGGGCTAAGCCCTCCCCACCGCCTCCCCATCGTCCCCAAGAAAGGCTGACAATGGTGTGGGAAGGGTCAGCCGGGGTCATCGAGTATTGACCAGGGGTCGGTGACCCTAGTCGGCCGATGGTGAGGGCTTGCAAAGCATCACCCAGATCTAGGATGAGGGTTGCCCCCCCCCTCCCCAATCCAATGAGGGTCATTGGTCTTTTGCTAGGCCAAGGGTAGGTTGGAGGTCCCCCTAGCCAACATGGGCCCTTGGCTCGGCTAGTTGAGGGCCAGCAACCCTTGTCGGATCCGGGATATGGCCGACAACCTCGCTAGATGGGGGAGGCTTGCGACCCTTGTCCCAGATTTGGGTGAGGATTTGGGTGAGGACTTGTAAGTCCTCACTATTGATTGCCCAAGCTCGAAATGTGGACTCTTGATGTGAGTGGAGATAGTTACAAAAGAGAAAGAGCTTAAACTTTCTTCCTATTTTCATGGAGTTTTGTCATGAACCAAAGAACTACAAAGGAGTTGTGAAGTTTTGACATGAACCAAAGATACGAAGGAGGAGAAGACGAAGAGAGAGGTTTTTTTTTTTTTTTTTTTAGAAATCTCATTGCCCCTCATTTTTTGAGAATTAGAAAGATCATTTTCAAGTTAAATTTGTTTATTTAAAATCTAAATTCTTATGCTCCTTTTTTTATTAACTTTTTTATTATTTTTCCTCTCTTTTTTAATTTATGTTTTATTCTTTTCCATCATTTCTTAATAAAATTTTTATTAAATAAATATAAATTCTAAATATATACTATGTATACTCTGAAGCCCTTAGGGTGATGCATGACGAGCCTAAGAGTGAGGAGTAAAGGTGAGTATAGTGCAAGGGTAGAAGTAGGAACCCAAGAATCAGATCGGTAGGGGTAGTTCTCGGTTCTAGGATATGTAGAGTATGTTATAGGTTCTAAAAATTGGGGAACTTATTTCCGATGGATAGGTTCTAAGTGGAATTGGGAAACTTGAAATCTAGAACTTGAAACAAGTCAATGTGTTTTTTTTTTTTTTGTTCTGTCTTTACATGATTTTGCAGTATTCCATAATATCTAATGATGAGTATATAATTTGAAATCAACAATTTAGCTTCCAAATTCTGACGATATCTATGACTGTAACTTTTATTTTGTTAATTTTCATAATTTACATAAGTCTAAATATGAGTAGTGATCAGTGGATTGTATAAATTATGGTCATTAGAAATAATAATTCATTATAATTATCCAATTAATATTATAGGTGGAATCTAGATAGACTTTAAAACCAACCTTGGAACTTATGACAAGGTAAATTATAGTATTTTGGGTATGTATGGTCTAGATTCCAAAAATTAGAAAACTTGTTTTGAAAGGTAGGTAACAGATGGAATTTGGATGGAACCTAGAACCATTCACCTTTAATGAGGAGTAAGCATAGAATTGGCTAGCCACAAGGCACACGCCACATGTACTTATCTGGTTTGACAAAAATGATTGACAGGTGTGATTAAGGAAAAGTGACTCTCCAATGACGATTGAGTCGAACCTGTAATTAGAGTAGTTAGTGGTGTTTCTGTCACATGAAGACTGAGTTTATATTGATCCTTGATTCCTATAACCACTAGTCATGACAAGTTAGTACTCGTTCAAATTATGTCATGAGCCGTTTACAATCATCTGTCGGGTAAAGTATAATTTCGCCTATAAATAGCAAACTCCAGACTTTGGTAGAGCTTGGTAGGCTGTCTTCTTCCTCTTCAAAACTTGAATTTCATTCTCTCTTGCATATACTATCTTAAGCATCAGTGGGGCAAAAGCTCGGACGCCCTAACCCGTGTTCATGTGCGCGAGTCATTTTTTGGGTGGAAGCTTTGCCGGATTTGGAAGGGCCAGATCGTGCACAAACAGGAGGGAACCATGGACTGGTCCTCCTTGAAGAGTATAATTGGTAGAAAATCTCGCACATTAAGGGTGCGTTTGTTTGTGTTTTGTTTAAAAAATGTTTCGGGGAACGAGAAATAGAAAAAAGTGTTTTTGTTCGGGGAATAATTTTTGAACAAAAAAACGCGTTTGGTAAACTTGTTCCGGGAATAAAAAAATAAACAGAAACATGTTTGGTAAATTTGGATAATTTCTTTTATTTCTTTTAATTTTTCTATTTTTTTCTTATTTTTCCTTTTTTTATTTTTTATTTTTCCTTTTTTATTTTTTTTTTTCTTTTGGCCGGTCGCCGACCATGCCGAGCTCGCCCGGCGGGCGAGGCGCGGCCTCGCCGGGGCGCGATGCCGACTCGCCCGGATCCGGCGAGGCGAGGCTCGGCCGCCGGGCGAGCTCGGCCTCGTCGGATCGGGCGAGATCGAGCTTGCCCGAGGCCGGCACAAGGTCGACCTCGCCATGGTTGGGCGAGGCCGACCTCGCCCAGCGGCCGGCGAGCCTCGGCCTCGCCCACCCCAGTCGGCGTCACTGGCGGTGGCTCGGCGAGGCCGAGGCTCGCTGCGCGGGCGAGCTCGGCCTCGCCTAGCTACGGCGAGCCTCGGCCTCGCGGGGACGGCGAGCCTCGGCCTCGCCGGGGCCAGCGAGCCTCGCCGTGGCTGGGAGAGGCCGCCGGCCCTCGTCGGTCGGTCGCCGGCCATGGCCGAGGCCGGCGACCGGCCAAAAGAAAAAGAACAAGAAAATAAGAGAAAAAAAAAAAAAAAAGTGTTTTCTTATTTGTGTTTTTTGTTTTGTTTTTTTTTTTTGTTGGGAACAAAAGAACAAAAAAACAGAAAAAGTGTTTAAAAACAAAAAATCTCTCTCTCTCTCTCTCTCTCTCTCTGTTTCTGGAGTTAGAGAAAGTGAAACCATGGCCTCGCCATTTAAAATGGATTAATCGTTTTCCAATGCCGGAATCAATCTCCCAGAAAGCTTGCCTCCTCTAGTAAGAGGAAAAAAAAAGAAGACGTTTTTGGCCCTGTGGCGCAGGATTTTCATCGCACTAATGTTGCAACTATCCAAAGGCGAATGTCTATTTCAATTTCTTGCTTCCCTGGAACTTCTTAATCTCTTTAAGAATGAGAAATATTCTAAAAGCTCATACATTTTTCTTTAAATTTTTCTTCATAAATGCAGGTAAAGCCAATTGGATGCATCGAAAAAAACGAAAAAGAAAAAGAAAAAAAAAACTCTTGTTTGGTGGTGCCTGTTCTTGCCATTGTGGGTTATTCTGCAAATATTAATTTTTCTGGATGATTTTCACTTCTCTGATTTTTGAGAGAATTGCCACAAAATCTCGAAAATTATAATGAAAAAATCCCATCAGTCACAAAAGGAGAGGGGGAAAAGGTATCCGAGGGAGCTGCGCATGACAACGCTTGTTCTCGGGAAGAGTTTTTTTTTTTTTTTTTTAGAAATAGTTCTTTTCTATTTTTACTTCGGGAACAATTTCTAAGTAAAAGAACCCGTCTGTAACGACACAAAATTTCTACCCCGGAATAGAAAAAGAATAGAAATGTGTTTGGTAAGCAACAATTTCTTTTTTGTATTTATTCATTTTATACTTTTGCCGACGGATTGCCACCGCCGGCCTGCTAGCCGCCGCCGTTGCACGACCGCTGCCGCAGGAGAGGCAGCCGGGCGGGTCGCGGGAGGGGGCCGATGGGCTTCGGCAGCGTCAGCGGTGGATGATCTGCGGCCAATGGTCGCGGCAACGCGCGGCGCGCGACCGGGCGGTGGCGGCGACGACGATTGGCGCGGCGACGCGGCGGCGGCGGCCAACGATCGGCGGCGGTGGCGATGGGCGGTGGCTCCGGGCGGTTGACGGTGGTGGCAGCAAGAAAATAAAATTAAAAAAGAAAATCAACTTACTTCTAGAAATTGTTCGAGAACAAGAAGTAACTTTTTTTGCTTCTCAAAAACTGTTCCGGGAACGAACGAGAACAAAAAATTGGGAAATTGTTCGGGAACAAATGTTTTACCAAACAAGTTTACGTTTTTTGTTCCGGGGAACAAAAGATTATAAATTGGGAGAAACAGGAGTGTTACCATACGCTATCTAGCAGACTGATGTGCCTTTTACCGTGTCAATTGTCTTTTTGTTATTGATTAACATTTGGGCAAATGAACCTTGTTCGATCAAGGGTTCGGATAAAGAGTAAATATTTCCGAGCATGGCTAGTGGTTAAATTCATTTTACACATTCACCGTTAGATGGCGACATGCGAATAAATTTAGTTTATATGACAACTATCTTTAATTATACATGTTATCCATACAAAGGTGAATTCGATCAAAACTCTTTACACCAATAATGAACCTAATAAATATCCTTTCGTATAATACTTTTAATAATTAGGACAACCTAGCGACCTTATTCATGTGGGACATCCTGATTAACCAGTAAGGACAAGCATAAGACGGTCGAAATGGCAAAGGGCAAAAGGGCAAGTTACACGTAACAAGAAGGTGGGTCTAACCACGAATCTCTTTTGTCTTAGTTTTAGTCATGTTTTTGTCCATTGTTCATAGAAATGGCCTCCTCTTTAGGTCCTTAGCTTTACTAGGGAATCTGTTTTTTCCTTACATTTTTAGAAAATCTCGATCTTTATAGACCATTTTTGTGGTCCACGATTCAAACACTAGTTTTTGTGGTCTCACCTTATCCTTATTTTAGAGGGGATCATCGGGCATGATGACGGTTAATTATACCCTACTTGACCGACCATATTGATAACGATGATAACCTCTATCTCTTTACTCATTCTTTGGTTTCTATCACCTCATTCCTTTTTTCCTCAATAAAATTAAGTGTATGGTTCTTATGAGTTTGGAAGGCCCCATCAAGCGTATAGACACGAAGAAGCAAAACAAAGAACTTTAGATAATGATGAAAATGAAGAGATGAGGACTCGAATGGGTTGAGGACTTGAATGGACTAATCGTTAGTTGAAACATCTACGTTTACAAGTAATGGAGGATTCAATCATCAGGATGCAATTTTCATTAAGTTAGCGTTAGGATCTGTCGAATTTTAGGTACAAGTCGCATGTCTTGGCCCCTCTTCGATCTAGGTATTGTGAATTTTTCTTATGTCCGTAACCCTGGCTAGTGAGGATTCGCATCCAACAGATACCGAGAATGTCGAACCCATGAATTTATTTGTAAAAGAAACAACTGTTACGTTGCAAAGCTGTTACAACATCATCGCTGGGACAGAAATATTATTGCCTGAGGAACAGGAACATTTGTACACTAATTTGTTATTCCCCGAAATGGAAATCTCATCCATGAAAAGGAAAGCCATGGCTGTGGAGCCATGACCCAAGGCAGAGAGTACTTGTGGGCCCTTTCAGCATGAAGCTCGAAAGCATAGCCAGCATATTAGCCAAAGTCGAATCGGTCTGAAGCCCGAACCGAAAATCTCGAGCTGGTTCGATTTTCGTATTACCAGGCTTTATTGAACTTCCCTTCGTGACTGCGTGGAGCCATGAAGGTGTTACGACTGTTGCGTCACTTTGCCATTTTTCCAAGTTTGCGGCGACTCAATCGGGTCCTGTAGTTGGGGATTGATAGGAAGGAGATAACATTGCGCATACTGCGACATCAACTGATCCACAAGCACCAGAGCCACCATGGCCTCTACGATTGGAACCGCTGCATGAACCAGCCAAGCGTGTCCGTGTTATGTTTCGATCACTATTCTTTTCGTGCTATATTGCACAGAAAAAGCACTCATTTCTAACTTTTACCATTTTGCTGCGTTGAAGAGATGATGCTTGTGCGTGGAAAAGAAAACTGGAAAATGAATCATCGTCTCGCTTATGTATGTATACTTACCTCGAGGAGCGACACACGGATCGAACCGAATGTGGGTGGTTAGCTCCGTTTCCCTCTTATCTCTAGTCACCGTGTGCTGCTTCTTCTGCAGAAGTGTATCAAAACTGAATTAACTTCACAACTTCTACGAGCATTCCTGTGATCAACTTCACAGGTTCAAGTACAAGTCTGCATAAATATGATGAGGCATTGTTTTGAAATAACATGGCATTTACCTGATTTTGCAATTAAATCTAATGCGAGACAAATAAATTACTAGAGAAATCAACGAGGAATGATACAGAACACCTGGTTCGATTTGAGTGTTACAAAGCTTTCCTGTTTTACTCCAAATATGTCTAAAAACTAATATAAAACTTGTATTTTCGAGAGTCAGCGTGTCATTTGGGCGACTGCCCAACTAGGGCCAGGCACCCGGGACATGTACAGAGGTGACTGTATAATCCGGGCAAGCGAGCGAGCATCCAGAGGGCCTGGTTGGGAAACCGGCCATGCAGGGCTAGCAGCCTGGCCACCAGTAGCAAATAAGCTGCTAAGGAGCTGTTTGTTTGTGTTCTTTTTTCTGGTCATAAACATAATTTCTGTTTTTTTTGTCCTGGGAAACAAAAAAAGAACAGAAACGCATTTATTTACGTTTTTGTTCCCGTGATTTGTTTCTATTTCAGGGAACAAATTTGGAACAAAAAGAAGAAAAAAAAAAAAAACTTGTTTCTTGTTCTCGGAACACTTCCAATAAACAATTTTTTCTCTCTTATTTTTTCCTTTTTTTTTTTCTTCTTCTTTTTTTTTCTTCTCTTTTCTTTGGCCGGTCACTGGCCTCGGCCGTGGCCGGCGATCGGCCATTGAGGGCCGACGACGTTGGCGACCTCGCCGGAGCATTGCTAGCCCCCGGCGAGGCTTGGCCTTGCCTTGGAGCTCGCCCAACCAAGGTGAGGCCGAGCCTCGCCGACCGGTGTGAGGTTGCCCTTGCCTTGGTTGGGCGAGCTCGGCCTTGCCATATTTGGGTGAGCTCGAGCTCACCTAGCCAAGGTGAGGCCGAGCCTCGCCATGGCTAGGTGAGGCTGCCGGCCCTCATCGGCCGGTCACCGGCCATGGCCGAGGCCGCCGACTAGCCAAAAGGAAGAAAAAGGAAAAATAAAATAAAAATATTTTAAAATTTTAAAAAAAATTATACAAGTTTACAAGCGTGTTTGTTCTTTTTCTATTCCAGGAACATAAATTTTTGTAGTTACCAAACACATTCTTCTATTTAAAAATTGTTTTCCGGAACAAAACTAGTTTTTTCTATTTCTGTTCTTTGGAACAGTTTTTGAACATAAACGTTACCAAACACACAATAATCATTTAAACTGGCAACCTGAGCAGCAGGTCCTCTCCGATGGCTCCCCACGATGCCTTTTAACATGTATCTACCTTATTTTGGTCTCAAGGCTTCGATCCAACTTGGATTTGGCTAGAACTTGAGCCACAAACTCAGTGTGTGTTTTGCATGCGAGAGAGAGAGAGAGAGAGAGAGAGAGAGAGAGAGAGAGAGAGAGAGAGAGAGAGAGATTACCCCGATAGTCGGCGTTGGCTTGAAAGCTACTCTCATGTTTATGATCTCCCCATTGGAAATTCCACCCTGATAAACCACAGACACAAGATCAAACGAAGATGTGCTTAGAACTAAAAAAGACTTGTCACTTTCTAGTTCTAATCCAAGGAAGGAAAACACTTTTCGTGCCAATTAACTATCATTAGAGGTGTTAAAATGGGTCATAAATGGGTCACTTGTTTATAACAAAAGATAGTTAAATGGGTTTCACAATTAAAGGTTTAAGATAGGTGGGCCTTAAGTGGGTTTTTAAATGGGTTGAGTTGAAAACTCATCTTTAACAAAAACATTATAATTCCTCCATTCTCTCTTTAACTTTATAAAAATCGAAATTATAATTTTTTTATTTTTTTCTCTTTTATTTATTTATTTATTTCTTTCTCCTTCCTCCTTCCGGTTCTTTGGCACGGCGACCAGCCGAGCGAGCCTCGAGCTCGCCGGCATCGGCGAGCTCGAGCTCGCCGGATGCGCGAGGCGGAGGCCTCGCCAATGCGGGGGGTTGAGCCTCGCCGATCTGGCGAGACTCGAGCCCGTCGGCTTCGGCAAGGCTCGATCTCGCCGGCGTCGGGCGAGGCTTGAGCCTCGCTAGTTCCAACTAGGGGCAAGCCTCGAGCTCACCGACGCCGGGAGCTCGAGGCTCACCTGTGGTCGATCGGCCCGACCATCGTCGTGGCCGGCAGCCGGCCAAAGAAGAAGAAGAAGTAGAAGAAAAAGAGAAAAAGAAAAAGAAAAAGAAAATTATATTTTAAAAATAAAATAAAAATAATTAAAAATTTAATTTAAAAAATAATTAAATTCGATTTTTTAAATAATTATTTTAAAATTTATAAAAATTTTCCATTAAATTTATATTGTATAAAACTATTTTAGCAATACAATTTTTTTTAAAATAATATATATAAAAGCTTGGAAGTATTTTAATAATATAATCTTTAAAAAAAACATAGGAATAAGTTTTTCTAAATTTGTTAAATATGAAAATATTTTATTAATATGAGTTGGGTCGGGTCGGGTATGGGTTGGGTATGGTTCGGGTCGGGTTTGGGTCAAAAAGTTTACATTGAACATAAATGGGTCATAAATGGGTTAATGGGTCAATTTGGGTCGGATCATTAATGACCCGACCCAAACTCGACCCGACCCACCCGTTTAACGGCTCTAACTATCATGGACACTGATTACTCTTTCGAGATCATACCTGAATGCCACCTGAGCGGTTTGTTCTCGTCCTGATTCTTCCGCGGTCCAAGTAGAACTCGTCATTGTGTTGGCTTCCTGTCAAACGTGTACCTGATAGGGTTGTTTACAGATCAGAACGAAGATGGTTAATTCTTTACGAAGAGTCGTGGCAACACACAAGTAATTCATTTGTTCTTTCTACTCATCCAAAGAAATAAATGTCACGGTCTGCTACGTATGAGTTTCCATACCAGCAAAACCGCTACCAAACTCGAATCCCATCGTTGCGGGTATAGATAAGAGAGCTCCTGCAAACAAGGCTGCGAGTTTGTCGAAAACTGGTGAACCAAGCCCCTGAACAAGAAAATCCATCTTACCGAGTCTTAGATCACGTACATCAAGAACTACCTCATAAATATGACAAGTCAGGATACTGAAGACGATCAAAAAGTGGAAGGCAAAGGTATGACCCCACATTTTCTTTACCAAAGCAATAGATAAACTAGACCATATTAGAGTTCTCGAGGAAGTCAGGGAAAAAGTTCTCACACGTGGAGCGTTCCTCACTAGGCATGAGACAACACCGCCAACAGAATCCCCTGTGACCCTGGCGGCGTCGATTGCAGCAATCATCTTGTCTGCATAGCCAGCATCTGGACACCTGACAATGTTGCTCTCTATCTGTCCATACATGAAACGTCAGGAATATGGTCAAGAGCGAAGAAGTATCGCAGATTACGAGAGGATGTTGTAGGTCTCATCTCGTCACGAAGTTAGGAGAAGCACATGCGATAGGACGAAAACTTGTTTGACCTTTGAAGCAAAATCAGTGCATTTGGTGTAGTGTCCCCAGAAGCATTTTATATGTAGGATTACGGGTTAGGATTAGACGATTACAATTTACAAGTAAGGTGACGCTACAATTAACCTAATCCTAAACCGTGATCCTAAATACATCTTTAACAATACAGATTATTTGTATTAAACCCATCAACTATCAAGCTGTCTCTTCTGTTCTTCTTATAGTAATTGTGAATGGATTGGAGAGGATAACATGTGCTAGTTCCAACCCTCTCAAACCTGCTAAATTTCAACCGACGCACTACTATCAACGTTGATGACGTGTTTCACCGACGGTAATAGCTCATTTGTATAGCAGTGTTACAAAGAACTATGTGAAATCTCCCTAGCTTCCTCAATGGCAACATATTCTTAGAAGCAATTCAGAGAATGAGAGCCAATTCAAAGGGGACAAGTATCATGACTCATGCTTTGTCCTAAGCTGCATTCAGATGAATCCTCCAACCCGTCAAAACCCCGCACGCTGTTTCTCGGGGGGAATAGTGTTTCAACATACCAGTGCGGTTGTAGCTTTGTAACTATACTCTCCTACTAAAAGACGTGATAATTCAGACACTCCACGTTGGAAACACAAGATACCCAGGCCATTGAAATGAATTCGATGGAGAATATACATAATTTCATGACAGATGTACCTGCTCAAGCGTCACAGATTCTTGATCTACCAAATGTTCTGGAAGTACTACCTCATGGGCTTGAGAGACATAAGCAAGAACCTACAGGCAACAGAGAAATTAACATGAGGGTGCGCTCTAAAACGTGTGCAAACACACACGAATGAGCGTATGCAGGCGGAACATTGAGTTAAGCTTTGCAGAATTTGCCCTCCAAACATGAGAGACATACATTAGAAGTTACAAATTCCTATGCATTAAAGATGAGACCCACAACCACAAGGCAAGCTCTCTCCATCGACAAGTATAGCATAGCGATGTGGAGAGGGAGTCGAATCCATTAAGCTGGATACCCAAAGAAAATATAGAAACGCATGCAACCATTAGAAATGTCGCGTGTTGGTGTAGTGTAAGCGAGTCAAGCTACTCATAGGCTACTCGAGCCAGCTCCTGCTCACTCACTCATATTCAGGTTTGGTGTTTTCTCACGTTCGGTTTAGTTTGAGCTTTGCAATACTCGACTCGACAATTCCCTTTCTTAATCAAGGATCAATTCTTTGTTAAACAGTCACCGCTCGAGAAGCAATGGTTCTAGGTTTTTTCTATATCTAAGGCTCCGTTTATTTCGTAACACTCATTTTCTGGAAAAATATCTTCCTCATATTTTGGTGGGAATAGGAATAGATTCTCCTAGTCAATGGAAAATTTATGCTCAAATTCAAGAAAACAATTTTCTCTTTGAAAAATCGGAAGTCAAATTTTCAAAATATGACTAGATATCTATATTTGAATTAAAAGTTCTATGTTTGGGCATAGAAACCCTAACGCTAGTTCCTAAGCCCTTGACAGTGGCTCTAGGTAGGGTTGGGTCAACTGGGTCCATTGAGGCCAAGCCCGAGTCCAGAGAGTCTGGGCCCAAACCTTGATGTTTGGGCTTGGCCCCACAAGGGTTGGGCCTAGGACACTTGGGCCCACAAGCAAGCCTAACAAGCAAGCCTAGGATTCTAGTACTGTTGCTCGACTCCTTGGTGCCCTAGCTTGGGTCCACAAAAGCTAAGCCCGAGCCCTTATGCTCTTGCCCTCTCTAAAACCCAAGCTCAAGTACATTAAGCCAAGCTTGGGTCCATAGTGCCTAGGATAGAGACATCCCGCCCTAGATTGGTCCCATTGAGGCTGAGACCATTACCTTGATGCTAGTGCTTAGGTCCATGACGCTTGAGCCCGTGTCCATTAAGGCTGCATCCGAGACCTTGGTGCCTAGGCCTAGGTTTATCGAGGCCAGGCTTGGGTCCCCGTTTCTCATGCTCGTGTCCATTGAGGCTTGGGCCTAGGTTCTCGGCAGATATGCCTAGGTCTTTGGTTCATCGAGGCTGGGTCCAACATGCACATGCCCACCCAGGTTAATCAATGCTAGGCTTGAGATCTTGACGACTATGCCTAGGTCCATCGAGGTAGGGCCTAGGACTTTAGTGCCTGAGCTTGGGTCCCTGATACTCACGCTCAGGTTCATCAAGGCCATGATCGAGACTTGTGCCTTGTTCCCTAGTGCCTGGATTGGGGTCCTTCGAGGCTAGACTCGAGACCTTGGTGTTTGCCCCTTGCTCCTTGTTTGTTTATGTGTAAGTCACTAGTGCCACATTGAATAAATTAAAAGTTCATAGACCATATTGCACATTGACCTAAAATTCAAAAACTATTTGTGTCATTATCCCTTAATAAATATCATTGGTCTTTTTATAAACCTTCAAATATATTTTCTCTATTTCAGCTATAATTCAACTCTAATTCAGCCTCTCTCTTTTTTTGCCATCTTTTCCTTCACCAGCTGCGTCAATTGGTATCAAAGCCCTTGTTATAGTTTTTCCTTACATGAATTACCCTTGTTTTCACTCACGATTTTACTTCTCCTTCCAACCTCTGTCTGGCCGATATCTTTCTTATCCTTAACTTCCTCGTTTGCGATTATTTTTCCCACTTTCCCTCCTCGCCCTCCATCTCTTCAATGGTTTTGTTCTGTTTCCCGAGCTAGAGATAGTCTAAGTAAGTAGCGTCTTCCTCTGATGAAGGTTCTCTTTACTCAGATAGACAACAGATCGTGAATGAAACCAGATATGTCAAGCCAGAACATAAATAAAAGATCAACAAATGGTACATAAATGCAAGACTTGACACCAGAAGTTCAAATCCAGCTTAAAAGATTACGGTACCTCAGTCCTCCAAAATTCTTTCAGAAGTTTCTTAGCAATAGCTCCAGATGCAACTCGACTGATGGTTTCTCTTGCTGAAGATCTACCGCCACCCTAAAGTTGATAATGAGTTCAATAGAAACTTGGTCAGAATCTTCTGTGCTCATAAAATCCAAGCATTTTCAAGCATCTGCTATGGCAGTGGCACAAAATTACCCCTATTGCTCGGACACCGTACTTCATATCGTAAGTCGCATCGGCATGAGAAGGTCTGTAAGCTAATGACAATTCGTTGTAGTCCTGCAAATTCCAATCCGAAAGCACTTGTTTCAAACCGCTGTGGACAATAAGGAAACAACAACTCCATGGAGGGAAGTTCTCAGAAGACTGTTTCGACATATTTATTACAGCTGACCCAACAGCGCAGTTTCAACCTCCTCTGGACGCTAATTATATCTGTCCAAACTTATCCTAGCTTCACGATGTGATAGCATAAAATTTACCCCTATCTAATTTAACAAGACTGATCAAATAGACACAAAAACTGTCGTTTCTGATGTCGTGTTTTGTCATCAATTCTGTTCAACGGTTCCCATAGGAGATACTTACATGTGCTTTCTGATCAGCATTAGGAACAGATATCATGATCGGTGTCCCAGTAGTCAACCCTGTACTAAGATAGAACGTTACCTTAATTTGAAAAAGACACGAGTGGCGAATTTCAAGCAGGAAGGAAATGAAAAAACAGCATTAAGAGGATCAGGAGAACCGAACCTTCAGAGACTCCTGAGTATATTTTACATGTATCGGTCTCCTTTCTTGTGCTAGTCATTCGGCTCTGACCCGGTCTCCTGTATACAGGTAAGTGGACAGTCAAAGGTTAGGGATTCTTTTAAGCACTGATAAAAGTAACTGAACCATGCATTTTCACTAATTATGGAACAATGTGAAAAGATTATCTTATGTAGATAAGAATGCAATTCGAAACAATTTGATCAATATAAATAATCAGGACACAGCCAGCTATCAAAGGGGCAAGAACCTTCTGTCCAGTTCGGCCTGGATGTCTGATTCCGAAAGCCGCATTCTAGGGGGACACCCATCGACAACACAACCAACACCACCCCCGTGAGACTCGCCGAATGTGGTGACACGGAAGAAAGTCCCAAACGTATTCCCAGTCGCTTGTACCTCTGCGACAAAGCATTCATCAGGCCAATTCCTGAATGGCAAGTATCTCCACATGAATGAAAATCAATTTCAGATTGAGTACGTGCGCATCTATTCAGAAGCTCCACGCAACATTTCCTATAGATCAAGAACATCGAATGCAGTCTATTTAATTCAAGGACGAATCTTGAGCAATGAAAGTGAGCTGGTCGAATCTCATACGTGAGTATACAATGCGCCCATATGCGCAGGGTACATATGCCGGGGTCAAATATCTTGCTTCTTGACCCAAGCCTGTATGCATTAGTTCATTACTCAAGCACTTCTTATCAATTTCGAACTTCTTATGCAAGATTATGCCGAAGAACACAGGTTTATTGTTCCACAAACTACATCGAATGAGCCGACATGAATCAACCAGGTACCTTGTACTTCAGTTGGGGGATGGTGAGGAAAACCTAAACGGCTGATCTTGATGACGACATTTGAAGTTCATTTTTGGGCATTGCTTGTAAAGGAAAGCATGGGTAGTGAACAGTCCCAAAAGAGAAAAAGACAGGACAAATGAAGCCCCCACCTAGCTAGCAACCTATACGGACTCTACAGAGAAGAAGGTGAAGCTACAACGCCGTATCAGCGCACCTGCTAAAACAATTACTACTCAGGCAAACGAAAAGTCATATTAGAGTCGTTAGTATTATTTAAGGGTAAATTTGGGAGGACAAAAAGTGAGGTCTAATTTTAGTAGAAGTGAATAATTATGAATAACTATTATCCTAGTAACCATCCTTCCAACTTAGAAATGAGAGGTGGAAAGTCGAATCCGCATCTTCTTAGGAGGGTTAGGATGGAGACGCATTAGTTTCAGGAAGTGGGTTTCGACTCATATCTCCTATAAAGAGACATGTCAAAAGTTTAAGAGTGAGTGTTAGAATATGAATATAGTAGGATCGATAAATTTTTTTTTTTTATGAATAATTATAACCAGAAAAAAAAAAAAAGAAGAGTGTTTATGGCGTTTGGTGTGCATTGGCCACTGGTGATATTATGCATGTGCCTTTTTTTTTTTTCTTTTATTGAGGTAAGGACAATAAAAGCTGCAAAACTATGTATGCGACGTCAAGTTTATCGTCAAAATTTTATAAATGATTCCTTTGTCACCAAATTTTTTTAAAAGTATTCATTTAGGTAACCCAACGGTTTAACTCATCAAAAAATATAATATATTAAATATATTCGACATGACTCGTCAAATCTCTTAAATGATTGACTTTAATTGAAGTGAGAGTTTGTCAAGAATTGACACAAAACTTTTTAAAATTTACAACACGACAAAATGACAAAATGAACTAAAAGCCAAAAATCAGAAAGCAAATCTTCCGTTTCCACCGTTCTTTTTTGTACCCATTAGCAAAATGACAAAATCTCTCTCTCTCTCTCTCTCTCTCTCATAGTTCAATTCAAATAAAATATTTTATTTGTTTTCCTCTAAAAAAAGAAAGAAAAAGAAGGGCCAGTCCTCCCCGGCTTCGGCTTTCAGATGTAAAATGCTTGCATTTCGCAAATGGGCATTCAAAAGCTCAACCAAACACCAAATATTTTCCCCAAGGGGCTTTCGGCCCCGAAAGCCCCTTGGGAAAGCCCAACCAAACGGGGCCTCTCTCTCTCTCTCTCATAATTCAATTCAAATAAAATATTTTATTTGTAAAAAAAAGAAAGAAAAAGAAGGGCCAGAGTAGAATGTTTATCAGTTCCCTTTCTCAATTTCATATTTGCTTCTTCTTTAATCTTGCGGTGTTTTGAGATCAAACAATAGTGCACGAAGTCTTATTCGAATGGGCTAATTCTATATAATGACTCTTCTTCCCATCACATTCCAAAGAGCGACAGGCATCTCCATGCAATTCTCGTCGATTTCGGATTAGATTAAAGCATCGTTGCTCATCTCTCTACTCAGAATTGCAATGTTCTCGTGTCTGGCCCTTATCTGCTACTCCTCTGCCGCCGCTCATGGCGGTGGCTTCGCCATCTTCCTCTTCAAATGTACATCCCACGAACCGCCCCGATTGCTTTCCTAATGCTATCACGCCTTCCATGCGCAGAACTGATAGGTGGCTCTAGTCAAACTGCCTGAGAGCCAAGCTACCCGCGTCTCTCATTGCCAATAGAACGTCCGCTCACGCGAGTCGTCCGACCTCGAGGCTTGGTTTGACCATCGGGGAAGGTCGACGCTAGTGTTTTCAAGGACAAGATACTTAAGCCCAATTTCTCAACAGGTAGTCTGCCTTAATAACATTATTAAGTACATAAATTGCAAGGCCTGCAAGTTTAAAACGTTGAGTGCCAAAAATTTGCGAATGACCACTTTGACTTCAAAATAGTATTAATCGTTAATTTAAATGGCTTACGATAAATCATTTATTGTTAAAAAGACGTTGGATTTTTCAACGAATTAAGTCATCGGAGTTTTTGAATGAACATTTTTACAAGGTTATGGAATCAAAGTAATTTGTGACCTTATTGTACTTTTCTTTTCCTACTTAATGCAATTATTCATGCCAAAGAGGTTAATATGTTAAGGGGCAGAATCTAAACTTCTATATTAAGCTATCTACCGAAGCTAGCTCCCCTGACACTCACTTAATGCAGCGTTGTACTAGCCGCATCTATTTTAGCGGAAGCTACGACATTTCTACTTAAGCTTTCAAGCTAGAGATGGCAGCTGCTTTTAGCGATTAAATGCCATTATCCTCCTAGAATACGCTGGGTTATTTAGTTAATCGTTATATTTCTTCTTATAGAGAAAAAAAGCACAGTAATAAGGAGGATTCAGGTAGGGCTTGAGTTCCTGCATACTTGATTGGAATGTACATGGAACTCTATATATAAACCCATCTAGAATTTTAGGATTGGCCCGACTTATATTTGAGGCATTCAACGTAGAATTTGATAATAAGACCGATTTTCCTAAACCCATCCTGCAGTTATAGCTACTTGGCAAATTTTCAAAAATAAAAGTTGGTGAAAGCTGTTGCTAACTAGAGTGCTTTTACAGATATTTCAACTTCATTGCATAGAACATTGGGCTAATTTTGTAAATAAACCCCAAACTTTAGGTCTAATCTCAACTCTTTCAAAAAAAAAAAAAAATGTCTAAAGAAAACCCCAAACTTTTGGTTTAGTCACAAATCTGCCCTTAACCTTTTTTGTCTTAGGAAAAATCTCAAACTTTAGATCTTGTCCAAAATCTATCATAAATCGTTTTTTGTCGCAGAAAAAATCCCAAACTTTAGATCCAATCCCAAATCTAGTCCTAAATTTGCCCCCCTTTAGCCCCTTATCCAAAAGTCGCAGCTAGTCATTCATAATTTTTATATTCTAGAATGGTTTTATTTTGAAGATAATTTTTCATTTTGCCTTGTCAATGTGTATTTATTATCAATGTGGAAATACCATGTTAAATTAACACTGAACCAATGGTTAGATTGGAGAATAGATTAAAAGTAGATGAATTTTTTTGGATAAAAAGAAATTTGGGGCTGATTTGGGACTGGACCTAGCTAATGAACTCACAATATCAACCTAGCAAATGGAATCATATCATTTTTTGTTGCTTGTTTCGTGCTCCTAGCCAAGAGACCGGAGAGAAGACGACGAAGTGCTCTTAATCCATTCCTTCTCGTTTTCATGACGAGCAAAGTTTCGAGATCTATCTATCTTACCCGAACTCAAAGTACCAAAGCATATAAAAAAGGGTAACCCCATGAATAAGAACACACACACACACAAAAGACACGAGTTTAGAGTGCTCACGCAGATTCTGGGACGTCCATGTGCGGATCGAGGACAGTGACGGCGAAGAACCGCGAAGCTCTCTCGGCAGCGAACTGAAGCAGGAGGAGGAGGACAATGGAGCTGTGGCACACGGCAGAGAAGATGCCATTGAAGCTGAACTCCTTCGCTGCTGCGGGAAAGGGCCCGAGAGATTATAATGAAGGTGATATGAGAAATTGAGAAAACGCGGGTCGTGCCGGCGTTGCTGCTACTTTTACTGTCCGCTTGTTTTCTTTGGTGGCTTTCTTGTTTGGATATATATTCACGCTTCAAGGTTTTGTTGTGTCGACGTCTCATTGATATCATGCAATTTTGATTTCCATTTCATTGATCAGGGGAACGATAATGCTACCGACATTTCACTTTCTTTCTCCTCTTTTCTGGTGCGGAATTTCTGCTCTGAGCACACAGCCGACCTAGCACCTACTGCTTTGTTAGAAAGTCTGAACTTTAATGTTCCCCCTTAACGTGATTCATTACGTTAGTCTTGCTGAGAAATCCTCCAACTTTATTTTGAAGTATCTGTGATTTTTATATATCTTGATAATTGCAAAAACCGTTTGTATTTTGGGTTGAAAAAGAACTTTGATATGATCACTGAAAAGATTCTAATTAACTTCAAGAACCTATGTGGAGCACATATGCCAAAGTGTTAAGTTTGCAGGATCTATATCACTAATCGAATTCGAAGTGTTTCAAGAAGATAAGTTGAATATATCCAGGAAGACTGATATATCTTTTGCTTGAATTTAAGCAGCGTACTGTGTAGATCTAAGTAGAATACTACATGCATATGGACAACATACTAAGTGGATATCAGCAATGTACTGGAAAGCTGGATATTAGTGATGACTGTGAATATGAGCATAACACTTATACAATTTGCGACGACAATTCTTATCACGAACTTCAAAATTATTATATCCCTTGACAGCTTGTGATATGGTATGGATAACTAATTTAGAAGATCCAGATTGACTATCCATCTTAAAGATAATTTATACGAAATATACAATCATGCAAAATATCTTGATTGATTGACAATCATCTTGAATGTAAGATAATGACCATAATTGAAGCACTCCCATATTTTGGAAAGAAAGGTTTGATTGTATGGGTGACTAAATTTATGTGAATTCTGATTTATTGAATTCAATGGCTACCCAAATTTTGCAACAACTTGTCCAATGGCTAGTTTGGAGATTGATCCTCTTAAAGATTGTCCAAGGGGAAGTTTGGATGCTGAGGAGTATAATAGAAGATCAAAGGCGCTGAAGAGAGAGATAGATAAGAGTTCATAATTCTAAATCTTAAGAGACTTTATATCCTTTTGGATTATCTTTTGTGAGCTTTAATATTATAATATTCAAGAAGTGTTGGTAGTGTGAAAGTTTGTGCTTAGGTGTATGATTGTGTGGACTATCTATTTGGATATAAACTGCACCAACTTTGAGGAGAAGTGCTTGAATATAAGTAGCACCTCATACTGTAACTTCTCAACTATTGACAAGTAAAATTCAGCTTGTAGGCTATTCGTCTGGAAGAGTGGACATAAGCTTACACCAAGCCGAATCACTATAAGTTCTTGTGCATTATTTTTTGTCTCTTTGCTCTTATTTACTTACTGTTGATAGAAGCATTGCACTTGTTTTAACCGGTCATGATTATTTCAAACTTGGCACATTTAATTCCACAAATTTTTTTGGTCAAGTTTTATATATAACCTATTCACCCCCCTCTAAATGATATTGTTAGTCAATTTCAATTGGAATCAAAGCTTGATGCTTATTATTTTGAAGTGTTTTTTTTTTTTTTCCGAGTAAACAATCTATTATGGCTAGCACTGTTGGACCGGGTATTGTTGAAGGACAAAACAACACTAGATCTCTCTACTTTGATGGGAAAGAATATGATATCTAAAATAACAAAATGAAAGCCTCCATAAGATTCACAAATCCTATGATGTTGGGATGTAGTTCAAAATGGAGCGAATGCTACTCCTGCTACACCTACATCCTCAAATACGGGAGAAACAAATGACAACACAACTCCTGCACTGACAATTACTCTAGCGGAGTTGGCCGAAATAGAAGTTTTAGATGCCAAAACTCTTGATTCTCTTTACAATGCATTATCTCCTAATGAGTACAACTGTGTATCTACATGTGAAACAACAAAAGAGATACGGGACAGACTCCATGTGACATTTGAAGGAACCAATATATTCAAGGAAACAAAGACATTCTTCTTAGCAAATATGAATCCTTCAAGATGAAACCAAATTAATTAGTTACACACATGTTCAACAGGTTCACTGACATCATCAACACTTTGTTCAAAGCTTAAATTGTTGCAAGCAATCTTCTACAAAATCTTTCATCAATTATTTTATTATAAGTATGTAAGGTTTTGTCACCATCAAAGGGGAAATTATTGAGAAAACCACATACTTTATTTTAAGTTGACAGAACTATCCATGGATTTTATACATCTTGATAATCGCATGAATTGTTTGTATTTAAGGTTGAAAAAGAACTTTGATATAATAAGTGAAAAGATTCTAACTAACTTGAATAATCTGTGTGGAGCACATATGCCAAGGTGTTAAGTCTACATGATCTATATCACTATTGTATTCAAAGTGTCTCAAGAACAGTTGAATATATGCGGAAAGTTAAGTTTATCTATTGCTTGAATATAAGCAATATATTATGTGAATATAAGCAGAATACTGTATGGATATATGGAGTGTACTAAAAATATCAGATCGCCAATTTTTTTAACTTTTGGTCATCAAAAGTAACAGCTCCGAACGATCAAGTCAAATCCATTTGTTACCGGTCTAATGCAAATGCGATAATAATAAATAAATGCACCTAAAATTATATGCTATACAATTATTAATTTTTTTTTGTTTAGGGATAAAAAATTAATCCCTAATTTTGTATGAAATAAATGAATGACGGGTTGCCAAAATTTAGGTGTCAACAAGTAATAATTACAATCCTCTTTAAAATATATCATAGAGTATTATGATGACATTTTATACTTTTTACTAATAAAAACCACTACCTCCCAAGATTTAGGCGAAAGTGAAATCATGTAACAGATACACAATTCATGTGAACTTGTGAGCATATGGCAGTGATCGTAGTAGGAATGGTAACATGGAGAAGCTACACATGATCGAGGGCATCAGGGAAGCAACCGCAACTTAGTGGCAAGGAGCCGTTGAGGTCAAGAAAGAGAAGCAGTAGCAAGAGGGAAAAGTACTAAAAAAAAAATCATAAACCTATTATATTAGTACCGATTTAATTCTAAACTTTTGGATTGAACCAATTTAGTAATAAACATATTTATGTTAGTACAAATTTAGTCAATTCAGCTAATTTAGTCCGAAAATCGCTAACATAAATGCCACTAATTTTATGTGGCACGGTTGGCGTTGATGTGAACAAATTTTAAATATTTTTAAATTTTAAATTTTTTATTTTTTCCTTCTTCTTTTTTAATAGTTTGGCCGACAAGGTCGATGGTCAACATCGCCAACCATAGGTGAGAGTCGATGACCCTTGCCTAGTTTGGGGAAGGGCATCGAGCCCTCGCCGATAGCTAATGAGGGGTGGAGGCCCACGTCTAGACCTCACTTGTGGGCCAGCAAACTTGTGCTTGGCAAGGGTCGGCCAATGACTTGCCCTACACTTGGGGAAACAAAAAGAAAAGAAAAAATGTAATAAAAATTCATAACAATAAATAAATAAATAATTTTAAAAAAGGGAACATTAGCATTGGCTATGCTATGTTGGATGGCCATCATTTGTATCAATAATTTTCTGCTTAAATTGGTTGAATGGACTAAACTAGTATCAATGTGAAAAGTTTTAGGATTAAATTGGTTTGATAATAATATTTAGAATTGAATTGGTAATAATGTAATAGATTTATGACTTTTTGATACTTTTCCCATCACAAGAAGATGGCGATAGAGAATGGAGGGAGTACAAAATCATCGTGTGGACGTTGATGATGACAAAGGGTCAGTGTGGCTCAAAATTAGGATGGCGAGGGCTAGGGACGAATCCATGGGCTATCGGTGCCATCACCCTCCTGCGAGGCTGAGTATTCGATATATATTTTTTTTCTATGGGCACATGTCGCCCCCACGAGTGAGATTTTGTCAAAGTTTGTAACTCCTCTTCAAGTTAAAACTACGCGTTGGCCACCCCACGGCGAGACAAACTCGGGACCTGAGGGAACCTAGGGTTACTCCTGGTCACTAAACAGTGAGAGGAACCCCAAGACTAGAGGGAGAAACCTACCACGGTGAATAGATGGCAATTACGTTCTTCTTAGGGGTGTCTTTGAAACAAAATAGGGAAAATAAAATTCCAATGTTTGCCTCGAGATTACAGATTGGAGTGTATCACGATAAGTAGTTAAAAAAAGTTTTAAACATTTTACATTTGTGCCAGTTTAGTCCCAAAACCTTTTTATTGATGTCAATTTAGTCATAAATCTTTTCATTTTGTGCTAATTTAGTCATTTCTGGCTAGATTTTGGCTAGATTTTGCTGCCTGGGCACCGATTGGCTTATGTGGCATGATCAATACTAACGTAAACAACTTTTAATAAGATTTTAATTTTTTTGAATTTTTGAATTTTTTTCCTTTTCTTTTTCTTTTTTCTTTTTTCCTTCTCCTTCCCCCAGCCAATCACTAGACCTAAGTGACAAATCAAAGGGGATGGCCGGTGAGGTCGAGGTCGATGGCAACTAACGAGACTCGAGCCCTTGCCAGTGGCCGCAAGGGCAGCCTCACATTGGGTGGTGAGGTTCGCCCTCCCCCGATCTAGCAAGGGTCAAGCATCGCTAGCCATGGGCAAGGCTCAACCTCACCAGATCTAGTGAGGTTGAGCCTTGCCCATCCTTTGGTGAGGTCAAGTATTGGCCACGGCCGGCAAGGCTTGACCCTCATTGCGCAACACGAGGCCACTCTCGTGGCCACTAGCGAGGGCTTGCCAATGGCTAGTGAGGCTCGCCCAAGGCCCACCTTTGCCTCTGGCTGGTCGCTGAGGTCTAGCGATTGGTTGGAGGAAGGAGGAGGAGAAGAAAAATAGAAAAAGAAAATAAAAAATTCGAAAATATTAAAATATTATTAAAAATTGTCCACGTCAATGCCAATTGTGCCACGTCAGCTGACCGACTTCCAATCAGCAAAATCCGAACAAAATTAGCTGAAAATGAGTGAATTGGCACAAAGTAAAAATGTTTAGAACTAAATTGGCATAAATTGAATAAACTTTAGGATTTTTTTTAACACTTTTCCCGAGTGTACTAGATCATCACGATGATAAGTCATCAACGAATGCTCTCGTGCGTTTCACCATGAGTAGTTGTTTGGTCCCGCGCGGTTGCAGTCGATCTCAAGATTGTTGCCGGTATATCTCCAATACTTGTCGATCTGGCCTTGTCAACATTTAGTGTACTTGGGGCGCTCCCTTTTGCGCACCCGTGTCATCACTATTTGGTCATTCATTGCTCTCAATTGGGCATGAGTTGTTGTCGATCATGCAGCTATCTCTACTCACCTGTCATCTAACTTGGCTATGCTAGGCTTTAGAACACCACTGTAGTTCACTATAGTATTATGCCCGTAGCTCACTATAATATTATGCCGTTTCATTCATATCTAGTTGTTGACTGTGGTAGGTAACTGCCTTTATTCACACATCACATGTGGATTGACGTATTTCTCATAGTTTGTGTTGTCGCGCGTGTAACTATTTTTATAGTAAAATATAATGATAAAATGATCTATTAGATGGCGTCCTTAGGCATCTCGATGCAATTATATCACATATCAATTGGGTAAGTATATTTCTAGGCTCAAAAAGTTTTTATTTATATATTTATAATGATATTATGAGAGCTTTAGGGTTCTCCCTGGTATACAATTACAATCCATCTTTGATTCATACTAGTCATTAACCAAGTAGAGTACCATGACCCATCGTTGTTGCTGGGAGCGTGCGGCAAAACTCCGATGACCATCAACATATTCAATTGAACCAATTTTTTTATTCAAAAGCTTAAGACAATGAGTTATGGGTTAACTATCTCAACAAACTCCCTATCACATGGAAGCTCGATGTGATATTTGCTCCCCCTTAATTCAAGTATTATTTTGTATCAATATGTCTCAATTTGAATCTCCACCTTCATCCCTTATTTCTTTCACTAGACCGAACCATGGAAGCTGCCGTTGGAACCGCATTGCTACACCACAACATCCACCACTTAGAAACCACATTGTTCACAAGATTTCTTCATTAAGGTATTTACCAAACACCGGAAGGCGTCCACTAATTTACTATCCACTCTATTATCATTTCTTGGGAGTGCACAATAAAAACTCAATACTTTCAATAGGGGAAATCGCTAAGAGGGAACCCAAGTTCAGGCTTGTCAACATTTGAAATTAGATCCACCTTTACTTAAAAGTTTCAACCAATGAGTTTTAGGTCAACTATTGATACAATATGTCTTGAATTTGAGTTTGTTAAAAAATTCGACCTGAGATAAATTGTAGGGAAGCCGGGCCAACTAAAATGAAAAGTCCTGTTGGACCTTGCTTCCAATTCTCACTCGGTGAACGCCGATCCAACTTTGAATATCTTTGCCGGTGGGATGCAAAGGATTTGTTATATTCCTTCTTGATTGATATTTCTTGTTGGAGTCCATATTAGAAGGGAAAGACAGATCGTGGACTTGGTTCACCGAATCCAATTAGGATTATATGGATTTTCTTTGTCCACGTTGAAGTTATAGATGATTTGATTTGTTTAAGTAATTTACAAGATCGAGAGATTATTTCCTGAAAAATTATTAAGCTAATCATTTGGACAGAAAGTATTAAGTGATTCTAGTCGTAATCTCTCTCTAACTCACTTTATAAGTCACCTTGGACATTGCTAAACAGCTTCTGTTAAACTAAGGACGAGCTCGGTTTCACGGGGATCGCGGACTCATGGTGAAGTGGATGGACTTGAGAGAGACAAGGGTGAAGGAGATGAGGTTCAAGAGGGTGAGGTGAACAGAGACAACGCCGTTGTGGCCATTGCAGCTGCTTCCCCGCCGTGGACGTCGCCAGTCACAGCTTCCAAGGATTGGTCGGAAATTAGAAGCAAGAGGAGAATAGTGCAGGAGGGTCTGCGCTAGATTGGGTAAGGTTTGTGAATCGAGGGGATGGCGGAGTTGGGATCATGGTTGCGACGCTCCTTGCTGCAGAAGTTCTCTTTATTGTTTTCCCTCTAGGGTGAAACATGAAAAGGGAAGGTGATGTGGTGCATCCATGGAAGTTGGGGAAATCATCAAAAGACCCTGCACTGGGACGGCATTTTCAAAGTACCCATATCCATACCTTTTTTTTTTTTTTTCTCAATTTGCCCCTTGAAAGCAACTGAAATCTCTTCCAAAGTGCCCAAAAATTGATTTGGCGCTTCGAAAAGTGCATGAGTTTCACGGGCTCTGCACACACAACATTTTGCACTTGAATAAGTTGGAACCCATTTGATAATTTATGAATGACTCAGAATCCATCTATATTTAATCCAAAACCAAAGTCGGAACCTGTTTCATGATTTGTGGATAACCTGGGCCGGACTTTTGCCACCACCTTCATGCACCTAATCTATAACCAAAACCCCGAGTTGCCTCGTTAACTTGATAAGCTGATTCATGGGGTCACTCATTATTCAAAGGCAACAATTTAAGTAGAAGTTTTTTTAAAAATGAATCTTGAGTTGAGTTGGGTGTGAATTGCTTATTTTGCATTGTATATAAACGAATTAAACAAATCAATTCGGGTTGGACCATTTTTTTATTTGACCCACCCATTTGATGGGCCTAAATTACGGAAGACACCAATCAATCTCCATTCATTGACTACTAATCTTGGTCCAGGCCATCTGATCCCAGGATATCAACTTGGATCAACATCAATTGATCCGACCAGACTTTTGTCCACAAGTGACTTCTAGTCTGTTCATGGTCAACACTCGATCAATCCACAAATATTGCCGACCGGTCTTTGATTGTTCTTGGATAATTTCAATCATCTCCGGTAGGCCTCAAGCATTCGTTTGTCCAAAGTTCACGATTGACCGAAGATGCATTAACCAAGTCTAGCGACGAAATGACAGAAGTAACTTGGGGGCATTTTGAACTAGTGTTGAAAGTATAGAGGCATCCTGAATTATTATTTTTTCCATTATTTCTTCCGCAAATACTCTAGATAAGACGAGAAATTAATCTATTTTGAATATATCTATTTCTTGATAAAAGTACGCTCGGCATTTTCCTCATTCAACGGAGAATTGGTAGTTGAACCCGATGGCTAGAGAATAGTGGCCCTGTCGTGCTGCTCTCTCCAAGTATGCCTGTGCCCTGCAGCTTCTGCCTTGATAGGGCGGTCCTCTAATAAAAAAACAACATTATCTCATTACCCAGATATAGAAATAACTATCTAATTAGGGTGGAGCTCACCGTATAAATTTCAAGGTATTGAGGGGACCAATTGACAAAATAAAATCAGGATATCTTGAAAAAAAGTTTAAAGTCACCTGGTCATTTTCTATTGACAAATTTTCATTAATTTTTTTTATATTATTTAAAAAAATTTGGAGAAATTAGGCTGTTGTTTCCATATATCTAACTCCCTCGTGAGTAGATGGGTGAGTTAGCTCTCCAAGTGTGGGCTATCCACTTTTGGGCTGCACCGGTGAGCCCTACATAATATTTTCACAAGATACTATAGTTTACGAATTTAGCTTATCTTTTTGGGGCTTGACTAGAACATTACCCTGAGGTAATTTCTATCTACATCTGAACATCACCCGTGCATTGCATGTAAATGGAGGGGTTTTTTCTATTTTCTTATTGTGACCAGAAAATTGTTGAGTTGAAGTGAGTATATGGCATGTCTTCAAGATTTGTTATACCGCTTCATCTTTATCCAAAGAAGGAACTTTTGGATAGGAGAAATTTATCGTATACATAAAGTTGAATCTATAGAAGTTTAATATGATTGAGACATACGTCTAACTGGAGAAAGGGAAATTATAAATCGCATAACTAACTAACATTCTAAAAAGAACACAATTTTTTTTTATAAATACTATGAAAAATGTGAAGAAATGTGCGTTTGATTAGAAGAGATGTGTCTTCTCATGCAAACATGGGAGGAATAAGAAATAATGTCTTTTTTTTTTTTTTTTTTAAGAAGAGAAATTGTCATCTAGACTACTAAAATGTGAGCCGGCAAAAATCCAAACCTCTTTGTCTTAATTATGGAAATTTTCAATAGAATTGTTAGTGCAAAATTGCTGCATCTTCTTTCAAATATCACCAGCGCTGTCAAATGCAAAATGGAGATGATAGATGACTTGTTCTTATTTGCTAATGGAGATGCAGACTTCGTTCTTTGCCCTGTAGATGCCTTTAAAGAATTCGTTGCTCTTACAAAACTGTGGTTTAATCTTAACAAATGCCAAATCTTTTTCTCTGGGTTAAATAAGGATGAGAAGCTCCTTATACTAGACCACATGCCTTTTTCCATGGGTATCCTCCCTAGATAGGTGTTCCCCTTGTTACTAGAAAACTCACTCACATAGACTGCAAGAGTCTTACTGACAAGATCTTTAAGAAAATTGAAAGTTGGGGCATGAAGCATATGAGTTATGAAGGATGTCTACAGCTAACTAATTTAGTCCTTATCTCCATTTGCTCCTATTTGATGCAAATGTTCTTACTTCCAAAGCAAACTATATACGAGATTGAGAAGAGGATTTGACATTTTTTATGGGTTGGTTCCACAACAAATCAAGGATTGCACAAGGTTGCATGGCAAGTAGTTTGCTCACCTAAGAGGGAAGGAGGATTAGGATTGCCTATCTAAACTTATGGAATAAAGTTTTGTTAGGACTCACATTGTGGAAACCTTATTAACCATCCATCTTTTTCCCTTTGGAGCATTTGGGTTAACAACACAAAATACAAAGGTACCCCAATCATGCAACTCAACATTAGGGGGAGTATGGCCTGGAGTTGGCAATGTCTCCTCAAAGTCACAACATGTTTTAACCTCAGTTATATCTAGCTTAGGGTATTGTTGCCATGATATATATGACGAACTCATATGTGAGGGTCTAGTTTTGAAGTGGCACAACCTAATTTGGAGCAGCAGCATTAGCAAGCATAATTTTATTGGCTAGCTAGTTTAAAGAAATAGACTACCTCTAGTAGAGATCATAACATGATAGATAACTTTAGTTGATATTTAGTATAACTTCTCCAAAGCTAGTATAGAATACGGCACATTTACTGTTCCAATGTCAATGGACAAGTAGCATTTGGCATAGTATCTGTGCAACGTGGGATTAAGCGTTCATTAGGAGAATGGAATGAGGAACTTCAATAGATGATTATGGCAACAAATGGCAAAATTTTGGCAGGAAACTCCTCAAGATATCTTTCCTAGTAATCATATATTACATTTGGATGGAGCACAAATATATACCGTTTCAAAATAAGTTAACGGACATTATTATTATTTTGGTGAAGGTGCATATAAATGTAATAGATAGAGCTTCACATTACCAAAGAATTGGACTTTCGTAGACAGATATTGTATTGGCTACCATGTAGAGACTTCCTACCTCCATCCTTTTTAATTATTATCTCTATTTGTAATGTTGGAGATGCCCTTAAGCTGATGTACTTCATATGTTTATAATACTTACATTGTCAACCAAAAAAAAAAAAAAAATACTGCAAAATGTGAAGAGAAGCGTACGATCAAATGTAATACTTCAAAAAGAGTTATGTGTTCCATCAAAATATTAAAAGTTATTTATTCATATTACTAAAATTGAATATCATGTTTCGAAGATATATCCCTTTACACGCGATAATAAAGCAAACAATGCTTTCGTCTCAGATTGGAGGAAGAAGACGAATGTGAGTAGCATAACGGATGCATCGTTTTAGGAATAAAAAATGTCATTGAATTACCATTAAAATAGGAAAATGGATACTTGTTTGAATGTACTCTTTCGAATGAAAGTTTGTTAAGGCGAATATGGAAGAAAGTACTAGTTATTTCTACAGCATCTAGAACAAATGTACTATTTCAATGATGTGATAATAGATGTTAACGATATAAGATTTTACAATTACTCGAAAATAAAAATAAAAAAATTGGAAGTTTTTGTACTTTTAGTGATAGTCTAGACATTGATGAAGTAAAAAGTACCCAGATGATTAAAGAGGTGTTACATTTTTGCCTATGAGCACAACCTGTAAAATTAATCATAACAATACATCAACGTATAACTTTTCCACATGAGTACGCAAAAAGCCAAAAAAGAAAAAAAAAAAGGGCTGAAATCACGATTTTAATTAAAGAAAAATGTTAAAATCTTTCCAAAATGATCAAATTCATTGCAGAAAGAAGTTCAATAAGGTTAATTGTAAAAGTTTGGTAATAAATAAATCTTTTACTATTTCATGTTTCATCAAAAGGATGGCGAAAAAATAAACCAACTTTTATAACAATGAGTGGTGAATGGTCAAGGATATCGACGGCAAAAACGATCAATTCAACTTTAGAATAACAATAAAAGAATTTATAAAGGACTATCGATGTTCATAAAAATTTAATGAAACCTTCGCAATTTCTTGAGAAAGTGTCTCCAAGAATAAGTACCAGTATAGAATCAACAACTATATCATACAACATACTGCATCTTTGTAATGTAAGAAACATATTCATCCCAAAATATATACAGTCGAGGTTCCTTGTTTGCATGAGAGGGATCAATTGATCCCACGCAAACAATTTTTCTTTTTGCAATTATTTAGTCTTAAATGTTTGTGATTTATTAATTTGACCCAACTAAATTTTGACTTTTAAACCCACTAAATATATTTCACTCATTTGATTAAAAAATATATATACATACCACTTTTGAAAAGAATTATAATGGAACGTAACACCTTATATCATTAAGTACCATATGCAAGTTTTAACAATTCTCGCTCTTTACACTTCAATCTAGCTACTTGGCTTCCCTTATATGGAAGGATTCAAACTTCTGAATAGCAGATTATCTAGTTAAATTTAAAATGTTCTTTGATTATACCTCACCTTTGTGGACCTAGAACTCACCAAAAACTAACTGAAAAATACTCGAAGATTTTTTAAGCAATCGAATAAGCATATTGGATGGTGAGTGCAGGTTCATGCGTAGCGATAGATATGTTCAATATTATAAATAATGAAGTCATAAAAGCAACACTTATCGTGCAGTGCAATTGCCTGGTGGGGCTAAAAGCTAGGATTGTGAAATAGCAAGAATATTATGCTTGAGCTTCACGCTTTGGCATGTAACAGCAAAAAAGGCAAACGTTTGTCGATCCGCATGCATTCTGCAGAATCTTGTTTTCCTATTTCGTTTCTAAAGTACGTTAAACTCTCTCCCCCTCCCCCCCCCCCCTCTCTCTCTCTCTCTCTCTCTCTCTCTCTCTCTCTCTCTCTGACCACATACATCACATCCAAACCCCTCTAAGAGAAAACCTTAAATTCCACTTATTATACAAGATTGCGTAGCCAAAGGTAGGGAGTGTAATGATGCCAAGTTGAATTAAGATTTAAAGATACTTATGAGCTCAACTTGACTTAGAAACTCCATGCTCACCGTGTGAATCTAGCTTGATGGTTAAAAAGCATAATACGCGTGAGTAGATTAGGCTTGATTCATGTTCAGATATATTCAGCAAACTATTAAATATATATATAATGCTATGCTTAGGTCAATCATCTAGGGTTTCGCTCGCATCTTCTATGAGTGAATGTGGATTTCTTTACCTGGATGGATTTCCTCATTACAAGAAAAAAAAAACCTGGAAACATTGATACAAGCTCGAACAAAAATATAGATGAGAGTAAACTTGACTAGTCTTCCACATTAAAGTTGGATGCCGCTCTTTCTCCAATTCAAATAATAACATCCAAAACTAGATATCAATTAAATTGAACAAGACTCAATTTCAAGTTCATCCTTGAGCATTCTTTTTTGCCTCATAATCGAGTGCTCTGATTCACACTCGCAGTGCAGCATAGTCCTTCTAACGACGTATTACTTACTTCCTCAAAACCTCTCAACCCGCCGCGGCATTGTGGACGTAGTAGAAAAGCATATCATATTCCACTCTAAGAAAGGACTATATAAAAGACCAACGTTAAAGCGCTCTAATCAGGTTTGCAAGTCCCTCGTTTCTGATTCTCTTGGGCTGAGTTCTTGAATAGCTTTTCGATCTACTCAAACTCCATTTAGTCTTGTATTTGAAGGGAGTGAATAAAGAATTAGATGGCAAGTAGAGTTCTAAGGGCTTTCTTGTTCACGTCCTCACAGTAAGTTCCTTCATATCCCCATAAAAGGGCGAGGTTCGTACTTTCCTCTTCAACAGAACTGGAGTGGATTGATCACAGCAGTTTGTTGACAGTATTACACTTACAAAATTGGGAGACAACATATATTTTGCAAACAAAGAAGCATGTTTGCAAAATAGGAATGACTCAACAAGATTACCTATGTTTTTGTTTTCTGTGATACAAAACCCTTATGTGGGCAGCCTTATAAACCATCGTCATTCTTAATCGCTTAAACTTTTGGAAAAATAGTTATGTTTTCTCGTCATGAAGATCTTCTTAGTATCTTAAATCATGAGCACAATTCTTCAGAGTATTGATGTAGGAAAACCAATTAGAACACTCACAAACGGCATAAACACAATTTTTTCCAGACTTCGAAAGAGTTGTTTCCAATGTGATTTAGTCGGAATGTGGTCCGCTCATTTAGTTGGGCTCCGAATCCTTTTCCTTCCTTGGATTCTCCTTTCACTCCTCCATGAGTTTTTCTTGTTTTATAATTATGATTATGTAATCATACATATTTTCTCACCCGGAACTATCAATGCAAGTTCCCATAGGTCGAGCTCTGATCATCCTATTAGACTTTCATCTAACCCTCGCAATACCCATTTTCTCTATCTGGTTTTCTCTGATACAGATAATCCTATTTTAGAAAAAAAAAATGACTAATTATATAGATCAATGGTGATCAGTGCGGATCATGTAAAAATTGCTTCCATGTACTTAGAATGAATCCTCAGAAAGAACACAGTAAAGAGAGTACATATATAGATATGTACAACCTTAAAAACAAAGAGAACATGGGGGAGGAGAGTACTAGGACCCCACATTCTTGTGCCCCTACAGCCTTGCCTTATTCACCTACAACCAAACCCTAATCAACCGCGAGGAGAATGTTCCTCGCAGAAATAATAGCTGGTGAAATTGAAGACAACAGAAAGTCCAAAATTCATATCATCGTTGGATTTCCAATGTATGGTCCCTTCTTTTTATTTTGGCTGACCATGTGTCCTTTTTTACCACCTTTGACCATTACATGTTCCTTTGTCTTTTCTTCTTTGATTTCTGATTGCATAAATTTTATAATAGGGGAAGGTGGTCCTTTCTTTTAGATTCCACTGTCGAGATAGTAATGATAGCCCTCCATATGCTTCCCACCATTGCTTTCTTCAGAATCCGATACCCTACTGCCCTTATTTTTCTCTCTCATACCTGACCAGATGTTGCATCTCTTGGAAACTATGCTCAACTTATCTAACCTACATATCCAGTTCACTAATTAGTTGAGTAATGCTAGATTTATTAAGACTGATTTTAAAAAAAAAAAAATTGTTTACCAAGTGACATGCCACAATGAGTGGTAAACAACTTGATAAGTATTAAGAACCAATAAAGGCCTAACAAATCACTTAAGACACCAAATTTTAAAGTAATTTTAGTATGTCTAGCATTTTTCTAATTACTTTTGTAGAGTAGATCTAAGATTATACGTTTCCAAATGACTATTTAGAAAATTTAGAAAATTTTGTCATTCAAGTGCATCGGTGACTACACATTTAATCTAAGACAAAAATGAGTTCTCTCGCTGTATGCTCTTCGTGTCCATGCTATAATACACAATTGTGGATGCGCTTAAGGTTCATTTGCTGCATCAGTTCAAAACCCTTAGGGCTAAGACCATCTCTATGTGGCTCCGACAGAAATATTCAAGCTTTTGGATACAATGGGGTTGTTCTGCTTTTGATTCAGCCTGAGTAAACAAAAGGTTAGCTGATAAAATGGGGTTGTTCTGCTTTCGGTTCAGCCATATAGTCAACTTAAATGGAGGCTTGCGTTCTCTTTTAGCATAACAGAAGAGGCATGCACTAAGGTTTCGTTATAAACTTGTTCTGGTGATGTTAATTGCTGATAAATCATGTGTCCTTCCTAGCTGTGATGTCAAAAGAGCTTGCCTCAGCTTACTTAGCCCCAAAAAACAGAAAACTTCTTCACTTTATTCACAAATATCTTGACTAGAGAGTTCTAACCCACGAGATAAATCATATAACCGTACTATATTCCATGAGACAGGCGTGAAATGAGGGGTGTTTCCCTTTCGGATATAAAGGATGCGAACAGCATGAAAGTTGTAACTTCTTGGTCGTCTAAGCGATCTATTTTCTCGATAGATTAGGTATGTACTTCAACCTATCTTTTTTGGTCGGAACTCCTGGATATTCCCTGGTTAATAGGGTAATGCTCGAAAGAAACGACTAATAATCTGTGAAACTATTGTTATTACATAGTGGAGTGTGTGGCAAACCCACTTGTTTAACTATCCTGAGTAGAGTATAATGCATCGAGTTAAATTGTAATTAGCTCTGTAAACAGGCAGTTCCACCATTACATTATTTACACTAAATAATGGGTATCAGTAAAAAAAAAAAGGGTTATTTAATTTCACCGAAGTTGACTGGTTTCATGGGAAATGAATAAGATAAAAGAAAACTTTCAATGTTAATCAAAATGTAAGTTAGCACCCTACAAAAGAGAACTTTGTAATAGTTACAATCATTTTGCTCTGGTAGCAGGCAAACATAAGATCTGCTAGTAGTTTTGCGAGTCAATTTTTGCCGGGCTCTCAGTTACTTAAGTGTTCAATTCTGCAAAGCTCAAAGGAGTGCTGACGGACGACTTGTTTTGTGAATGTGCTTCAGAATGATGAAACCCTAATTAGAAGTCGACAAGCACCAAGCTACAAATAGAGATCAAGAAGTACACCTAATACACCACATACCTTCAGAAATGGCTTAAGTGCTTATCTCAGAAATTTTGATGGGCATGCCTCTGTCGAACTGTCTCGAACCATTGCTAATGAAGCTAAAATTGAGCAAAGGAAAGCGTGTAGTGAGCTCAAAGAGACCCGAAAATGCAGGGGAAACACCATAAAAGAACATGGGGGATATGCATGGCTCCTCATACGCCATACACACAGGCCATCGGTTCTCCGGTGGGCTACGCAAATGGCATACAGGGAGCCAGGCACATACTTTATGCATATGCATGATACTGTGTTCACTATAAGAATCATCTCTTTCAGGATTCATTTGAATGCAAAATTGCTTGAAGTGCATGCATGTGGGTCTGAATTATCAACATGGCCTGCAAACCAGAAAAAATAAAGACGAGATCCGATGAAAGTGAAGGATTAAGCTGGAGCTTGAAGCTTGAATTAGGGTTTTAAAGAGAGAAGGCTCAAACGTAACAGCAAGCTCTCTCACGAATTTGACAGGAGAGGGAAGACAGGAAGATGTGGGGTTGAAATGCAACCCCAGCTTGACACTAGATATAGGCTCCCACATAGACATCCCTAGAGAGAGAGAGAGAGTAGGGTGGATTTTTGTTTGTATGTTTGGATCACTAGCCACGCAATTTCCTAAGTGAGGAGCGAGAGGTTATGGGGTTTGAAATTTCCTTTTCTGAGTCGCAAAAGCAGAGCATGCTTTTCTCCGTCTGAAGCTTTTGCTTTGTCCTGGAGTGCTTGGATATACTTGGATTCCCCTCATCTCCTCTCCTCTCTCCCACCATTCTTCTTCAATTAAACTACATATGAATTCGTAAAAAATAAAATAAAATGGGCAAAGGGAAAAAAGGAAAGAGGATTTTTATGATGTACATACCAGTGGCAGAATTCTTGAATTCCACAAGCAATGTTCACATTTTAACAGATTGTGCGTAACTGATATTAATTTTCGTGGAGACAATGCTCTCTTTCCCTAGATCTCATAAAGTGGTTATAAGAGTAATTGTGAAAATCTTTCTTTCTTTTTTCCGGTGAAAATAAAATCCCATTTTTATTGCTGGTATATGGAATAAAAATCCTTTAAAAACCCTCCGTTGTTAGAGTTGTTGGTTGGGACGTCAATGGATATTCAGCTCAAGAATTAAACCTTACTTATTCAAATCTCAATAACTGTTTGTAAAATACTCTAAACCAAACCTACCTACAGATAAGCCGAAGCCCTGAACTTAACCGGTTGTTGGTTGGATCCTGCCTCTCACACCTAAGATTCCCAAAAAAAAAATAATAATAAAATAAAATTGCACCACAAAAGAATTGTGTTAAAGTTATGTCCCCACATTAAGCAATACATGGAATTACACGAAATTAAGTAGATGGTTAGCATGTCTGTACGCTTTAGCTTTGACAACTATTTTGCATACACATCCCAAAAGATCTACCAAGTTGTGTAAAATAGCTCTTTGTAAACGTTATATGTCACATACATACTCGAAAGAAATGCCATATTGTTATAAATTTGTACAAGGTACATCGTTGATGCCAAGTAATTTTTACAAAAGTAGTCATGAAATGAAAACTCTTACATTTTAAAACAATAACAATAATTGTCACGATTAGAACTGTATCAATCCCGGCGCTTAAACCATGCTTGTGTAATGATTTTTTTAAACGGTCAGAGTCTCTTGTTGTGTCCTTGTCTTCTTTCCGTAAATTTACTCTGCTTATCTTATCTTTTTGCCTTTTTTATATTCCCCATCACTGAATTTTCTATTTTATCCTCAGCATAAGATATTACAGTTGATTTGGCGCTACTTACAGTATGAGTCTCCAGGTTCGCTTGCTCCTCTCATAATAATATTCTCTTTGTTAATCGTTCAATCTCTAGTGTCCTGTAATGATACCAGACACAAAAAAGTGGCCGGATGTAGACGTGAACCAAAACCCTAGCTGATAGATTTACGTTTTTGGATCAAAAGGACCCAAACCTAACTAAGAACAGCGACTCGTTGTCAAAAACGGGAAAAGCTAAATCTCAGTTTACTTGCAATGTTTATTGTTTGGATGAGCTCAATCTACATTATTTTGCTTAGTTTTATAAGTTTTTGGGTTACTTATGTGGACTTAGGCTTGCATGTTACTTGGACCTGAGATCAGCGAAATATCTATCTAGGTGTGGTTCGTCCTCGTAAAAAAAAAAAAAAAAAAAAAAAAAAAAAATTAAGTGAAGCATTCAAGAAAATAAGAAGCAAACACGCGTGCGAGCGAGCACACAAAAGCGACTACGATATCAATTCAATTCAATTCAATATGTAGAGAAAAGTAGGGTGGTGACATGAGCTTCGGTTCAACCTAGCAAACGAACCGAATCAGCTTGAACTGATTGGCCCAAGGGAGAACCGATTCGACTCTTGATTCCGTGAACCAAAAACCGACCTAGATAGGTTTTGTTCATAATTCAACTAGTCCAATTTTCAAGTTGAACTGGTTCAAAACAAGTGTTAAAGCTTTTTATAAGGGGGAAAAAACCTACCTTTGCATCCATCAAGAATTGAATCATGGTCTTCAATTGAAAAAAGAACAACATAATCACTTGACCAACGAATATTGTAATGAAATTACTCGACTTTTATAAATTATTATAAGAATTTGATTTTTCACCTACAACATAAAATGGGTCGGTTGTATAACCAGGAACTGACAATTGCAAACTAGTTCAATTCTCAATTCCAATCTTCTGGGGAAAAAAGGGGGTCATAAGACTATTAACAAATATGGCTACTGTGAGTTTGTTTGAAAGGTGCAATGCTCAATTAGTTGAACAGGGTCTTGTTAATTTCTAATGAACACGCCTTTAACTAATTAAGTGATGTGACGGATGTTTATGTGGCTAGTTGACGAAGGCACTATTCATTATATATTTACTGAAGCTTTTAATGCTATTCTTAACTCGGAAAAAAATTTCACCTAAAAAATTTGATCTTATTGTCAACATCTTTGTAGAACTCTTTGAACAACGAGAATAGTCTTTCCCATCTTCAGGATTAGGGGTGTAAGTGAGTCAAGTTACTCGAGGTTAGTCTAGTAGATTATTTGAAATCAGCTCTATAATTTTCAACTTTGAGTGACTTTGAGTAGCTTGAGTACTTAATAATTAAGTCGTGCTCGAGTTTAGAAACACTTGATTTAAGTAAACTCGTGAGCCATATGAGTAATTGGATCTTTGCATGTTTGAATAACAAAAATACATTTATCAACACAAATAAATAGATCATATATATATTAATTTTTCAATTGTAGTTTTTTTTTATACATATTCTGCGTTTTGGATCAACATATATTGACTGAACTGTCTAAAACTTATTAGAGTTGAGCTTCAGCTTAGAAAATTAAGCTAGATCGAACTCTCAAGCCTTGTTTGGTAACTATCCCCGAAACAGCTATTTTTATGCTTTTGTTCTCAAAACGAAAAAAGAATAGAAATCCATATGGTAAAATTTTTGTTATCGGGAATAAAAATATATTTTTTGTTCCTGGGAATATATTTGGAATAAAATCAAAAAGTAAAAAAAGTTATTTCTTGTTCCTTAGAACAATTTCAAGAATCAATCCTAACTTTATTTTATTTTCTTTCTTTTCTCCTTCTCTCTTCTTCTTCCTTCCAATCCCAACTGGTCACTAGCAACTGACTGGATGAGGTCCGACAAGCTCACTGAAACCTCACCAGGTTAAGAGGCGGATGAGGTCCGACAAGCTCACCGAAACCTCACCAGGTTAAGGCGAGCCCACTGGAGGCTTGTCTGGCCACGGCGAGCCTTAGCCTTGCTAGATTTGGGTGAGGCTAAGCCTCGCCGATGGGCAGGCGATCTAGCGAGGCTCTGCCTCGTCTAGCCACCAACAAGGCTTGACCTCGCGTAAGTCGTGCGAGGTCGGCCTCGCCCGGCCTAGCAAGGGTCGAGCCTCGCTTGCCCATCGGCGAGGCTTTAGTGAGCTCGATGGACCTCACCTAGCGGATTGCTGGCCAAAACAAAGCCGGCGACTAGCCACAAAGGAGGAAGAAGAAGAAAAATGGAAAAAGAGAAAAGAGAAAAATAAAAAGAAAAATATAGTAAAAGTATTTAAAAAAATTAAGAATCTTACCAAACATATTTATATCCTAAAAATAAAAATTTTGTGTAGTTACCAAATGCATTATTTTGTTCAAAAATTATTTTCAAAAACAAAAATTAGAAAAAATCATTTCTAATAAAAAATTGTTCCTGGGAACAGATGGTTACTAGACACGCTCTAGGCCTTCAAGCCTTGAATGTTAGAGCTTTAGTCATACTCAAGTGTCGAACTATGTCAGACTAGACCCAACTCTATCACACCCCTCTATAGGGTTTTCACTCGTTTTAGCTTATGATGAGTCAAAAGGTATATTTGAGCTTTTCCAATTAAAAAGAAAAAAAAAAAGATCATTAAGCTCCATAAAACTTCAAGAGTTTGAATTAGTTAAGACACGAATATATCATACATGATAAATTAAAATGTTTTGCGTCAAGTAAATTAAACTTAATCTATAAAAAGCAGAAGGAGGGTCAAAAAAATTACAAACGAAAAGGTTCGGGGAGCTCTTTTTCCTAAGCAACATAAACGATCGAGGTTAGAAAATCATTCTTTAATTTGTGATTCTGGGTTAGGGTTAGACAAACGCGTGAATTTATTCGTACATACATGTACTGATGGGATCGTTTGGATGCATGGGCAAATCCCATCACAATATGTTTCTGAGAGGACACGACAATGATTTCCATCATCATAGATAGCGTATTTTGGTGTAAAGGGCTCTCAGATGTTGCACATGACCAGCCATGTAGCCCAATATACTACAATCATTCTCTCTAACCTTACATGATTTCCCATGAGTAGTCAATGTCTCGACGCGAATCTTTTGGCTGTCTGAAATTGATAAAGGCCACCAGTCGTTTTTTTTTTTTTTTTTAGAGCTGACATCAAAACAAACTCGTGTCAGGTCAGATTCGTCTTGTATGTCTCTCTCTCTCTCTCTCGTGTCAGATCAGATTCTTCCTTTTCTCTTCCCCTGTTGGGATCAAAGTAATTGCGGGGTCCTTTATGCTGCAAAACATATACATGACTTGTGCAAGTGAATATATGTGCTGGATTCTCATATGGCAATTTATTTGCTCATTTGTTTTTGTATTCTATATCTCTTAGTTTATTATTTTAATGTAGTATGAAAATGCACGATGACTTTTTTTCTCACCCCAAACTCGACATCCATATGTTCCCCTTCCAAATTGAGTACATATATGGGTGCAATGGAGGAATTGATCAAAAACCCTCAATTTCGATAATTTTATCTATATAATTCTCCTCTTTTCTCATTAGATACTATTATCTTAAACAAATAATATGTGAGTATTTGACAACTCAGATGTTACATCTTAAGGAAAATAGATGAGATAACCTAACAATTATGCCAGTTATATAATTCAAGCCCGGTTTGTAACGTCAAGCTACAAAATGGCAAATTTCAATGTATCCCTTCTCGAAATATTTTAATAATTAATAGTCTTAACTAAGTTTAAAATGGATATAAGTATACATTTGTGTGACGACATCAATATCACGTATCTCTAATAACACAGTTTAACTGATTGATGAATTATGCATATCTACTTGGGTGACAAACTAACGTGATCTCAATAATTAATCACCTTTTAATTTGAATGGGCAAAGCATAACCAGGAGGTGCGTTGAAGTACGGTCAAGAATACTGATATTTAGTTACCAATTCGATTCACCCTTGGAGCCAATATTTAACACTGATTCGTGCATTTGCTTGAAAAAATATTATGGGCATGAAAACTATAACTTCTCTTTTGCTTCCACTCACAAAGGAAACCTTTGCCCAGATCTAGGCACTGGCTACTGGCCAAGACTTGGCGACTCCCTCTGGCCATCCCCCACAATCGTCGACCTTTTCCAGCAATGGTGAGGCAACGACAACAGCGACAAGAGCTTGCAGCCCTCGCCTGATTTTTCCGCTTCTTTTTGTTTTTATTTTTTATAGTTAGCTTACTTTTTAATTTAATCAAAATAAAATTTGCCTTAAAAAAAAAAAAAATTGGAACCAAACAATGTCATTTTAGCCATGTCTTTGCCACATATGATAGAGAAAATAATTTAAAAAGTCACGTCAAAATTTTCTATTAGTCAAGTTATATGAAGTTATTAGAAAGATTTGATTGCACCACTTTAAGAAGTTTTGGATTTAATTGCATTTTTGAAAGTTTTAAAACTTAATTGTATTTTAATGACAGCTTTTTGGACTTCTGCAGCACTTATCTCTAAAGTAAATGATCAATATAATATTAGAGCATGAGTCGTAAATCCGAACCCTGTTAGAAAGCATGAAAGAGAAAGGATATAGGCTTGAATAACACGTGAAATAAAAGTGTAACACAAGACAAAAAAAAAATTTGAGATTTAGCTATGATACTTTGTTAGGCTATCCACAGTTCCAGCCTAAGGTGATCATGCCACAAAATGAGCACTCGAGTAATAACTTTGAAGGAGTTTTTTCTTAGTTATGTATCACTTCAATATTAATAATAATCATTTGGAACAAGTCAAAAGGAGTAATCAAAACAATTGCCATCATGGAGGGTGACTCTTATAGTAGCTATTGCAGCGAATCCATTTGATAGATTCACTTATGTCGGTATGCTAAATTGCACGCGCAATTGCACAACCGTGACCTGTGGTTCGACGTTCTCAAGATGAGTGCATTTTAGCTTCCAGTGGCTTGATACTGCTTTTACTTTGCATTTTGACAATGAAACTGCGGCCAAAAAGTAAAAGGATGAAATAAGACGTGAATTCATGTGATGTGACACTTTTTATAACGAAAGCAGGTGGGATTGCCCTTTTTAAATTCCACATCTATACTAGCATTTTTATTTTTTTATCATTAATACCACCAAAATTTTGAAAGTAAATATATGTGTCGCATTTATCCCAAACCGATACATCCATACCACATTTACTCCAAACTAATTTTTGTGTTGCAAAAAAAAGCCCAAATGAATGTATTTGTGCTATATTAGTCCAAAATTAGTATATTTATGCCACATTTATCCCCAAAAAAAATCTCATTTTTATCATAATTTAGGGTAAAAAATTAGTTTGGGGTAAATCTGGTACAAATGTACTAGTTTGTAAGTTTTTGTGACACAAAATTAATTTGTAATAAATGTGGCATAAATAAACTAATTTAGGATTTTTAGTGATATTAACCCTTTTTAAAAGCTTTTTCACTACTCAGTCCTGAATTACTATAAGAAATTGGGGTAATTGCGATAAAATCTTCTGGAGACGAAAATGTTTGGATCTCCATTATACCCTACCGCAACGAAAACCGAGATCCTTATTGATGTCGCCTCAAACTTTTGTCCCCATTTTCATAAAATTGTCAAATTTGACTAACAGTTAATCAAGAGCTGACCAAAGATTGATCCGCAAGAGACCTAAAATAGATTTTAAATATGAAAATTTGGTTTTACACATCAAAACGAACCCTTTAACAGCAAGAATGCCACCTGAATGCAACGAATAATCTTTACCTTCGGAATTGGTAGCCCTTTTTTCACAGTGTCAGAAAGTTTGCAATTTCCCAATTTCTATTGCACATCCCAAAATTATGGATCGCGAGCATCCCAACTTGAAAAAAAAAAAAAAAAAAATAGGTCAGATGGATGTTTGGTAAGGGAGTAATCACCAGCCAAACTTTGGTCAAACTTTTCGATACCAGAAACAAAGGTCTTAAAGCTCAAAAGCATACCTAGAGGTAGGTCTCAGAATAGGAGAGAAACTTTCTAGACCTCTAAGTTACGATATATAATGGTTTTTGGAAATGACAAGTCCACAAAACAATGTCCGTTTCTGCCGTAAGACCTTATGTGCATTGGAATCTCAGACTGTGATTTTGCAATTTTACTTAGCAATATTAGGCTATTAATATGCTCTCCTGACAAGCTTTCCAATGATACAAAAATCATACAAGTCACAGGTTAGATGAAGGAGTTACAAGTTAAGAAAGAGCAAGCCTCCACTTGAAGCGTGCCCCTCCTCTCAAGGCGGGCAAGCCTCTATCTAAGGCGTGATATGCCCTTGTTTCGTACCCCCTAATTTTACATTTTGAGGGTGGCCGTTGAGTCTATCCTTAAGCTCTTGTATCGATTTTCTATCAAATTAAGCTAAGTTATGTTTTCTCTTGTTTTTTGTGTGTCTGTGTAGGTTTTATAATTCTCTCTAGACTTGTCAAAATAGGTCATAAGCCCATTTTTACATTAGTTATCTGGATTTTTAATTAGGATATGACTAGATATGATGTGATATGAAATTCAGGGGATTTTGCTATATCATATTTATTATTTGGTGATTACAATAATAAAGTTAGATATATTCACATCATATTATATATATTATTTGATATAAATTCCTATATAAATCACAAATTTTACAAATGGAGATAGTAAAAATCCCTCACGACACTCTTCTCTACTTTATTTTCTTTCTTCCCCTTCCATCATTCTCTAATAAAATTTTATTAAATAGAAAATTGTACTAATATACCTAAAATACTAAAACACCTAAAATATATATTAAATATATTTATATATTGAAATTATATTATAAGATATAATTAAATTAAAAAATAAATAAAAATAAGATTGAAATTTAAAAAGTAACTTTTTATTTTTTTATTTTGAATTTCTTATATTAGAATTCAAATATTAGTCATATTGAAATATAATTTTAATTTGTTAGTTAAAGAAATTTGTTATTTGAGAAAAAATTTCTTATTATGAATATTATAAATCCAATATGACTTTATCACACCTCTTCCATGGGATAATTTTATCTGATCTATATACTATTTATATCCAACTTTATTCTATCTTGAGTAGGCACCAAATGCAGGATATGATAAATTTTTTATCCTTACCGCCAAATGCAACCTATAAAATGGGTTTTTTTTTTTTTTTTTTTTCCTAAATCAGTTATAAATGGGTTTAAACACAATATGAATGTTTAATTAATCATAATATATTTATAACTTATTTAAACTCAATCCACCTCTATAAGTTTCTCTTCATTCTATCTCACCTTAATTGATCTTACACTAGCTTACTCCACACTCTTACCTTAGTTTGGGTATACATATAGATTGGGTGAAAGATGGAATTATTTTAGCAATATGGGTCAAGTTAGGTATAGGTTAGATATTTGCATTATAAATAAATGAATCATAGATAGATTAATGAGTCAATTGGACAAGTCTAATTCTCGTGCACTCAAAGGCAAGTCTCAACTTCGTCGCCTTCAATCCATCTAGAAATGCACACCAGGATGTCTTAATGTCCGTTTAGACTCATAAATTTAGAATACCTGCTACTTTTTTTTTGTTGGTTGGGGGGGGGGGGGGGGGGCGTCAGAGAATACCCGCTAATTTAAAGAGTCGAAAAACGCGTGTTCCAAGGCCGAACACCGAAAGGAAAACTTGAAAACCTAGGATACGTCATTATGATTTCCGTTTTTTTTTTTTTTTTTTTTTTAATTATGATTTCCGTTTGAATAGTTGAAAACGCATGTTCTTGGACTGTCGTAATACTGACATCAGATCTAGAGCTATATGATATGTCATTATGTCGCCAAAATGTCACTAGAATATGCATTTCGGTAGGCTGTCATAAGGACTATTCAAATCTAGAATTAGGCAGTTATGATGCCGGATAAGATAGAAATATGGTAGAATGCAAGCTGTTGTGTGTGCATTGCATTGCGCAATCTTAAGAGTGGTGGACATATTAAGCTGTCGCAATAAAACACCACTTTACTAGTGAGCAATCCCATAGGTCATGTACCAAAAGGATTGCGTTCAAGTGTAGAATGAACTATGATAATATGATTAAAAATCAAAAGTCAGTAACCATCGGGATTCAAACCCATGAGCTAAGGTCCCGGACGATTATTCATTTCCTGATTTTGATTTGACCAATGTTTTTAAAACCAATAATGATATTGTTTTGACCTGACTGAAAGGAAAAGAGTGCATTTCTACATAAATGTTATCATGTTAGAGTAAAGTTGCAAATTGTATAAATGACTCACGTAGTGCAGTTTGCATATTGCATCATTATTTTTTGCATTAGAATTGTCATGTCATGTTACATGTGATTATTATAATGTTACGCATATAATTTTCCATGTCATACTGCATGCGATTATTGACAAATAATGCCATTTTCCCATCATGTTCACTTTGTACATTAATTTTGTAAGTTAGCTATTATTTACTTCTACCATTACTTGACTAGAAATTGCAAAGTTTTAGGTAAATTAATTCTATTGACTTTTTGCTTTTTGTTGAACTTATTTTCCTTCGTTTGGAAAGCATGTGCAGGAAAATAAAGATGAATTAAAGAAAATCGGATATAATTTGACATTTTGTGAAGGTAATGGGAGGGGAGTTTTAAGGTTTTCCATGCCTCCTTTATTTTGCTCCAATCAGTGCTTTCTAAAAAGAGGTTTGAGACCAAACTTTTATAGTTGTAAAGACCTAAGAATTTTATTAAAAAAACAAAAATACATGAGCAATATTATTGTCGACCGAACTTTTTTTTCAATTAATAGAACATGATCATATGTTGACGGAGAATTAAAATACGACTTACTTAGTGGCTTGAAAGGCAAAATGGAGGGGCTATCTCTAGACAATATGTAATATTCAAACTTTCAGCTGAACTAACATTTACCTGATGCAATTAAATCATTCATCCACATGCATTTAAGGGTATGTTTGTTTGAGTGAATTTTTTTTCCACAATCAGTTTTCTAAACTTTCATGTGTTTGATTTGCTGAAAATGATTAGTCAACAGAAAACCATTTAAGGTCAAAGAAATTATTCATGCTTAAAATAAAGAAAATGAATTCTTTAATCTGAAAAGAGGAGATTTTCCTGAAAAATGTTTTCCTTTAACATGAAGTTTTTCCGGAAACAAACACACACCCTGAGAGAAGGCTCCATCAATGAATTGGAAGGCCATACTTTGAAGGTGCCGTAAGCGGGGAGATCTAATTTGAATATGAGTCCTGCCATATCGAGATCAAGAGATTGGTTTACAACTGTGCAGTATTTCCCAGTCCCTTTGCAGTTATTAATAAATCTTAAAGTCACCAAAACTTAAAAAAAAAAAAAAAACAACATGATATCCAAGTAAGTCAAGCAGGTACAAACACAGATAAACAGATTCTTTCATAACCCCAGAACCCTAGAGAACATAGGGTTGATACTGGTAGTTATAAGGGTGGTTATAAGATAGTAATTGGAGTTTTCTGAACTCTATATTAATGGGTTCCCAAGTACACACCATACATGCCCAGCTAGCAACCCTCAGGAATTGTGCACGTCAGATGACAGCTGATGAACCAGATACTTCTTTTTGGACACAAAACCATCGTCACAAAAGGTTAAACCGTAGGGGACAAAGGGTATGAGAACAAAACTATGTTGGAGACAGCGGAACAGAATTGATTATAGTAAGAAGATCATTGACTAAGAATTGGAACACATTGTGATTACGCCGCTATTGATAAATAAAGAAAGCAACTGTGCATTTCATCAGGTTCATTGCTAGTAAGGAAAAATAAAATTCACAGGTAAGTTCGGAGACTATATACCCGCAAAAAGATTCTCGAGTCAATGAATTTACTGAAGTTCCTCGATTAAATTCTTCTTTAAGTAAGAACGCAAGAAACGGAGTTAACATATGATAAATCTACAAGAGCCCCATTTTCCACTCTCGTTTTTCCCTAATATCCCATGTCTAGAGGTGGCAAAATAGTCTAAAACCCTCAATTTAACTCATATTCAATGAAAATTTCAAAATAGAAACTCATCTTTAATGGTGTGGATCATAAATGGATTGTCTTAAATTTGAAAAAGAAGATTGAGTGAGTCATAAATGGTTTACACCATAACGTAATGGGTCTTAAATCAGTTTTAATTGGTCATAAATGGGATGCCTAGCAAGTTTAAGTGAATTGGGTCAATTTTAATTATTTTTGAATTTTTAATTTTCAGAATTTTTTTTCTTTCTTTTTTTTCGAAATCGGGCGAGGATCGCCAGTCACAAGCAAGGGCTGGCTAACCCTCACTAACACCGGGCAACGGTCGTGAAGCCACCAGCAAAAGATGAGGGTTGCAGCCCTCACCTAGATGGCCACTAGACAAGAAAGAAAAGTACCCCACGTTCCATTTGGAATTGGACAAAACGATTTCTAAATATCAGAGAAAGCAAAGTACTTTTGTTTAAAAAAAGAAAAGAGGGGACCGATGGAGCGGGGGCATCTATTCTATGGTTACTCGAGGGATCAATCTATATAATCATGATATAATTGCATACTTATATTAAAGTGTCATACCACGAGAATACTGCCGAAGATTTTTTTTAATTAACCAACTGAAATCTAGTTTTTATTTTTCCATCCAACGGTGAGAGAGATGAAGGTGGCGTTCTGATAGGAGAGCGATCGATATTCCCATGTGTAGAAGAAAAAGCTGCAAAGCTTCCCTTTTCCTTGTATGTAGAAAATGGGGGAAGAAAAGAGGGAGAGAGAGAGAGAGAGAGAGAGAGAAGCAGAGCAAAACCTCCACCTTAAAAAATGGGAAATGTTGTTTTGCTGTTCTTTCTTTCTCCTCTTTTATCGTGTAGGGTGTTGGAAGGAACAAGGGTGGGAATCGCGGTGTCAGATGTTTGGTTTCGGCTTCTCTGCAGCAGATCAGCGCACCTCTCTTCGTGTTTGTTAGCGCCTCGCGGCTAGATTCTGATGCCTCACGCCGACCGTGACGAGCTCAGTGTCCCCCATTTAGCCTTCTTTACCATCGTTTTCCCTCTTTCTCGAAGAGCTCCATGATGTCCCTGATCCCGCCCTAAGACTGATCTGTCAACAGGCGCCGAGACTCGAAGCACGAACCGGTTGCATGGCAGGACATTAGGGTTTTTCTTCTTTTTTCTTTTTTCTTTTTTTTTTTGCCATAACTGTTCTTGCTTTAGTACAGCACCTATCGCTATCGCGCATTACACATGAAATAATGGTGAGGTTTGGAGAGGACAGTGACATCAACGGTCAGAATGAGTTCCGGACTGGAAGATAGGTATGGTCTATTAAAGAGTATTCTAAGCTCTGCACTAGTGGCATTGCATGTTTGGAAAAACATGAAAAAGTTGAGGTCGAATTTGATTTGTGTAGCGGGATATTGCCTAAATATTTAAGTGTTTAAGATATGGCGATTTATACAGCTGTTATATTGTAAAAAGAGATCTTAATGGCTTTTGTTCTAGAGGAGGCGCCTCGGGATAATTTACGCCATTGAGTCGTTGAATTGTACAACTTATTTAATTAAGACCATTGAAATTTCATCAGTTTATGATCCAAATAAAAAATAAAAATTAAGACCGGTGATCTCTAACTTTATAAGCTAACGTGACCATTGATACCAACCAACAGTATGATGTGGCAAAAGTCATTACCACCTTGGACAATGAATTTCCACTAGCTAAATTGCAAGAATAATTTTGAAGGTACAAAAACAAGCGAAAGATTATGTAACTTTCTAGTTTTTTATTGTGGCAAGGGCTATTTCAATACTAGATGTTTTTGTTGGAAGATACGCAAGATATATTCAGATCATATTGAATATTCATCAAATCAATCAAAGATCATTTAATATCAAATCTATTATGTATATTATTTAGTTGCCTTTTTCATTATACAACTCTTGTAATATAAAACAATGACAATGTACGTACAAAAAGATATAGAGAATACAGAAGAAATTTTCTCTACAATTTCTCTTCAAATCTTCCTCTTCGATTTCTTACATGGTATCAGAGCATCTGGTTCTGACAGAACTTCCGCACTTGTCTTCGAATTGCCTCTTGTGATCTTCTGTTCTTGGTTGTTGCTACACTTGCAAACCAAAACAAAGATCCACAGAATTCTTGAAAACCTTTTTTGTCAACCGCAGAACAAAGTTACTTGCAGAATTTTTTTCACCATGACAAATCCGAAACACCTACCTCAGCTGTCGAAGAACAAGTCGACAAACCCCTCGCACCAACCCCGAATTCAGCCATCGCCAACCCAAAGAATCAATCAACCACAAGACACGCTTTGGCAACCTAATCCGACTCAGTTCAATCCGGGTTCCTTCTCTCGGCTATCCTTATCAATGGATGCCGTACCCTTGGATGCTTGGATCAAATCCAGATACATCACAGCCGAGCTACCAAAGCGTGCGGACCGATGGAGGTCTACCAACCAGCGCTGGAGCAGACTCAACCACCGACCATGAGCAGACGGGCGGATCAGGGAGTTCGAATCAGGGACAGACTACAACCAATGCGGGCTTTCCACCAGGGTTTGTACCCTTTCCCTTTGCGGCCGCCATGGGTCGCCTGGAACCCGGCGACGCGCTATATGTTTCCACAGCCGACGGACCCGAGTTGAAGCTCATCAGCAACCATCTCACAGGATCCGAGAATTATTTGAGTTGGGCGCGGGAATTCCGTCGAGCCCTCATCACAAAAGATAAAGAAGGATTTATCGACGGAACAGTTCCCATTCCAACCGATGAAAAATTAGGGCGAATGGAAAAAATGCAACCGGCTTGTTAGAACGTGGATCGGAAATTGTATTAGCCCAGAAATAGCCGCCGGGTTGCCTCCAACAGAGGACTTAAAATTTTTTTGGGATAGTATAAAAGAGATGTACGGGAAATTGGATCGGCGATGATTTTTCGTTGCATCAAGCCCTCTCCGAACCAAGCGGGGAAACATGACCATGACGGCCGCTTCAACAAGCTCTCGGCCCCGGAACGAGCTAGAGGCCGCCGAAGAAAAACTCATCGGACCTGAAGAAACTCTACAACAGTACAAAGGGATAAAAGACCGAGAGAAGGCAACCAGATTTTTGTTAATCCTCAACGATTCTTACCTCACTTTCAGGTCGCAGATTCTGGCCATGGAGCCTCCGCCGCCGATTGGACGGATTTTCCAACTTGCGGTGCAGGAGGAGAGCCAGAGACTTACCTCGACGGAGAACCGAGCGACGGAGGGAATGGCTCTCACGGCAAGGATCGAGAGAGAAGGGTCGAAAACCCTAGAAAAGAGGTGAAATTCATCGCTAGGGTTCGCCGAACAGAGGCCTTTTAAAGATTCTGTGATGGACGGCTCAGATCGCACGCAGCGATCTGACGACTCCAAGGGGACGAGCTACATGGATGATCTGGACGGCGGAGACAGTTCCGGATCAAACAGATCCAATGGTCCTCATTTTTCGAAGAATATGGGCCAAATTATGGGCCGAAATATGGGCCTAGTTATGGGCCGAATTTTGGGTCGAATTTGAAAAATAAGGGAAAGCTTTTTTGCGACTATTGCAAGCGGCCTCACCACACAATTGACAAGTTGTTGGAAATTGCATGGCCGACTGGAGAAAAAAGAAGGAAATTTCAAGCTAGCTAGCCTTATCAACTTACGGGATCAACTCGATCAATCCATCACACATGCCGAGTATCAGCAATTGATGCAAGCACTACAAAAATTGGATATTCCAAAAAGGGGGAGCAGCTTTACAAGTATTTCTCGTTGCCTAAATACAATATCAAGAAGCACTTGGATTATTGATTCTGGAGCTAGTGATCATATTACCTGTGACAACAAGTCATTTCATCGTTATTAATAAAGATTTGGATAGTCCCGTTATTGTGCAATTGCCGAATGGAAATATTGCTCGTGTGTCTACAACAGAACAATAAATCTTAGCTCTCGCCTTACTCTCACAAATGTCATCTATGTCCCGAGTTTCAATTTAACCTTATCTCTCGTGTCTAGAGCTTGTGAAGAAAATTCCTGCAAGGTTTCATTCATTGCCGATATTTTGTGTCTTTCAGGCCCTTTCGACCGGGAAACCGATGGGTCGGGGTAATCATCGAAGGACTATATTTCTGGAAAAATTCAGCAAATCTTGATTTTCTTCATTGTAATAAACAATCATTGTGTAATTTGACTACCAATGATAAACAATTCATTTTGCATTCCAGAATGGGTCATAGTTCTTTATTTCCTTATCCGCAATGTCCTATCTGTCCACTTGCCAAACAGTCCCGCGTTCCCTTTCCAATAAGCACAAATCGTGCAGATGATTCATTTTCCTTACTCCATATTGATGTCTGGGGTCCTTATCATACACAAAATCATGATGGGTCCCGTTTTTTCCTCACCATTGTGGATGATCATTCAAGGGCCACTTGGATTTTTCTCATGCAGTCTAAGAGTCAAGTCATATCACATTTACGAACTTTCCTTTCTCTATCAAAGACACAATTTGGGAAGACAATCCGTCGCATGAGAACGGACAATGGGAAGGAATTTTTTAATCATGAGTGTACTGCCTTGCTCACATCTCATGGGATCTTACATGAAAGTTCCTGTACATATACTCCACAGCAAAATGGAGTAGTGGAACGGAAACATCGCCACCTATTGGAAGTGGCTCGTGCCCTGAAGTTTCAGGCTTCCATCCCTGACAATTTTTGGGGAGACTGTGTTTTAACTACAGCTTATTTAATTAATAGAATGCCGACCAAGATTCTTGATGGTCGCAGTCCTTTCGAACTGCTTTTTGGAAAGAAGCCAAATATGAGTCATCTAAAGATTTTTGGTAGCCAATGTTATGCCACTATAGTGGGTTCTAGAGATAAGATGGGTCATCGTGCTCGTCATTGCACATTCATGGGATATCCCACTCTACAAAAGGGGTACAGGATTTATGATCCATCTACAGGGGAATTCTTTATCAGTCGTGATGTTTTGTTCCAGCAAAATATTTTTCCTTTTGCTGCACAGGAACCAAGCACACATAGCCAAGGACCTTACTCTTCGTCTTATGTTGAAGAAAAAGCAGATGATCCAGGATATATTATATTTCCTGCTTCAACAGAGAGAAGGGACACCTCTGCATCGGCCCTGGAATTAACACCTCCTCGTGAATCCACGCAACAAATTTTGAATGATGAAGCTATGATTGATTCCACTTCTGTTGATGCTGATATTCCTATTGATACTGGTTCGGATCAATTATCTCCTGCAAACACCCCACCAAGGCGCTCCCGGCGAGTGCCACGTCCACCAACTTGGACGAAAGACTACGTGTGTGGCGTCAGAAACTCGCCAGGTATTCTTTTTCCCATCTCCTCTTATGTTTCATTCAATCGTTTGTCGGCCGAGCATCGTTGTTGCATTTCTCGTATTTCTGAGGAGCGAGAACCGTCCAACTATAATGAGGCCAGCACGATCCAAGATGGCAACAAGCTATGCAAGCAGAATTACGAGGCTTTAGTGGACAATCGACATGGGAATTCGTCTCTACCCTCGATCGGAAAGCAATTGGATGTAAATGGGTGTACAAGATCAAATATCGAGCAGATGGATCAATTGAGAGGTACAAGGCTCGATTAGTGGCTAAAGGCTTCACGCAGCAGGAGGATTTTGACTATCATGAAACCTTCTCTCCCGTCGCCAAAGATGTAACGGTACGCTCATTCCTCTCAGTAGCAGCTTTTTAGGACTGGTCACTACATCAGATGGATGTCCACAATGCCTTCTTACATGGCGATTTAAATGAAGAGATTTATATGGATGTGCCACAAGGTTTACGGAGACAGGGGGAGAATAGAGTATGTCGTCTCCGCAAATCCTTGTATGGTCTTAAACAGGCTTCCAGACAGTGGTATGCCAAATTTGCTGAGTCCCTGATAGCTGCAGGTTTCCAACAGTCCAGATTTGACTATGCAGTTTTTACACGAACTAAAGGTACGTCATCTATATACTTAATGATATATGTAGATGATATACTTATTATGGGAAACGATGAAGTAGCTATTCAAGTTTTCAAGGAATACTTGCATTCTACCTTCCACATAAAAGATTTGGGAACACCCAAATATTTCCTTGGGATAGAAATTGCACGGTCAGATCAAGGAATATCTATCAGCCAGAGAAAATTTGCATTGGAAATTATATCAGAAGCAGGTTTGTCAGGATGTAAGCCAGCTGTGATTCCAATCGAGCAAAATGTTAAATTGACCACGGCAGATTATGATGCTGAAGTGTCTCAGCAAGTAGATCCAGTACTCAAAGATCCATTGAGTTATCAGAAACTTGTCGGAAAACTCATATATTTGACTATGACCAGGCCAGACATTAGCTACGCTATACAGACACTCAGTCAATTTATGCACAAGCCAAAGCAGTCTCACATGAACGCTGCATTAAAAGTTGTGAAGTACTTGAAGAAATGTCCTGGACTTGGAATTCTTCTTTCCAGGAAATGTGATATGAGAATGACAGCGTATTGTGATGCAGATTATGCCACCTGTCCAATGAGCAGGAGGTCCATAATTGGTTTCTGCATTAAGTTGGGAGATTCTTTGCTTTCGTGGAAAACCAAGAAGCAGCCGACCATCTCTTTATCCTCAGCAGAAGCAGAATATCGAGCTATGGCAAAAACGACATGTGAGATAGTGTGGCTACGAGGATTACTCCGGGATCTTGGAGTGCGAATCGAGGAACCAACTAGATTATTGTGTGACAACGATGTAGCTATCAAGCTAGCATCAAATCCCATCGTGCATGAAAGAACGAAACACATAGAAGTGGACTGCCATTTTACTCGATAAAAAATTCAGGAAGGTATAATCGAGACACGAGGGATTGGAACAGAGGAACAACCTGCAGATATCTTCACCAAGCCTCTATGTCAAAGTCAGCATGCGTATCTCTTAAGCAAGCTCGGCGTCTTGGATATCTACAAGCCACCAGCTTGAGGGGAAGTGTTGGAAGATACGCAAGATATATTCAGATCATATTGAATATTCATCAGATCAATCAAAGATCATTTAATATCAAATCTATTCTGTATATTATTTAGTTGCCTTTTTCATTATACAACTCTTGTAATATAAAACAATGACACTGTACGTACAGAAAGATATAGAGAATACAGAAGAAATTTTCTCTACAATTTCTCTTCAAATCTTCCTCTTCGATTTCTTACAGTTTTGCTAGGACCAAGCGAGTTCACTTCAATATGTTAGAATTAGCGGCAAAGGAACTTGATATGACCGATTACACAAGTTGAAGGAGTTGATTACATAAACTGCAAATTTGAAGACTGAATTTTGATTCATGGATCAATTTCGCCATATTCCCTAACGTGATATGAGGATTTCACATTGCAAGATAATCTACACCATCAATTCGAAGCATGTTGATCGTGTCGTCAATCTCACGGGAGTAAATTTGTATCGTTTGTATTTAAAGGGATAAATTGAATATTGTCAATTTTTTTTGCATAGAGAAAAGGTAAAGATTGCAATTTACCTATCCCTGCATGGGCTGGGTCGTATTGTAAGACCCCACAGATGGATGGGCCTTGGACTTCATGTTACTCAGGTTAAATAAATGATTTCTATTGGGTCGGATTCGTGTGGCCAATTTGGGCCGTAATGCTACAGAACCATGGAGCTCTCAATCGATGGAAAACAAGGCACACCGATGCACACGTCCGGTGCAGCTTTGCAAACCCAGTTTCGGCTAGTCCGGCCCCGGCAAGAGCTCAGAAAGCGCCCGCCGGCCGGCAACTCTGCATCTCATCCCTCCGCCCTAAGGATAGCTCGTCCCCATTTCGCAGTCTCGCCATTGTCCTGAAATATCCGGCGGGACCGGCGGCCTAATGGACACCTCGGTCAAGTAATCACACTCCGCAGTAGATGATCGCTTCTCCATGACGAGCAAATTATGTCGATCAATCCACATTGGAAAGTCGCTGCGCTAGTTTTATTTATGACGTAATAACGTCTTCAGCGCAGAAAACATCTTCTCGTCTCGTGTGAGTCTGTACCGATAATTTTTCTGACTCCATCTGGGCCCTGATTTACTTTTCCAAGCTGCCCTATTAGTATCTGGTTTTCTAGTGATGGAAAATTACATTTTTCTTTTTCCTTTTGGCGAAGAAAATCAAGAATTACATTTTATATAGCATAATTCTATTGTTCCATGTCAAAAAAAAAAAAAAAAAAAAAACTCATTTCTCTTTGTGCTGGTAAATTTCAATAAATAAAAGTAAGTGCTCAAAACTGTTGGTAAAAAAAAAAGTATCAATAACTTTCTTCAAAGGAACTTATCGGTAAATTAGCAGTAAGTTTATGAAGTCACCGTTTTTCATAGTTTGTAAATTAGCAATATCTTATCAGTTAACTAACTTTTAATTGCATAACTTATCAACGCTCCGAATTTACTTATATGAAATTATCCATCTAAATGAGAATGATTTACCAATTTTTGTTAGATTAATTGTCGACTAGTTTTAGGTTACTAACATCCATTTACATTAATTACCAACATTTAATTATACTTTAAATTTTGTCGACTTTTCAATTGGGTTACCATTTTTTATTCGTTTTGGTTAGCAACCCATTATATTTGCTAAATACCGGTTTGATAACCCAAATAAGCGCTGAAAACTAAAAACTAAGCACATATTGAGATTAACCTTATTTGATAACCTAAAATAAAATGAGCTTAAATTATTCAATCAGATCAAAAATCCACCTAATATAGTAAGTAAGGGACTGGTTACTTAAGTCTATGAATAGAAATTTGTTGTTTTTGCTTGGATAAATAGTGTCGTTTCTTGGCCTTGTAGCTAAAGCCCGAACTCAACCTCAAATCTCTAAATTCCCACATATCAATCTCCCTCTCATTCGAGCCCTCATTCGGTAATTCCCACGAGAAACCCCAATTCCAATCTTGGCGGCTATAGTTGAGGCAAAGATGAAGATGAAGATTCTGCAACAAAACGATAGTGAGTGATCATGTTAGGTTTACATTGAAGTCTGCCATCTTCAATTTTTGGCAAAACACAAGGAGAAAAGGCAGAGAATCAGTCCAAGTTGTAACTTCGACTGTGATCCCTCTAAGAGTGTGTTGTCTTTTTATAATCCATTTGCATTTACTTGTGTTGATCTCTTCACATGTGATATGTGATCAATTACTCAAATAAAGATTGGAGAATTTATATAGAACATGATAAATTTTAGAAATTTGTTAGAAAGACAAAGAAGCGCTAGTGAAAAAAAAAATCAAGAATGTATAAACACTAAAAAAGAATTGGTAACTTCATCGTGTTATCAGTAAGTTATCAATAAATTATTGAAAAGTCAACTTTTTGACACTTACTACATTAGAAATCTATCAATCTATTGGAAAAAGAAAAGGGGAGGAGTTGCTTCCAAAGCTAGTTTCCTCACCGGTACCGGTAAAACAATGGCTAAAAACTAAGAGAAAGTCAACTCAAATCGCACATCTAGAGGCAGCCATTCCTTCCCTCTAAAGCTATCAATTTTAACATCATAAAGAAACAAGTTCATCACTGAAAAAAAGGGTAAAGTTCACAATTCTTCTCAAACCTCTCCACTCTGCAACGCCCTTCACCGATCAACCTCTGACCTCCGAAATGCAGTTCTCATCTCTCTTCTCGATCTTCATCCTCTTCTCTTCCTCCTCGCTCGCCTACGCTTCAGTAATTCACGGTAAGTCTCACTATGTTCCACTTCGAACGCATGCAGAGCTCAAAGCTTCATTGATCTCCTATGTGATTGGCTTCTCTTCTTCTTCACATCTTTTTTCTCTCCAGATTTCGCGCCAACTCCGGAGCCATCTTCCCCTGCTGCCGCATTTCCGCCAACGGAGCGCGAGCCACTTCCAGACGACGGCTTCGGGTTTGCCTCTGGTGATTACTCCCCGCCGGCACCGCCACGGTCATCCAAGCTCCCGTCGCCTCTGCCGGCTCCGGCGTTGGCACCAGCGGGGCAGGGCGGTCTGTCTCCAGCCTCGGCAGAGGGAGGAGCAAGAGGAAGTGCGGATGAGGACTCCGGCGAGAGCAGCTCTCCGCCGGCAGCAGCGGTGGAGTCGGAGGAGACGGTGAGGTGGTGCACGGTGAGGGGGGAGATGGAGGATTGCCGGTTCCTCCTGAATCTGTTGAGCCAATCTAGTAATTACACTTGGACATGGTAAGTTCAAGAGTATAAAAATACCCAGCCTCATAAGTTTTAATTAAGTAATGGGACAAGTGTATTGAAAATTCTAAAACTTGTTATGAAAGTATAATTGATATCTAAAAATATCAAATAATGCGATTAAGTCCTAAAATTTATCACGAAAGTGAAACTGAGTCTAGAAATTATCAAATTTGTTCAATTTAGTCATTATGTTGATTGCACTAGTTTTAGGATTGATTGTGCTATTTAAAAGTTTTGGAACTCGATTGTGCTTTCATATCAAGTTTCAGCACTTATTTGCACTTTTTTTATGACTCAGTTACATTTTCGTGACATGTTTTTGAATTTTTAGTACACTTATCTCCTTAAGTAAATGATGAAAAACCTTCACAAGTTTCTGCCACATTTTTCGCCTCTTGCCAGTGTCATTAGAGACAGCACCACTGAGTGCCTTGACTCCATCAGAAAAGGCGAAGCAGACATCATAAACTTAGAAGCAGGGGCGGCGTTCGCCGCGTTCCTCAACTCTTCGATGAAAGCCATTGCAAATGAAGTCTACTGCAACCGCGCCGAGTCCTACGAAGCCGTCGCCGTTGTCCCCCGAAAGTCCTGCGAGGCCAAACGAGGCCTTAGCCTAATGGACTTCAAGGGCCACCGGTCTTGCCACGGAGAATACTCCTCTGCCTCCGGGTGGACCTACCCCATCGATCACATCAAGAAGTCGGTCGGTTCCACATCCGATAAAATGGATGATGTCGACGTTGCTGCAAATTTCTTCTCCAAGGTCTGCGCTCCATCCAGTTCTGGCCCTGGCAGACGAGGGATTTGCAGCGGATGTGGTGACGAGAATGAGAACGGCACTAGCTGCGACCGGGGCAGCTTGTACTATGGCGACACAGGCTCGTTCCGGTGCCTCATGGAAGGTTTGGGTGATGTTGCGTTTGTGAGAGGAGATACTGCTCTGCTTTATTCCATGGAAGGGCCTTATAACCAGTCATGGTCCGAAAGATCAGTAAGAGACTTCATGTATGTATTTCAACTCCTGTACATAGCTCGAGCTAAGTAGACATGACTTGAATTTTGCAGTTCGACAGTTTATGATTCAACAGGATCATCGACATAGTCTGATGCTTCCATGTAATTCAGGTACTTGTGTCCGCAGGGAGGCTGCAGAGAAATAAATGGCTACCCTGGCGCTTGCTCGTAAGTTCTAAAAGTCTTGTTAATTTGCCCGCAGCATAGGCTCGGATTGGACCGTCCCCTGAAAAATAATTCTAGGCCAGAGAAAAACGAAAGTGAGCGATGTTGTCGAGGCCCTTGTCTGTGATCGGGCAATGATCAGTTTTACGCACCGTGTCTTTTGATCATTAAAATAGATACGTATCAGACATTAGGAAGTCCATTTGAGTCAAAGAGCAAAAGCCTATTCCCCTGCATTAATTATATAGAAAATTGTTTAAAGGTGCGCCAGAATAGTAAAAGGACGGTCCGTGTAAAGCAAAGCAGATGTGTATTCGATGTTGTGCTCGCAGATAAACCGAAGGCAAAGAAGTTATTAATCTTAACAGTTTGGTCTCAAGTAAATTAAGCTGCTGTTTTTTCCCCTTGTTCTTACTGACCAGAAGCCTCCTGGTCATGACAGATTCGGAACTGTTCCGGCCAATACGATCATGGCGAGTAATTCGATCCAAAACCACAAGAGATTGCACATCCTGGAAAGATTGACGAACTCATCCTGGATAGAAGCTGCCTACGCAGAGAGAATAAGCTCCATCCACATGGTTAGTCCAAGGTACGGACAATTTTTTCGTTTGAATTCGTAAGCAAATCATTTCATCTTGTTGCAATTATGTTATCCTGAACGCAAAGCACTTCCTTTCTGCAGCACTCAGGAGTTCACGCCGATCAAGACGCTCACGCGGTTGTATCTGGGGTTATCAGCTTCCATTTCTGAGAGCATACAGCATTCGAAGACCCAGAAAACCGAGAGCTCTGCCTCCGGCACAAACTCATTTCCAGGTCAGAGCCTATTCTTATAAACAAAGGGAAAAGAAAACCTTATTGCAATTTTTGGCAACTGTTCTCATTTCCAGTTCTCAACTGAATCATCTGTTAATGTCTGCGATGATTCGACAGATCGGTATACCATGCTGTGGGTGCTTCTGTCAGCTGCACTGGCGTGCTGCTTCTGCAGTGTATGATGGAGAGAAACCAGGCCTCTCTTCGGTTGAAGTGATATTGCAATTCCATCTTACTGGGTGATTCTTATATTTCCTTTTCTAGGCTTAGGCATATTCAGTATCGATAGAATGGAATGTCGTATTCTAACTGAAAAGGAAGCTGTGCTGTATCTTCTTGAGATAGTCTTCGTTTGACTATTACAACATGGAAGCGAGTGTATCTGGGCAGAAATCTTGATTTGGAAATTGATATTCCCATTATTTCCTTTCTTTATATAGACTCACAAGATCTATATATTTCCTTTCTTTATGGATACGAAGCATTGAGTTCCTAAGGTACTTTTGGAAAGACAAGATCTTAGATTCGCCAAATATACATCTTCACATCTTGCCATGAAAGAAACTAACGTTCGCTAGCCTATAAAGCAGCAACCCCAGCATTGCCTCCGCAAAAGAAATGCGTAGTCCATATCTTTGCAAGAAATTCGAAAGGGAGAGATAGTTGAGTTGCTACTATTCTTCTTTTGATTCGCAAAAGATGGAATCGAAGACATCGATGGTGAAGTGCGCGGCCTTGGCCTTGGCGGTGGTGATGCTCGCCACGGTGGCAGCCTCCGCGATGCCCGAGATAGCAGCGACTGTGATGCCGGCCTCCACGACGGCCAACATAGGCGCGAGCCGTGTCCAGGTCATCATCGATTGCAGCCAGCCGGACTGCACCAACAAGTGCAGGGCGGCGTACGGGGCCAAGCTCATCCAGGCTATCTGCCAGGTCTTGCCGGTTGGGAAGCTTTGTGTCTGCCAACACAAGCCCTGAGACTCGATGCGCTACAGAAAGGGGAGAGAAGAAAGAGACTCTTGAGTTAATACTCCAGTTTTTTGGTCCCAGTTTGCTTTATAAATAAAGAACCACCGGCCGCGGTGGCTCCACTTTGGTGGGTCGCTAAGTCATTAGTGTCCTGGAGTTTACGACGCATTGCCTCCCGCTTAAGTGTACAGGGGGTTGCGCTTACGACGCGATCGTCGGCCGCAGTTCTGCTTCCTCCTAAGACCAAAAAAATAAAATAATAATAAATAAATAATAAATAATTTTTTTTTTTCTCATGTGTTTGTTTCTTTTTCCAAATGTTTGGATTATGTTACTTTGTTTTCTCCAATGGCTGATATTTTGTGGGGAAAATCGCACCTAGTCCTTTATATTGATGTATCGGAACACGGCCGAGCCCTAAATCAAATAATCAACATTCAAAAAGTGTAAATCAAACCATAAATTTTCACTAGAAGGTGTATGTATGTCGGAAAATTGAATTTGAGTTGCCACATAGGCTTTTCGAGTGTTGCGCGGTGCTTTTTTCACCGAAAAGATTGAAAGTGCACTTTTTAAAAAAGGGTTTAAGATTTGATTATACTAATTGAGAGATTTAAAAATTAATTGCATTTGTACCTTAAATACAGCACTAATCAAAAAGTAGAGAGTGGTGCTTGGCTGCTGCCCGCATATCAACAGGTTTGGGTCCTTTCTTTTTAATCCTATTAGAGTTAATGTGTTATTATAATGTTAAAGTATAGGCGCGAGTAGCAGGGTAAATCTTTAGTTATGAAGTACGAAAAGGGTAAAAAATTGGAAAGTGAATATACGCATTATTCCGACCAAATATATATATACACACACCATAATAATAAATAAGTTGTAAATAATTTCCTAAACCAGATTGATTTTCCAAGATAACTACAAAGTTCTGGATTGCAACTTGATTGTACATTGAAGATTCACATTTGATACACTTCTTGATCATGTTATTTAGGCTCTATTTATTTTATGAAAAAAAAAAAAATGATTTGAAAAATGATTTGATAAACTTAATTGCTTATATAACTTATAAAAGTTAGATCAAATGGAAAATATTTTCAATTTTCACAAACATGTTATGACTTAATTTACTGTCAACAATGAAACTATTTTAATATAAGCAATTATTTTCATAAAAATATTTTTAAATCATTCATTTTTTGTGAAATAAAATAAGTTGAAGATGTTGATTCATGGATCGTAGATCATCGAATGTACCCTCGCATTCCTTGATAGGCTAAGCAGAAGAAAGTTCAGAACCTTTTGAACTCCAGACAATTAGCATGATTCATAAGAGACTCGTAGCATAGGATCACGGGTTTCGTTACAGATGATCACGAAGGGATTTTACAGGATGTGTCCAACTCATACAGGAGACTCTTCTATCTTTCTCGACGTCGCTTCAAGGCGAGACCGTTCTGGGAATGAGGATGTCCCCGATGTTGTTGTGCCACGGATCAGCAAGGTGCGTCGCCAAGTTCTCCAGGGGCCCGGTGCCAGGGTAAGCCGTTTGCTGGACGCAGAACCCGACGAACGCCAACAACGCCAGACGACCTTTTCCCCACCACATTCGTAGACACAAGTTAGGCAAATTCAAATACTCGATCGGAGAAATTTCATCAATCAAATGTTAGGACGAACTGTCAGAAAAGAGCCTCAGGAAATCTTCTCGAGACCGCATCGGTTTCTTACCGTTCTTGATCTCCTTCACTTTGAGCTCCTCGAACTTGACGGGGTCCTTGGAGTAGCCGAGGGGGTCGAAGGCGCCGCCGGGGTACTTCTTCTTCTCCGGGTCCTTCTCCATGCTGCGCTGGTGCTCGACAAAGGCGATGGAGATGAACTCGATGGCGAGGATGGTGGGCAGAGTTCCCCACGGCACCGGGTTGCCCAAGTAGGTTGCCTGGCCTCCGGGCTTGGCCGCCCACTCCTGCGCTTGCACCCAGTTTCCTAAGCCCAAGGCTTCCGGCACCAAGATCCCGGGCTGCGATGATCCCATCGATGCACAAGAGCAATTAGCCAATTAAACAGTACACTCCGAGAAATCTTAAAGAGAAAATGAAGAAAGAAACAGATCATCTTCATGAGCTAATTAATGGTTCAGCAGTAATTCTTGAATCTCAAGAACAAAATTCTGTCATCTACATTTTCTAAGCTGCGTCCCCATGAACTAATACCTTTTACCATGATACTAAAACCATGTATCAGCTACTAGGTAGTGCAGTGCAGAGTACTTACAACGGCGAGCATAGCCCATCTGCAGTGAATGAGTTCAGACTCCTTGAATCTCTCCAGGTTCTCCGGGACTTCCCCGAGCCGAAGCGGGTCGAACCCGAAGTCACTGCATCCACGGAAACATTCTTTCAAGATAGGCCGCAATCGAACATGCTCTTAGTAGGGGTTGCTGCCATCAGCATCGAGATTTTGCTTACCCGGGTGCCGAGCCGTCGAGGTAGGGTGGCCGGGGCGAACCGGGCATCCAGTCGGCCGACATGGAGAAGCGCGACACGGCATTCGTGGCGGCGCCGCTCGGGAGCGGGACGGCGGCGGCGAACTTCGACTTGGAGGAGGAGAGGACGGATGGGAAGGAGGTGGTGGAGATGCCGCAGCTCATCAGCGAGTTGGCGGCCATTCTCGGAGACCGGAGGCGATCGGTGAGTCTTCCGAGAATGGAGCGAGAGAGAGAGAGAGAGAGAGCGAATGAATGAATGGACGAAGTGGAATTCAGACGTTCGTACTAGTTGTAGCAGACAGCTTTGAAACGAGGAGATATTAGCGAATCCGAACGTAGGTTGCCATTGGCTCATTATCCGCAGAGACCCAATGGGATTGCGCCACGTGTGTTTGGTCGATCCAGTCTGGTGTGTACGTAGGATTTTTTTTTATTAGATCTATGTATGGCTTTTTCTATGGTGGAGATTTGTGCTGCATTTTTAATTCAAGTTTTTTCCAGAAATACTTGTGAAAAATGGAAAGAAAAAATGGAAAAAATAACTTTCCCTCTCTTCATGGGCGTTCTTCACATTTATGAAGGATTTCCTTTGATCTGTTTCTTGATTTTATAAAATTTTCAATTTCACCTAAAGACATGTAATATGACATTTTCGAACTTCAAATTCTGCTCTTAACATATCCAATATGAAATATTTGCCCTCTCTAATCTAGTTTCTCCAAGCGTCTAATTATTTCCCTGACATAAAAAAAAAACTACGAAAGAGCTTCCTTTTTCTTTAGACTTCCATAAAATCCCTGTGCGTGGGACCGGCAAAATGTACATGCAAGGCCACCTGCCCTGCTCGTCGTGAGGCGGGGATGGAGATAGAATTCCCACCGTGGTCGGGGCGCGGGGGTGGAGATGGGGACTCGTCAACCCAGCTTGCCTTGCTTTTTTTTTTATTATTAAATTTTCTTTATTTGATTATTAGTTGTTATCTTTATGCTCCTATTATTAATATCGCAAAGTTACTCATTTTTGAAAATGCCCCTCGAATATATATCCTGTTACATCTAAATAATTATATTCTTAAAACATTTACATAATAATTACATAGTCATTCATTTTAATTAAATTTGGTCGGGGACAGAGAGGGAAAATTTTCTACTCGCTGGCCAAGGATGGGGCTTAGGGGTCAAGGGTGCCTGGCACTGGCAGGGCAATTTTATGAGAGGATTGAGTCTCTCACAATTTAGTTGTCAGTGAACTTTTAAATTATTTAACGGGACAGCACTTGGTTGGTCTAGCTGAGAAAGTTTTAATCTGTACCAAATACTCAAATGGCAAAGAGTTGGGCAGCCATAGCCTTCTCGGACCTCTATTGAAAATTGAAAAAAAAAAAGGACCTTGGTAATTATTGCACCGAAGACACAACGAAAACATCTAAAATTTGTCTCAAGGAACACCCAAAAAGTAAGACAACCGAAATCAACTCTAAAGCTATACTTGAGGTGGTGCACGTGCGCATGTAAACACTTCATCTTTCTTTCCACTTTCCGACGTGGGACTTGGTCCAGCTGCATTCACGTCACAAACTAACTAGGCTCTAATCATCCCCATTGTCCGCGCAACGAGCCATGAGAAGAGCTTGATCAGCATGTCCATCTCTCTCTCTCAAAGCAGCAGCAGCAGCAGTCGAGGTGACTGCCCAAAGCCAAAGCTCGATGGAGGCCACTTTGCGATTGCAAACTTGGCCCAAGGCGGCCAGGCTAGATCGTGGGAGGAAAAGAATTTGACATTGACGCTCAATTTATTTCGCGAAAAATAACTTTAAAAAAAAAATTGAATTTTCATTTATTCTATAGAAAATGAATTGGTTACGGAAAACATTTTTCATCAATAGAAAAATGTCCTCTAAAATAGAGGAAAATGTTTTCCGTTTTTCAAAAAGAGATAAATATTTTACTCACTTGCTGTCTCTTGTTTCACATCCCTGCTAGCCCACTCTTGTTTCTTTTTTTTTTCTTTTAAAAATCTTTTTTTAATTCTTTTTTTTTCTTTTTTTTTTTCCTTCTATCTCAGCCAATCGTTGGCCACAAGCAAGCCTCGAGCTCATAGCCTCAATCAAACTTGAGGCTCACTAACCTCTAGCGAGCTCGAGCTCACTGAAATTTGGTGAGCCTCGAGCTCGCCTTTGGTTGGTTGCCAACTGTCACCATGGCCAGGGACCAATCGAAGAAGAAGGAGGAAAAGAAAAAATAAAAATTAAAGGATAAAAATTAAAAATTAAAAATTCGACTTTTTATAATAAACAATTATTAAAGGGAGTGCATGAAGGAAAATCAAATCAAATTTTCCATACCAAAAAGCGAAGAATATTGTATAGTTTATTTTCAAGTTTCAGCCGAACACCATGAAATATTGTTATTTTCCTAAAACATGGCTTCCTAGTAATGGCACATTTTCCGTAAAATGAATGGAGTCTATCCAATTCTTAATTGAAGACTTATATAGAGAGTTGGGTGCTTCATCACATATGTAAGTTTAGGAAGAACTATTCAAAAAGTCTTAAACTTATTGTGCAATGGCCAATTCATTCACAGATCTTTTAATGATGTTAATTTAATCATAAATCTTTTGACGATTTGTTAATACAATCATTCAAAATAATTTTGATCAAAATTTTTTAACATGGATGCTAATTATCCTATATGGTGTGGATGATGCTAACATGAACAAAATTTGAAATTTAACAAAAATTCTGAATATTCTTTCCTTTTTTTTTTCCAATGTAGCTTAGGAGAGTACCCTTGCCAGCCATGATGAAAAAAATATAGAAAAAAAAATTAATTTTAAAAAAAAAATTGCAAAAAAAAAAAAAAATATTTTTACGTCACCACCAGTCATGTCACATAGAATAGTTGGCATCCATGTCAACGATTTCTAGTCAAAATTGGCTAAAATAATTATATTGGCAAATCATCACATCAAACGGTTTAAAACTAAATTGATACAATTAAAAAGCTTAAGATTGAATCAACCACCTTATAATAAGTTTAAACTTTTTTTTGATGATTTTTCCCAAAAAAGAGTCCATAAAAAATGATGATGAATGAATATTGTTTTGATGGAAGAAAATCGCTTTAATTTGGGAGACAAATATTCAATTTATCCTCCTTGAAAATACTAAAAATCACTCATAAAAAAATGAATGAGTGAGATATGAGCCGGTACAAATAATTTTAAGTTTTTATTTTTATTTTAGTTCCAACCATCAAGCGAAGGTTAAAGATATATAGAGTCCCGTTCAACAATATTTTATTCTACAAATCTACGATAGGCATAAAATCGCTATTATCATCTCATTCGTGGAACAGATTTCTTTTTATCCACCAAGATGCACTAATTATGACTTTTGGCACATGCCAATAAGTGCCCAAATCAAAATTTTATCCATTAGCTGAATTAGGATGCTCTGTTGATTTAAGGATTAATTAAGAGGGCTTTATACCTTTTTAAAAGCATGGAACATTTTAAAGACTTTCGTAACCACGTGTAATTGTGTTGTGATATGTACTTAGCGTAAGATGATTTCAAGTTTCTAGATGAATCATAGAATTGTGCCATGCATATGTGTCAAGCATATATCGCACATATCTCGTGCACGTGTCATCAAGGCCATAACAATCACAGGCTCATCGAATCTACCATTTTCTCTCCAAATCGCAAATCAACCTCTCTCCATCATCAGATCAAACAATTAACCTCTCTCGCACGACCTTTTGGAATCGTCGCCATCACCGTTGATGGGGATTGAGATATCCGAGCTGTTGCTTCTCGATTAGAGCAAGAGCGTCGATGGCGATAGCAAGGAGAGGATCACCTACTGGAAGGACCAGGTCATGCTCTGAGGGCTTGTCATGAGTGTTATGCTGGGGAGCTTGTTCTACATCATCACTCGCGAGCTCAACCTAACTTTCGACGTCATACCGTCCCTGAACATTGCCGCCGGACTATTGGGATTTTCTTTTTTGTCAAGTGGATAGGGTTCTTACCGCAGCTAGGCCTCTCGATTGCACCCTTTAGGGTGTTAAAACCAAACCGTAAACCGAAATTGAACCGAACCAAATCGAAATTTTCTACATTTTCGGTTTGGTTCAACTTTCGTTTCAGTTTTCGGTTCAGATAATGGGAAAATAATCATTATCTTGCCGATTCAAATTTTGTTCAGTTCGATTCGGTTTATAAACCAATTCAAGTCATTAAAACTTAATAGTCCTGAACTAAAATAGATCTCTTAACTGTCTTTCTTTGCTCACTCGACTCCTAAGCCTAAGACCTGGAGAGGGAGAGGGAGACGGAGAGGGAGGCAAGGTTGAGAGACGGCATATGGGTGCACACGACCACGAAGGCAAGGCTGAATGACGGCATGTGGGTGGCGAATTTGAAGGTTGGCTCTTCGATTCTTGATGCTGGTGAGCGACGGCGACTGGGTTGCGTGCAGCAACCTCATCTTCCTCATTTTTCTGTTCTTCATGCTCGACCTCTTTAGGTAAGTTCAAAGTGAAAAATTTTCTGTGCATTCATGTGTATTTCAGTCAATTTCTGAATAAGATATATACAAAAATTGCCTTGAAATGTAGATTTGTTAGTAATCTAATTGAATTATGTCGTGACTGAAATTAGTTATAGATCGGATTGAATTTCATAATGCTAGTTTCAAATTGAACTTGACAAAATCCTAAAACAAGATCCATCTAAATTTGCCTCTTTTTTATTGGTCATCGGGGCGAATCATCCCGCTTTATATCATGATGGTTGCTTTGTTAATTGTTGAACAAAATTTCTGATTACTGAGTAATTGTGGAATGCCTCCTTGAATATGCTTTTCTTTGTTCATGGTTCTGTTTATTCCTTTGGCATTTAATTGTGGTTGCCGTGAGGAAATGGCCACGAATTTATGTCACGTATGTAAAAATGATTAATCCTGGAGGTGGTCGAAGTTGTGGAACTTGCATTGCGGGGAAATCTTTTTATGCCTTCATTTGTCTTTTAGTCAATTCCTACTATTTAAATGAAAACCAAAAATCAAAAACCCAAAATGATACAAACTGAACCCAACCAAACTGAGGTTTCAATTTGGTTTGGGTTGCATTTGGTTCGATTAAGCAGTTTTCCTTAACAGTTCGATTCGGTTCAGTTTTTCAAAATAACCGAACCAAACAAAATCATTGACACTGCTAGTGCCCTTCACTAGCCATGAGAACACAATGATCCAGACCTACATGGTCACGTGCCGTGGGCTCACTTTTGTCAGTTTTTTTTTTTTTTTTTGCACACTTGGATGAATAGATGAGAGTACGTTTTTGGCATGTCTTGGGTGAAAGATTTCAATGTGTGTTTTTTATGCTTAGTCGGATATTTTTCAAAGGGTTCTTCTAAAGACATACAAGATTACGTTTAGTGAAATGAAAAAGCTACGATATCTTATCATAATTCTTGAGAAGCAAAATGGACCTGAAAATCCACCAATTATACAAATCATATTAACAAGTGTCCAAGCAATCTTTCACATTGAATAATTCTCACGGTAAGTCAAACCCTACACTTGCCTAGGAACATGGACTTTTATATTTGAAATTAAAAATAAATTAATGAGCATTCCATATACTTTGACTCACAAAATAAACTTTTATTTATTAAATATTCTCCACTCAATCAATTATGACTAGACTGGCTTACATTGCTATAAAATAAAAATAAAAATCATTGTGCAATTAAGGGTGAGAATGATAAAACTTCTTAACTGGGAAGAGTTCTTTTTTCAAAAATAGTTATTTTCTATTTCTATTCCGATGAACAATTTCTCGAGTAAAAAGAACCTGCTTTTTAGAACTACACAAAATTTCTACTTGGAATAAAAAAAGAATAGAAATGTGTTTTAACGCAATGCTTTCTTTTTTATATTTATTCATTTTTTATTCTTGCTCACGGATCGCCGCCGCCACTCGTCGCCATTGCTTCTGCCGCGCCCACCGCTGTCACGCCGATGATCGCCACCGCTAATCGTGGCAAAGGGTCCGGGAGGGGCGATCGATGGGCTTGCGCCAGTTGGTCGGCAAAGGATGACGATCGGCAATTAGGCAGCGGGTCGTGCGGCGGTGTGGCGACGGGCAAATGATCGACAAGAATGGCATGACAGTAACCGACGATGGCGGTAATGGCGGTGGCAACGGTTTGGCGGCGGCGGCTAGTGTTGGCGATGGCTCCGTGCGGTTGACGATGGCCGTGGCAAAAAAGAGAAATAAAAGAGAAATAAAAAAAGAAAATTAGCTTATTTCTAGAAATTGTTCCCGGGAACAAGAAACAACTTTTTTTTGCTTTTTGTTTCTACTCAAAATCTATTCCCGGACTAACTTTCTATTCCCGAGAATAAAAAAACAACTTCGGCTAAGGCAAATTTACTGTTCTTTTTTTGTTTCAAGGAACAAAAGAACATAAATCTTGAGAAACAAAAACATTCTCACGCGCTACCTAAAAAAGCAATAAATCGGTGGTTTTTTTTTTTGGATATCATATTTTAATGCTCAACTCATTAGATTTTTGCCTTATTCTTTGTAAAGCATGAAAGTCGAATCTTACACCTGAACTAAACGTATCCATTCCCCCTCCCGAGAAAGCGGATTAAGCTGATTAAAAATAAATATGGATACAGTATTGTTGAAGAGATGGGATTGTTGGAGTAAGAGTATGGGACTAATAGAGAGGAGAAAAAGTGCTAATGAAATTGATTTGGACCTCCATTTATTTTCAAAGATCGAGGTGGTGAGAATGTCGGTAGTTTTTTGCCATTTGTTCATTTCTAATCTCAGAGAGTAAGTGGAAGTGAGCAAGGAAATGGAATCACTTGCAAATTGAATGAGAAATGCTATGGTTTTTGTTCCTTCCGCTTTACCTCGTATACTTATCGAATCTCATCCTATAAATATCTCTAGATCAGCTAAACTTCTAACAATTATTGACATTTCCCTTTCAACACAATGACTCTCATTCCCCTCTTCTTCATCCTACTCTCCTCTATCCATGTTAATATATGTTTAACCCTAATAGATAAGTCTTGAAAATCCTAATCTTAATATAAGTCCAAGTTAAAAATCAAGATGGAAAGGTCTTTAAGCGACAGCCCTTCTAAAAGATGATAAAACGGCATATGCACAACCGATACACAATATATGCACGCCATATGCATGATGCGCGTACAACACATGGAAATTTCAACTAGACATTTGTCTTTGAAATTAAAATAAACTCTTGAGCATTCCATATACTTCGACTTACAAAACAAATTTATATTTTGTTAAACATATTCCACACAATCAATTATAGTCAAACCCACCTGCATTGGCAAAAGCTGAACACAATTAAAGAAGCAATAAGTCAACGTTGGTGAAGATAATTAAAATCAACGTGGGTGCATGATTGATAAAGCGATTAGATTATTGGAGTAAGAAGATTGGACTTACGGAGAGTGAGAGAAAGAGGAAACAGAGGAGAGAAAGGGTCAATGAAATTGATTGCGTCTTTGGTTGGGTCTAATGGCGTAGCATGTGGGTTACGATGTTCATTGTCTCGATAGCTGATCTTATGCGAGATTTCAAGATAGGTTAACTAATTTTATCATATGCACGATTTTCATGAGTTAGCTTGTAGGAATTGCCATGGGTCGTATCATTGCCCCGCTCCCATTTTGGTTTTTTTGGACTACTTTTGATATAGGTCACCTGACAGACTATAAAAAGCACCATATGCAGTTATACTCACAGAATTGGCAATCTTGGGCCATACAATCTTTGAGCTTCCCTAGAACTATATTGCCATGTGCCTAGGTTTTTTTTCGTGGCAAGTTTGGTTATAAACCTCCCGAGGGATATGACTCCTAAGAAGGTGTCGCGTTCATCCCGATTCCAATTACTATGGCTGTCCCATTCTACATTGAAGGCTACTTTGCAATCGACATGTTTGTTGGGTCTATAATATTGTTCATCTAGGAGAGAATTAATAAGAATGATACAGAGGACTATGCAGGAGTTGTTGCTTGAGATCTAATATGCGATGATGTAAATGGACCATTCTGTCAGTAATATTTTCTATCTTCAGGATCAACCCACCTATCTACATGTACTTCGGGCCCTCCTCGAGTGGCCGAGTGCCAATTCCCTTGCACCTTCATTGTAATTATCGTCACATCACAAGCAACTTCTCAACAGATCACAATCATTTTTTCCCCTCTTCACGAATCACTAGTTGAGGATAGCCGCTCTCTATTGATGGTCTATTATATATAACTGTCACTTTATCAGTTGGCCACTAGACTACTGATTTTGAAAGAGAAGAAATGGTTCCATCATCATCAACTCCAATATCAACACTTTCTATCATTTTTTTTTTTTGCGAAACCTATGTTTTTTTTTTTTACGAGAAACAAAGCTGATGATATTAGATAATAGGCAAAGCTAATACAGCATGAGCATCAGTACAAAGTAAATCCAGAAGAGTAGAAGGGGGACTAGTCGTCCAGTTGCTAGGAAGAAAATCAAAACGCCGGGCTTTTGCAACCCAGTCAGCAACCCAATTAGAATTTCTACTACAGTGAGCAAAAGAAAGACCAGGAATAGTCTCCAATTTGTGCTTGGCCCGGTCCACGAGGGGTTGCACTGACCAATTTAAAGTAGATGACGACAATAGACTGTCCACTAGCAACCAACAATCAGATAAAAGAAGTATTTCTTTTTCTGGGGAATTTGGGATTAGGTTTTCAGAGATAAAATCTAGGGTTTAAATGGACTAACCGTGTGCACTTATGCTTTCGCAGGAGGTTCAACATCCGTGTGCCGGGAACTCTGGACAAGACTAAGGTGCGTTTATTTCGCGGAATACATTTTCGAGGAAAATATTTTCCTCATTTTCCGGCATTTGGGTCGCTTAGGAAAATGAGTCAATAGAAAACGTTTTCCTAGTCAACGAAAAATGTTTTTCTAGCAAAGCTTAAATTCAGGAAAATGATTTCCTTTTTGAAAGGACCGGAAAACATTTTCCGAATCTACCAAAGCTTAGATTTGATGCTTGGTTTACAAACAATTATTCTTATAAAAATATATTTTAAAAAATTTGAATTTGAATATTTTTATTTTATTTTTAAATTAAAATTTGGAAAACATTTGCTAACTCTTTACCAAAAAGAAAATGGAAAACATTTTGAAAATAAAAATAAAATATTTGAATTTGCTTCTTTTTCTTTTTCTTTTCTTCCTTTTTCTTTTTGCTTCTTTTTCACTCGTCACTGGCCACAAGGACGGCCGGTGAGCTCTAGTCTCACCAGATCAAGCGATCTCATGGCCTTCGACAACAAGGCTTGAGTTTGCTCGAGGCCGATGAGCCTCAAGTGTCGCTAAATCGAGTGAACTCGTGGCCTCCAACGATGAGGCTCAAGCCTCGCCAGATTGGGTGAGCTCACAGCCTCTAGCGGCCAGCTAGCGAGCTTACCGCCTCTAGCGATAGCTAGAGCTCACCCCTTGTAAGCCGGGAACAAACCGCCAGAGGAAGCAGGAGGGATGTCATGAGGAAGCTAAGGAGTGAAGGACAAGAAAAAGGAAAAAAAAAAGTAAATAAAAAGAAAGAAATAAAAAGTAAATAAAAAACAACAATATTAAAAAATTGAAGTTTTTTAAATTAAAAATTCATTTTTTTTCCTATGATGAAGTGTGAAATTACTTTTTAATGGGATTCAAACGGCAAAAAACATTTTCAATTATACATCACCAAATAAAGAAAAACAAAACGTATTCTTGGAAAATGCTTCATTTTTCTTTATCATTGAGTTTTCTGCGAAACAAACGCACCTTAATTGTTGTTTGTGGAATGCTCAGAGAATGGAATCATGATCATCCATCATCTCAACAGGTTCTCGATTGAAGTTCAGAAGGAACAGAGAGCCACAAGAGAGTACGCACCGGTCATAGTGGACGGTCTCAAGCTCAAGCACCCCAAGATATTTCTAAGATCATCAAAAAAAATCCTAAGCTTATTATACGATTATCAATTTAATTTCAAATCTTTTAGTCGTACCGGTTTAATCTTAAATCTTTTAATGGTTTCACCGGCCTTTGGATAAGGGCTGTGAAGCTTTCAACCAGTAGCTAATGACATGTGTAAAAAAGAAGAAGAACAAGGAAAGAAAGAAAAGCTTTCACCCACAATAATCCTTTTATTGTGGAAACAAAAGTTTTTTCACTATCGATGTGCAGTGGATCTCATGTTATCTGTAAACAGTAATTTTTTTTTAGTAAGCATGGTTAATATATTCTCAAAACACTCATTAACAAAACCCCAAATGGAAAACATGAAGGAGAAATCACACAAAATCCCTTGAACTTTAAGGTAGTGTATATATGCTTGCCCCGAAACTTTCACTGGTTAGACAGTATCTCCCTAGTTTTATCCAGCAGTTAACCCACCATTATTATTTTAGTTAGCACGGGCGATGCACGTGACTTTTAAAGGGTAAAGGTAAACCTATGAAAAGCGTAATGGTTGCTCCTCAATGTATATGGAAAGGTCGAGATAAAGCAATTTATAGCGTATGAGATCAATAATCAATAAAACCAATAACATTTTTAATAACAGCGGAATGGACTTTGTTGGTACGACTATTGTCGAAATAATTCTTATGAACTCTCTACATCATTTCACCTACTAGATAGTGAGTTAAAAGGTCATCATCCTTTTTTATAACAAGAAGTCTTAAATATGTTCATGCTTATTTGAACTAAAAATGAGGATGCCCTCATTGCGTGCGACAAAATTAGCCCTCGATGGACTGTTAGTTTGATTAGAGATATTTTGCAAACACGGGAATCGCGAATTAATGGTGGGTCACGATTCGATATTTCATAAGATTTCATATGGAAACGTGACTTTTAAAGGGTAAAGGTAAACGAATGAAAAGCTTAATGGTTGCTCCTAAATGTATACTAAAGGGTCGAGATAAAACAATTTATATCATATGAGATCAATAATCAATAAAACCAATAACATTTTTAATAACAATGGAATGGATTTTGTTGGTATGACTGTTGTCGAAATAATTCTTATGAACTTTCTACATCATTTCACCTACTAGATAGTGAGTTAAAATTGTGTTTGAAGGGTTTAAAAGGTCATCGTCCTTTTTTTAACAAGAAGTCTTAAATATGTTCATGCTTATTTGAACTAAAAATGAGGATGCCCTTGTTGTGTGCGACGAAATTAGCCCTCAATGGACTGTTAGTTTGATTAGAGATATTTTGCAAACACAAGAATCGCGAATTAATGGTGGGTCATGATTTGATATTTCATAAGATTTCATATGGAAACGTGACTTTTAAAGGGTAAAGGTAAACCAATGAAAAGCATAATGGTTGCTCCTAAATGTATATGGAAGGGTCGAGATAAAGCAATTTATGTCATATGAGATCAATAATCAATAAAACCAATAACATTTTTAATAATAGCGGAATGGACTTTGTTGATATGACTGTTGTCGAAATAATTCTTATGAACTCTCCACATCATTTCACCTACTAGATAGTGAGTTAAAATTGTGTTTGAAGGGTTTAAAAGGTCATCGTCTTTTTTTTAACAAGAAGTCTTAAATATGTTCATGCTTATTTGAACTAAAAATGAGGATGCCCTTGTTGTGTGCGACGAAATTAGCCCTCAATGGACTGTTAGTTTGATTAGAGATATTTTGCAAACACAAGAATCATGAATTAATGATGGGTCACGATGATATTTCACAAGATTTCATATGGAAACGTGACTTTTAAAAGGTAAAGGTAAACCAATGAAAATCATAATGGTTGCTCCTAAATGTATACGAAAGGGTCGAGATAAAGCAATTTATAGCATATGAGATCAATAATCAATAAAACCAATAACATTTTTAATAATAGCGGAATGGACTTTGTTGATATGACTGTTGTCGAAATAATTCTTATGAACTCTCCACATCATTTCACCTACTAGATAGTGAGTTAAAAGGTCATTGTCCTTTTTTTAACAAGAGGTCCTAAATATGTTCATGCTTATCCGAGATGCCCTCATTGCGTGCAACGAAATTAGCCCTCAATAGAATGTTAGTTTGATTAGAGATATTTTGCAATCACGGGAATCGCAAATTAATGGTGGGTCACGATTCAATATTTCATGAGATTTCAGATGGAAACGTGACAAGACTAGTATCATCACTGACATAGTGTACGGAAACTAAAATCGGTCGTTCTCAAAAGTTTGAGGACCAAAAGGGTAATTTGCTATGGAGGTTGACACATCGGTGGCCCATGGGTCTTGACTTTTTTCCGACTAATTTTGAACACAAATTTTTTCATGTTACGACTTATATTGTCGCCGAGAGTAGAACAAGGACTACTACTCTATTCAAACAAAGTATAAGAATTAAAAGTGGATTCTATTAAAACAATAGAGGGCCAAAAATGTAATTTTCCCTAATTTAAAAAAAAAATCAAAGGGAATTTCAATAGAAATAGATTAATAAAAAAAGAAATCATCGTTATCATTTCGAAAAATTGTCTCGTCGCTAAATCTCGTTTATGGGAGAACTCGAAATTTCTAAAAATTTATTTAAGATATGTGTATAAAAATTTGTCATTTTTAATGCGTTTTCTAAAAAATCATTTATAATATGTACAAAAATGTCATTTTCCATGCATATGTCATGTGTTATGTGTAATCAATGCATTAAATATAACAATATATTTTTTAATATGCGTGGTTAGTAAGTTCATGAAGAACACTCCCTAACAAGCCGGCCTTACCTCACAAAATAGGGAAAATTATACAAAGTCCCCATGAATTTTAGGGGGTAATTTATGCTAGCCCACTTACTTGTTATACGGTCTCCGTAAATTTTCATCTTGCTACGGCCGTTTAATTCGTCGTCATTATTCCAGTTAGTATGTGCAATGTTTATGACTTAAAAGATAAAAGTGAATTATAAGAACAAATTGATTGCTTCTAAAGACTTTATTTATCTCTTAGAAAATGAATAATTTGAAAATTATATTTTTTATAATAATCGTTTATAAAAATGATTGAAACAAAAATATTTTCACCATCCACTAAAATTAATAAATATTTAATGAAAATGACTAATTATTACAATATTTTTTAAGTGCTAAATGGACCATCAGATAAGACAATCAATTTTTTTTCTTGAAAAGTAACCAATTTCCCAATAAGTCAACATCGGACTTTGCTTGTTTTTCACATAAAAACTCTCATCGCATGCACCATCCACGACGCGATTCATAAACGCAAAAATCAATTTTTTATTTTTTTATTTTTTTAAAATTTGCATTTCCATTTTTTTTAATATATCCGTTTTTGCTATTTCCCATGCGCGTTGTTGTTGTTGTTGTCGTCCTTCTTCTTCTCCGATCTAGGGGCTCTCTCCAGCCAGAAACGTCTCTCTGCAAAAACTCCATTTCCACTCCACCCCAAAACCCCAACCGACTCGGATCAGCTCTCCGCCGCCGTCCCCGACGGCCGATCGGCTCGATCCAATCCCGGACCGCCGCCGCCGCCGCCATGAGTTCTCTCTCCGGAGTACGCTTTCCCTCCGGACGGCGCGGGGCGGAGCGATCGCCTCCCGCGCCGTCCCTGGCTTTTCTCCTTAGTTTTTTTTTTTTAGCGGTTTTATTCGTGCGTGACGCGAATTTCGATGTGCGAATGTCGTGCGCAGGGAACGGGCTCGCTCGCCGGGTTCACGAGGCTCTGCAAGGGCATGGCCGTGGTGCTCGTCGGGGGCCACATTGTGGTGCAGATCCTCCCCGCGGCCGTCAATTATCTTGCTCTGATCCCCGCGAGGTATTGTTAGTAACGCTTCGTTGTAGTTTGGATGCTTCCTTTGTTTGAGATTTAGTGGCTTGAGTTGCTCGATGTCCGGGGGCGGAAGTCTGGGAGGTGGATTTTTGTGGTCCCGGTGCGTGATTTGTTGCTGTAGTGGCGGATTTCGGTCGCGATTGCTCGTTCCGTGTTCGTTTAATTTTGAATGACTGGCTTGAGTGGAAGGTCGTAGTAGGATGCTTGAGGATAGATGTTTTGCACTAGTTGATCTGGCTTCCCAAGCAAGTACAGATTGAGCTTCTGTGACGTTAAGTTTCTGGCTGATTCGAAATTGGGACTCAGAGCTGCCGATTTGCCCTTGGCAAGGTGTCTAGAGTGTGGAGGTTTCAGGTGGCTAGGGATATAAGGGCGAAGTTTTCATGCTTTAATACTAACATTTGACGTTTATCAGTGGTGATGTTCGAGATCAGAGGCATTTATCTGCTTCAAATGCTTGAGTTGGCCTCATATTCCTAAAGTATCACGGAGTCCTTATGGATTGAAAACCTGTTGGCTTCAACAGATAAATTCTTTATCTCGGCTTGAAAATTAAGGTAGTTAAGTTCCTATTAGATGAGAGGCAATCACGTGCTTACTATACTGTACTTCAGGAAAACATTTAAATCAGTTTAAGTTGGTCAATGAGAACTGAATAACAGTAAAATATATACTTTCATATCTATTTGAATCCCTTCAGGTTAGTTATCGAGGTTTGAGGAATTTACATTAGAGCATAATATGGGATGATTGGAGAAAAAATTGGAGGGACTACTAGTAAAAATAGCCTCGTATCAAGACACAGATAAAAAAAGGATCTGGAGGAGGGCGGAGGTGCTTTCTTTTGCAATACACTCCTTTTAAACCTCTAAACAAGCTTTAACTTTTTGCTGACATAATTTTCCTGTCTGGAATTATTTCCAAACCTTCTGTTGGTACTTTCGAAACGTAAATGTGAACTTGATGGCATGTCACCTCCAAATGTATGCTATGCAGCTACTGAACCCACCTATATCTTTAATACTGCTGCAAATAACTAGTTTCAGTTTTTACCCTGCTGAAGTCCTTTGGTTGAGTTTGCACACGTGCATCTCTATTTGCCTTGAACTAATGTGACCTTTCAAGGCAATGACCTTTACAAGTTATAGGCCCTAAACTTATTGGCTGCTTAAGTTTTAGTTCGCTGCCACTAAGCGTGTAGCAGATGAGATCATGAACAAATTGCAAGTATTTTATGTGCGCATTACAGCCCTGAGATGGAGAAAATGTCATTAACAAGACCTTAGTTGGGATCCCAATATAGAATCTATGCAGCTATGTATGGGTGTAGATGAGCTTATATTTCCTCAATATATAGATATACTGAAAAATCTAAGTTGATTGTTCTGGAAGTTCTTCATTGGACCTTCTAGAGTTCACATGAAAAGATGACCAGAGAAGATGGGGGAGATTAAGGGCCTGTTTAGATTGACTTTTCCTTTTATTATTTTGGTTGATCTAAATCTTGTGGCTCACACATTGACCTTTTTATTAATAAATCTGAAAATTCTACAACTTTCCCTATGCTTAACTGTTGACACGTGGATTCACATATATTCTTTTCATAATACCCTGAAATTTGAATTATATATTTTAAATTTTTGCAGGAAAGCAAAAAAGTACCTTTTGCTTTTGTTTAAACGCAAACAAACATGCCCTGAGCTCTTCTTGGCCTTAATGTGCACAAACATTTTATGATGAGATTTTGAGGTATAATAGGGGCCAATATGATTTGCTGAGAGAATGGTATTTTCAGAAAGTGATGCCAAATGATCTATGAATTAAGAACTGTAGTTATGATTTAAATGACTAAAGAATAATTGAACAGCTGTTGCGTGACTTTGCTATAATACTATCTACCTTATTGCTAGGACATGGTTGGCATTGCCCCATTCAAGGTTGAAGTACTATTTCATAGTAGAAAAATCATCTACATCCTTGCTCCTTTTCAATAACATCTTTTCCTTGTTTCTCATAAAAAAAGGGGTTACTGTGGACTTACTTTGCCTTATAGTTTGTCACAGCAGAGGAGGATTTGTGCACTATTATCTAATTGGTTCTAATTATTTCCATGTAAAACTTCTAATTACAGCAGATGACTGTCATATCTCTCAGCAGCATATGTTTTGAAGTGTCCTCTATGTTAGAGTTTCCAGCATGAGATCTAAACGGTTCCACAAATAAAAATATTATGCCATGGATTAGTTTTAAGTTTTACCATCAACTTCGTTGGCCACCTACGGTTCTTGGTGCAGGCTTAATGAATTATTGTTATTGTCTGATCATAGGTGCATGTTCTGGTATCATCTGAATCTCACTTGTGATTTGTTCTTCTTTGTAGGACAATTCCTTTTGCTTGGAATCTGATAACGGCTGGTTATATTGAGCAAACAGTATATGGGGTATAGACTGCATTAGTTATTCTTTTAAGCTTCTCTAGTGCCTTGCTTCTTTTGTTTTAGTCTTTCTCATTTCGTGATTTCAGTAAGCTTGTCTCTGCTTCAGGTTGTTATCAGCACCATTGGTCTACTATTCATGGGAAAGATTCTTGAGCCCATATGGGGTGCTAAAGAGTTCGTGAAGTTCATCTTCATTGTCAACATTTTAACTTCTCTCTGTGTTTTCGTCACTGCCATTGCCTTGTATTACATAAGAATGGAGGAAAATTACCTGTAAGTGCAGTATTACCTATATAACCTGAGTGCAAATTATCTTCCGACTGATGCTTTGAGAGGTTTTTCAACTTTCTGTGTGTTTACATGTTTTCCCCTTCTATGTTGTTTTCGTTTGCTCTGATGGTAGAAGCAAACATGTTAGTCTAGAAGAGACCTCATAAATCCCAATTTCTCATCTGGAATTTAATGGTGGATCGGATATCTTAAGCATATGTTTATTGTTGCTGCTGCTTTATTTGAATTAGCACAATGCATGTATCAATTCTTCTGTATATCAAATTTTAGGATTTTAGTTCTTGTATTATTTGCTCTTTGGGTATTTTACTGTTTTATGATTAACCTCCTCATTTAGTTTTGTGAAAATGCATGTTTAGGTACATGCCACTATCTGGTTTCTATGGGGTCCTTTCAGGGTTCCTCGTTGGCATTAAGCAAATTTTACCTGACCATGAGTTGCCTTTAGTGAGGATTAAAGCAAAGGTAAGTTGTAAAGGCGTCAACCTTTGTTTCAGCTCTCTCTAGGGTAGAATTTTTTGCTAGTTTCTAATGCACTGGTCATCTTACTGGCCCCATGCAGTGGTTGCCATCTATCATTTTGCTACTGTCTGTCATTGTAAGCTTCTTCATCCCAGAGCCTACAGCTTATCTGCCGATGTTAATATTTGGCACATACACAAGCTGGATTTACCTTAGGTTCTTGCAAAGGAGGCCTGAAACTAAGTTCATGGGGGATCCAAGTGATGATTTCTCCTTTTCTTCCTTTTTCCCAGAGCTATTAAGGTAATTTCATGATTGTTTCTTTCTTAACCAATAAGATTGATGCCTTATATGTTTGTTTAGGTGTGTAACTGTTCTAGTTTTTACTTTAGTTGTTCTCATTCACTTTAATAGTGCTTCTTCAATCATCTCCTCTCCAGATTGACATCTCATGCCAAGTTTTTCTCTTCTCTGTTCGGCCTGCAGGCCCATAATTGATCCTTTTGCATCAATATTTGCTCGGTTGTGTTGTGGAAAACGCCAAACTTCGTCTGAGGCCCAGGACTATGAACTGGGTGATAACCCATTGCCGGGTTCTGATCCGATCGAAGCATCTAGGAGAAGGTAATATTCTCTTATGGGTTTTCACTTACCAGTTCACAAATTGAATTTTCCATATAGAAACAGCGATACACTGATGCTCATAAGTTAGGTTAGAGAAGGGAAAAACGGAACTGAGAGAAATGGTTCCCAAGACAAAGAGGAGAATTAATAGCCTGATCCTTCTCATTTAAATAATCCATGATGAAATAGCAAGTGACTTAATCCTGATTTAGTTTTGATAAAATTGAAGTCCTCGTGAAGTTAATGCCAGTCTACAAGTGCTGGGGCTTTCAAGTACAAAGGCAAATCTGAGGACACTAGTGCAATGTAAAATACCAAGCAAAATCCATGACCAGACAAATTTACAGCTAGTTTCATCAATAAAGATATATGACGGGAGCTCTACTGCTGCGATAAAAATTGTGGTCTGAAGATTGTTATAGTTGTAAGTGGGATGCAAGTTATGGATAATTTTCATTTGGCTTTTATTTTAGAGAACGAGGTGCCCGGGCTTTGGAAGAAAGGCTTGCAGCTGAGAGGTTGGCAGCTGCACAGACTGCGCAAGAATCTGGGAAAGATGCCACCGAGAGCGTTTGACGACAAGAGACAACTTCCAGTTTGGAGCAATTACGGCAGAAAGTATCTTTCTCATGGTGAAGTCAGAAAGTATGCATTTCTGTGTGCCTATTTTGTGGATTATGTTACTCATGGTACAGGAATTTTGTCTTCTTTGATACATTTCCTTTGCACTATTTTTGCTTCGGCTGTTGCTCAATATACGTCGGATGACTATAAAAAGAAATTTGTTCTCAACTCCTAAGAAGGGCTTCCTTCAATCGCTGCTTAGCATTCATTTGTTTTGGTCGACAAAGTTGTACTCCTGCAATCAATTCTCATGATGGTTCGATATATTTATATCTCATGACAGTTCAAATCAAATTCAATCCATTGACAAGTGACTTTAACCGGTTCGATATGTTAAGAAACGTGAACTGTACTGTGGCGAATAGTATTGCGACTATGGCAATTGGTTAGGATGGCAATTGGTTAGGATGAGATCATCCATATCGTCATTACCACAAGACCTTGTGAAGGCAATCTATCGTAATATGTCGATGCAAGCAGTGAAGATCCATTGTGGAAATGGTTCTGCATTGTAAATGTAAATGACCAACTTTCAAATATTTACAAATCATCAGTTGTCATTTCAAACAGACCATGAATGCAGCTAGATCTCCGAATGAAGATTGGGCTGGGGACAAAGCATACAGACTAAAAGACAAGTTTACAAGAGTGACTGAAAAATGCAAGATTGTAGCCTATGTTAATTCATGGAAAGAGCGGAAGATAAAACTGTAGAAATGGTCAATAGAGAAATAGAGAACAAAAAATGATTCACCCAGGCTTCAAACCCAATTGATATTGATGCAAATTTTCTTGCTTCCTCCTGTTGCGATCTAGTACGGGTTATCATGCAAATTTTCTTGCTTCCTCCTGTTGCGATCTGTAGCTAAAACTACGGGTTGTCTTTAAGAGTTAGCTCATTTAAGAAAAATTTATCAAAAATTGAATTTTAATATTTTTAAATGACCAAAAAAATTATTTTATTTATTTATATTTTTAAAATAATTTTTTAATTATTTATATTCTTAAAATTTATTATTTATTATTGCCTCCTGCCCAAGTGAACATGCTGCTGATTATACTGAGAAGGGTCGATCCGGGCATTTATTAAGAATTCCCTGCTAATGGCGTGGTCATCTTAACCCATCCACGGAGGAGAAATGACGAAAATCCCAAAAGTGGAAAACATTTTTATTAAGATCATTTACATTTTCCGCAAACAAATGTTCCGCAAACAAACAGTAGAAGCAGTACAAATACAAATCTTAACAAACCACAAATGACATACAAAGTCCCCAGTTTTCTCTGGACAGAAGTTGATTATCATCTTGAACAAAGTGTTCACCCATTTTTGGGTCTGTCATTGCCTAACAAATCAATCTTTACAGATGCAATATTCCACTATGTAAAAAAGAGACTATACAAGTCTAGATCAGTGTCGAGCTCTTTTCTCGAATTCTAGAAAGAACTTGGCAATGCAATGTATCCCATGCGACAGTGAAAGTATGAATACCCAACAGATCACTCTTCGAAAAGCTCTCCAGCAAAACTTTGTTTATGGACCATCTTTCTGTAATCTGTGAATTCAAAGTGACGTAAACATCTTAACCAATTGTACCAAAATGTTACCAGTCATATCAAAACATTCATCACAAACAAAGCGACATGGAGACTTTGTGCTTCTTGCCGGCATGTGCAAAGGTATTTACTCTTGTTTATAGCACAACTTAAAGGAGAAGCACAGGCAATGGGACGAATGCATCATTTTGGCTTGAATTATCAGCACATTACAAGAGATGAAATCCTAACCTTCTTTATTGTTCCACAAAGCTGCAGCACAGCTGTTGAAGGGACTCTCAAGATTGGGCTCTGCAAGAACACAATATTTGAGTGGAAGAAAACAAAAATCAAAAACAGGAGATTGATAGAAATAGTTATTCAGACCTCCCAGCAGACTCTGAATGGACAAAAGAATGGTTCTGCAGTCATACGCTGATGACCACTTATCCTGTTGCCACATTCCACCAAAGATGTCATCAATTGCATAGACATTAAAGCAATAAGAAAGAAACAGTACAGAAATTTAGTAAAGAATTCGAAATTTCATTATTGTAAATCCATTACTCTTGAATTAATTACTCAGGCTATTTATTTCATAACAAAATTTTCAGTTTTCCTCATCAACAGAAGCTTCAGCTTGGCCCATCACTTTTTCAGCTTCAGTCTAAAATACATTTACATGGAATTACCAATCACACTATTGTGAAACAAAGATTGAAAGTAGAAAATCAAGTAAAAAAGTCACAATTGCAACCCAATTATGCATTTGAAAACTGAAGGGAAAACAATTTTGAGAAGGGTTATATTTTCATCCATTCCTCCTCCAACTTAATTTTCTGATTGTTGGATCTGGAACAAGGACATCTCTCACATTTATTTGGCTTAAATCATGTGAGTTATCCCATATTTATTATAGGCTTTGTCAGCGGAAGTTTCTGCAGGGATGGACACTGTGGCCCTTTTGTAAAATGCCATGTCCTTTAATACACATCATAAGTTGATGTTTGATCCAAGAGTCTTTCCTTAAAATCCCACTTTGAATATTCAGCTTCAAGCAAATTGCTGACATACTAGGTTCCAATAACCTAAAATCCACCCTGACTAGCGAACCAGACATTCAAAACTCAGAATGGAAGAAACATTGTTCCAATTGGCAAAACCAAGTTATTGATGTCTGACTTGACTCTATCCTTGTAGGAAAAATATCAGGAATTACCATAAGAAAGCAATAAGAGTAAATGTCCAAATTTTTTTGCAAACACCAGGCAAAACAAAAGTACAGGATTAATGTCAACTCCCCAGAACAAAGAATTCTGTGCCATCAAATGTCTTTGATAAGGTTTACTAAGAATTTTGTGCCATCAAACGTCTTTGATAAGGTTTATTACTTGCTGAGAAGGACGATACCTGAAGGATGTCAAGACATATATTGCCAAACTGATCGACATTCGGATGGAAACACAGAGTCTCAAACTTGACTTGTGGTGGCTTGAATGGATATTCCAATGGGAACCGCAATGAAAGCTTGTAAGAGAGACCCTCATACACTGTACCTTTTGCACCCTCAATTGTGCCTACCCATAAGAAAATACTTTCACCTTCAGGAAATGCCGATACTCCAAGATCTCCACTCATCTGCACAGGAAAGCATTCTCTAGTATTTTGATGAAATTGCCAGACAAAAACATAATAGAAAAGGAGAGACGAATGCATAAAGAGTTGAGGCAAGAGACAGAAGAGCACAAAATAAATCAGAAACTTATTGTTGGAAGCTTGAAAAGGTATCATAATTTTATCCAATCAATAATTACAATGCCGGCCGAAAAAAAATGATGACTTTTGCAATGTAGCATATGATTTTCTGTAAAAAGCATAGTGATCTTGAACTTATTGCAAGTACTTTAGAGTCATTAATCATCTTCCCCCAAAGTCTCCGAAACAATCTCGGCCTACTTAACAATTTACATGGGCAACAGTATCAGTGCCTTTATTCTATCTTCAAAATACAGGCAAATTAGATGCTCCTTCATATGGGAGATGTAAATGTGGTACCTCAAGACTTGCACAAATAGGAAGTGGAGACTGTTACTTTGGTCGACATCTAAGCAATAGTAGAGATTGCAGAAAAAGATGCAAATGCAAGGAGAAGTTTCATTTACAAAGTGCATTATCTTTAGCCCAAAGTAAACTAGAGCCAGTGATTTTTCTTTTTATGGCATAATAATCACATTTTTTATGTGACGTTAAAACCTGGAAATTTAAGAATTGATTCTGGTACATAAACATGTGAGTCAGATATATAAACATGTGTAACGGTGTTTGCATGTGTATAAATGCATTGGATTAACACAAACAAGCTCACCTATTTGATTAAAGAAGTCTAAAATTGTTTAAACGGCTGCAGATGACTATCTTGCATGCACGACACCTTTAATTTCCACTTTAAACAAATAGGCCTATCTACGCCACAAACATGATTAAGCCTCTACGTGCCCGACACATCATTGATGAGCAACGCAACCATCCCAGAAGATGTCAATGTGAACGTTCAGGGACACCTAAGTAGTTCTTTGTTGTGATCTAAACATGATTTCCTTCCTCATTCGCCGTCTGGAGAACAGAACCTCTTCATATCCGCACACAAGTCCGTTCCATCACCCCAAAACCCATGGCCATGGGGTTTGCCTCCAACTTCACTACTAACCTCCAACCTACTTCGCAGCAAACTTCACAGAAACTATGACAACCCCACCGACTAATGACAGGAATTCCAGCGACCATGGTCCAGACAATTCGAAGCAAAGAAAAAGAACAAGAAAAGGCACGTTCTTTGGCCGGGCACAAGCAGCAAAAGACGATGTAGATGCGACCGGACTGGGTACAAATTCGTCAACAGAAACACTATCCGAAAACATCCAAATGAACAAGGAATGCTGCACATACCATCAGCGCCATCAGTTCCTTCTGGAGCCTGCAAGAAAACAAAACCAAGAAGCCAATCAAACCCCAAAACTCCTCAACAGCAAGAACCCAACAAAAATCTACCCAAAGGGAAAAAAAAAAAAAAAAAAAAAAAAAAAAAAAAAAAAAAAAAAACCCACCTCTGAGTGACGGAGGTCGAATCGACGGGAACAGGCGAGGCCTTGGCCTGCTTCGGCGCCTGCCGGCGGCCGGACACCGTCGACGAGTTGTCCGCCGTCGGGTTCTGCCGGACTTCCATCCTGCGATCAGATTCCCAGAGAAAAACCCTTTATTCCACCTTAAATTCTTTTTTAAAAAAATCACATGCTTGTGCAATTTATGCACGAATCGCTCGGTGGGGTGGGGGAGACGACCGGCGGTGGTGGGCGGTGGAGGAGGAAGAAAAAGGGAGCGTCGGAACGAGGAAAAGGAAAGATGTGGGACGGTTGCTTAAACCGCAACCACCAAAATAATGCAAAAATAATTATCCTATCTTATCTATCATCATTATTATAATAATTATTATTATTATTTGTACTAACCAACAAATAATTGATGTGACCATCAATTAGGGCCCTTTTGATTCCTTCTTTTTTTTTTTAGATAGGCAGGAAAGTGCATAGCTTAATAAAGAGAGGTCTGGTTTGGTTTTCTTTTTCTTTTCTTTTGGCTTTTTCTTGGGGTTGCCAAAAAAATAATGAGGATCTTTAGTTTAGTTAGGTTCATCGCCCATAACTTTTTGGATTTATAAGGCAAAATTAGTTTGTGGATGATAAAAGCAGGATTGGCTTTATAAAAGTGGCAACATTTTCAAGTTAGTTTTACTCTGTTATGATGGATATATTTTTGCCGAATTCATGTGTGATTTAGTGGAATTTGAATGAATATTTCTCTTTCTTTTTACCATGAGAATGTAAGTAAGTTCTGTAATTCAAACACGAGATTGCATATAATTAAATTTGCATTGCCTCCTTCCTAAAATCATTCGAAGTTCTTACCTTAATCTTGTTATTTAACACTTGCTAGTACTTTCATAGAAGGATCTAAAGTTGTTAGTTTTCTGTACTTTTACACATGCCATTTTATGTGAGACATAACTAGAATTAGAGATGATAATTCTTCACATGATACAATAACATAACTCGAACATAATATGAATTTATTTTAAAAAATCCAAATTTGACACGAAATTAGAGATGAGCAAAAAGAACCACCCAAACTAAACTAAACCGGCCGATTCTAGCCGATTCCTAGTTTCAAGTGTGAAATCAACAATTGGATCACTCAAACCAGACCGATTATTTTATTTTTTTATTTCTTTCAAATATGAAAATCCCTAATACCTTCACAAACGTTGCTCTTTCAAGCCTCTTTCCCTAATCCGAAACAAAACCCTAATCCCATTCTCATTATTCACACCTCTCTTGCTCAATTTGCTCGACTCTCTGTCTCTTGCTTGATTCAGTCACTCTCACACTTGCTTGAGTCGCTTAATGCGACCCTCTTGCTCGAGTCGCTCAATGCCACCCTCTCGCGGTCTCATCTCGAGTCTCCACTCTCGCCTCCCTCTCTTGCTCTGTTTTTGGCTAACTGTGATCACAATCGCATTCCATCGAGATAGATATCCAATGCACTATTTTATTTTATTTTTGCCAGTGGTTCTTTCTCTTTTGTTCTTAAACCACTTCAATAATAAATTGATTTTTTTTTTTCGGTGTTTGTTGATTCTCTAGCGATTCTATTGTTCAGATGTTGCTTGAAGTTTTGGGAATTCATAGTTGTTCATCTTCCTTCCTAGTCACCTTGAAGATTTTACGATGATCTAGATTGATGTTTTGCGCTTTCTAACTTCTTTTTCGTTCTAGTTAAGTTTTTGTTTCTTCGTCTTTTTCATTTTTGTGATTTTACATATAATTTGTTTATTTGTTGTTCTATGGAGAACCATCAAGTAGGAAAAAAAAAAAAAAAATGTCACCAGTTCCATTTACCCACACGAGATGTGGATTGGACTAGCCAAGTCCAATTCCAAAACCAAATGATCTGGTTATTGAATCATGAGTGGAAAGAGGACTACTCGAAAATCAATTATCCTTACAAAAACAACACCACTAACTTGAAACTAATTTTTAACTTTTTTTTTTTGAAATTGATACATTTTTACTGTTTTCTTTGTTCTTTTCATGAAGGATACTTTCACAATCACATTTAAACCACTTTGTGAACAACATAAAAGAATCACTGAACTAATAACAAAAAATACACCGACGTCACATGAATTGCCAGCCTTTAACTATAACGTTTTTGCTTCTCCCACCATCTTTTTTCCTTTCACTCTCGCCCTTATAAATAGAACCAATTCTGAATTCAAAAGACACTTGATGCAAATTTTGTATCAAATAATGCATACATTTCATGCTAAAATAATACATAAAAGGGTCTTTTGCAGCGAGGATGAACCTAATTTTCGGACAGCCAAAGAAAAAGAAAACCTTAAATTCCAAGAAATAGGTGATTTCAATCATTTATAGGGAGATTGCTTCTTATTGAACTCGGGAGGTGAACGTCATCTCTTCTATAATCCTCGAACAAAGCCTCCTTCAACAGTCATGGTTAAAAGGCGAAGAGACAAACATCATTTTCTACCACAATGATGGAAGGACTTTGACCTTTTGATCCCTCGTTATTGTTTTTTCAGCTAATTATTTTTCCAACATTCCAATCATTATTACACCAAATTTCTTGGTAGATGTGTCATATATGATCATTAGTCTATTCCATGCTGGCATGCTCCAGCTGGTCTTGCAAGGAGACGATTGAGTTTTCCAATTATTTTGGAGAATCAAATGCTAGTTCCAGCTTCCCTCCAACGCTTTGGACAATCGAGGAGTCGATAGTGTCGTAATGACGCGAAGGAAAAGTAAAAATTTATCCGGACACCTTCTTGAAAATAGAGGAAGTTAAGGGACGATGAACAAGAATTCTTTGAAGCTTTACAATTCAGAAACTAAAGAATTGTGAAAACTATAGAAAAAACATAAACTTCTGCAACTCCTCCAGCTCTTTCGAGCTTCGATGCTCCGTAACCGCTGTAAAACAGCCTTTATTGTTGGTGGATTTATTTACCAACTAAATGATGTCACCGTGCGTGGGGAGCAGTCGCTTGAGGCGGCATTGATGGCTGGTTTGGCAAGTCCGGCTGCTCTTCCTCCACAACATCAGAATGCCTAGCAATCTCCGAGTCGTCGGCTAATCCAGGGTCATGAGAAGACTCATTGGTCATCTCTAACTCAGGCCAACGGTCACTTTCGATCTCATGAAGGCTCACTTCGCTTCTGTGGTTGTAGTTTTGCAGGAGATGAACTGGTGTTGCTGGCCGGCTGGAGAATGGCGGGTTGGCATTGGAGTGGCGGCTTTGTTTGGTGTGTTTCTTCGCAGTGGTATGCCAGTGCTTGATAGCCGTTGCGACATGATCATTGAAGATGGTGGGCTTCATGGTCGATCCCATCTGCAAATAACCGAAAGGAAACCAAGATTTTATGCCAGTGAATCGCAAGTTTTCTATTTCATTTCCTTTCCGGTCTAAATTCCAAACATTCGTGACACCGATTTTCAGGAAATGTTTCTGTGAAATTTGATGGAAGGGGATTGATTTCGTTAGTATTAGTGTGCTATCGCCACAATCAAGAGATTCATTTTCATTCAGGTCCTCGAAAACACAAGGAGATTAGCTGATAAACTATAGCGAAAATTAATAACATAAGAATTCACAGACCTGTGTCACCAAAGCATAGAGAGGCAAGGTCACATAGCTGCAGAGGACCTGGATAAAGACCCTGAACATTGAAGAAATCAAATGAGGCATTAGCTTCAAGAAATATTAGCTAATGAACACAGAAAATTCTGTCTTGTTCATACTATGCACGTATATTATGCTTTCATGTTAATCCTTTTTTCTATTTTGCTCAAAAGTATCGATGCTGAATAAGCCTTCTTCTCCATGTACCGCTGTTTTTCTCAAGTGATGTACGGAAAGTAATATGAATTAGGTAATACTGACCCCATTGAAACTCTGAAGATGATATCTGCAGTGCGTTCATGGAAGCAGTTCTTCAACCCAAATGAATACTGAAAACAGTGATGGGAACCATAATCAGGACACACGGAACTTGCACATGCGCATACTTTCAAAAAGCGGCGGATCAGATAAAATGCTTACCGTGCCCCAAGCGAAAAAGGCTAGTTGAAAAGCATTCTGCAATCAAGAAAAGTGGACAAAGAACAAAATTTTGAGATAGAGATACAAAATATGAACAAGGTTTTAGAAAGAACATGAATTATACGAGGATGTTACTTAAAAGAAGTTCTCAGTACCTGGAAAAGGATGAAATGAATCAATAAAAGGAGGAGACGTGGGCGTCCAAACCAGAAAAGCTCATCACCGGGTTGAACCACAGGAATGCCCTTGACTATATTTCCCCTCTCTTGAATGCGCAGTCCCAGTTTCGTGATTATAACTTGCAGCTTTGTCCCCACCAAGAGTACTATCTGCAAGATCCACCCTTTGATTAATATATCATTCATCAACATTCCACTCCCAAAATCCTCAGATGAGATGTTTTGAGAGGATGAGGAAATATGGATTACTTCAAGCTTTTGTGCTTACAAACAGAGTAATAAACGGCAACCATATATAAGAACGCCATCCTGCAGAATAGAACAAAAACGAAAGCGAGTGATTCAGTAACCGATAGGAAACATAGAGCAGCCAAAGAGATTGAAATAGGAAACTAGATAAAAACCAGTTGTAAGATGTTGAATGAAAGCTTAATGAAAAAGGCATTAGCATCAGGATGCAGAGTTTTTGAAGACACTAATCAAAATTATATCCTTTTTTTGCAAGTGAAGGCAGCAATAATCATCCGAGCTTACCATGCGAATTGGTCAGAAGGAACAGCACTGCAGAGAACCAGATAATCGGGCTGCATGTCAAAAAAAGGGAATTGTGAGACATATATATGTAGTCAAACAAAACGAACTGCACGTTAACATTAGGTAGTTCCTACCTTATTCCAACGACTACTTTAAAATCATCCTCAAGTGATTTCTGGATGTAATCCTGGAAGTCGAATTTTGTCTCACTTCCAGGTGGCAAATGTGCCTGTAATTGCAATTTAGGTAAGCCTTTGATTGACCTTCTTTGTAACAATGATAGTACTTGGTGATGTGAATGTGACTACTTTGCATGACGATGAGCTTGTGCTTACCTTGATAAATCCATGTCTTAGTGTCAAATAATCAACCTTCGTGACTGATCCGAAGAACTGTCTGAAAAAGCACACCTGACAGAAGGGGAAGAAAACTTAGTTCAACTCTAGGGAGGATTTTGGTTTTTTTCCTTCCATCAGAAAAAGTAACTTTGTTTATATTTCTCAGAGAAAGATAAAAACATTGATCACCCCTGAAAACAAAGCTAAAATTGTGATAAAGTTTGAATTTTGCTACCGACACATAAATTAACAAAAGGGCTGTGAATCTTCAAATTTGCATCATGTACTAACCAAACTCAATTTTAGACTCACAAAGTCAATTATGAGTCGAACCCGAATTGCTAATGAATAATTTCTGTTTGAGAAATAAAATGATCTGCTTGACAGATATTCGAAATCAACTTGGACTTCAGTACAATAAAGGTGTATGTTATCTGGGGAACTGTACTTACTATCCAGACAGATATGTTCCATCTGCTCCAAAAGCTCAAATGCCTTCGACCGAATGATGTCTCTCTTGTAAACCTAAACCTCTCTGGATCTGCAACAGAGATTTGGCTCTGGCTTTAGCCATAATTGGACGAGGAGAAGATAACAATCCAACATCATTTATGTTTCGACTAAAACTGAAAGCACCCGCTCATAACCAACCAATCGGGTATACGTACCGCAACTTCAGTGGACAGAGAATATCAGACACAATTTCAAACATACAAAATTTAAACAATTCACTCTTGTCAATACCTAATTTTTCCATGTGAACATTTAAGGGGGTTAACCACATGGTAGTGGTTGATGGGCATTTTTAGTGTAAAATTCATGGATGCTGACAGCGCACACAGATTCACTAATTAGGCAAAGTGTAACCAAATATCAGTAATTTTTGGGGCATATTTTGTGTTCAGAGTTTAAAGGTTACCATTGAAGTACTTGTATTCATGTGTCTTCGTCTCTTTTTCCCATGCTTCCCATCGTCTCATCTGCAGCAACAACCAAACAAAGCCACTCAGAGAGAGAGAGAGAGAGAGAGAGGTTCTTCGGTTTGTAACTTCATATTGTACCTTGATGTTGCCCAGAGCCAAGGTTGTGAGGCAGTACAGAACATGGAAGATGGCTAACACAAAGATGAATATATGGAGCTGATGAATACCGTACGCCGTGACAAAGGCATACTCTCCCTGCACAGAATGTTCAGTACAAGTGAATACTATATGCAGCGACGGAGATTTTATCATTGATCCATACTCAGAGAGACATGTAAATGAGAAATGACACACTTTCTCCCGAGTGCACAGGGTAGTTTCTTGAACTAAGGGCATGTTTATGTGATTTGACCAAAACTTTTAGAGGCGATGAAGTGATTTGACAGGGATATTTGAAAAGCTTATCATTACCTTTCCTGTGCAATTATCGTACCCTTTCGTGGCCAGACTCCGGCGGATGACCCCACCGAACTCCGAGAACTCCAGGAGTCTACGGCCAGACTTTTTAGCCTCGAGCCCCTCCTTACAAGGAAGCCAGGAGCTCGCGATTCTCCTGGGGACGCATATGTTCGATATTGGACCTTGAAGCACTGTCAGAAGCAATGATATGAACCCCAGCAGCATAAGCTCTGCCCAAGCGAACAAAAACAGAAAAAAGCAGACAACTCATCAACGAAGCGTGCTATGCCAAGGAATCATCAAGAGACTCTGAGTTTCTGTCAGTGGAAATTGGCAAGAGCAAGTCAAATCTTAAATCACCTGATTTAACCTTCTCTAATGCTTCAACAAGAGACACCCTCCTCTTTCTCTTTAAGAACTGCAAATGGCAAGAACAAACCAATCAGCGACATTCATCAGACCATCGGAAAAGACATCGTAGCTAACACAACAGTTTAGTGATCAATCCAGTTAGTGATAATCAAGCTCTTCAAGATCACCTCACCTTTTCAAAGAGATGAATGGCATGTTCCAACAAGATGGAAATAGCAAGTATCACGAAACAGACAATGGCGACCGCCCACGTCGCAGTATACTCCAGAGTACGCTCCTTCTCATATTCATCTGCCATCGACCCGCCGCGAGGATCCTCGACGCCTCGCCGGAAGTCACTGTCACCGGAGAACCAGTCCACGTCAAAAGAGAGCAAGAGGACACTCCCGTCCAAAACGAAGGAACCAAGAAAGGTAATGGAATGGATGAGGAGAATGAGGTGGTATGGAGAATATGTGAAGCAGCGGTGCTATTGATGAATGGGATTATATATATCAGCGGGGGTTGAACATTCAAACATCTTGACTTTTCCTCGTGTTTTGCGTGGGAGGCGGGGGAAGGCGATGACGCACGACTTTCAACGCAGACCGGGGCCTTTGGACTTGATCTTCCGACCCATCTCATAGGATAATTGCGACTTTATGCGAGAACGAAAGCATATACTAAAACAAATATTTCATTAAAAAAAGGTGTGATGGAGAATTTAGTATTTTTTTTATTAAATATAGTCATGAAATTGGGATGTCTACGTGGTCAATTCTCAATTCCACTTTTAGAAATATTAGAATCTTTCGTGATATATTTATTAAAGTGACAAGAAACTCTAGAAAGATTCCTCCCTTTGACCTACTAGAGCTGCACCGTTAAAGATCAACACGGTTGGAAAAAGATGGACATTTTATATGCTCGATAGTAAATTCAGCATTAAATAGTGACCGGAAATGAGTCAAATGTCTTCTAACCACCACCTCACTCAAAGTAATGGCATTCCCAAGTTTATCCAAATTACTTGTATTTTCCGAAATAATGCATCACGGCATGCCCATATCTATTGAGAAAAAAAGTTAATATTTGGTCCCTGAACGTACACCGTCTTTCTAATATGATCCTTAAACTTACGAATTGCATAATCGAATATATAACTTTATACAATTTTCTAATCAAATCCCTTCATTTTAATTAATTGAACCTAATGTGATGATTGCCGGCCGGTACTGGCTAGAAGTATGACAGTGAAATAATCGATAGACTATTGAATCGAATGCTATTGGAATCGTCTAATGAGGTGGTATGATTGTCATTCCGATAATTTGGTCGATGCAATTTGATTGTCTATAATTTGTCCAAATCAAAGATTGGGACACTTTGGGTGTATTTGTTTCGCTAAAAATTAATAATTTTGAAAATACTTTCCTATAAATAATTTTCCATATTGATTAAAAAATGAACAAACGAATTTTTTTTTATTGTTTATGAAGATATTTATAAATAAATTATTGTCAATAATGAATCATCTTTCATCAATTAATTCTTTCAAGTGATACAAAGAATTATTTTTATAAAAAAAGAAGTTCAAATTATCTATTTTTTGGGGAAACAAATAAAGTCTTAATTAGAAAAATTCTACAAATTCAGGTGCTTAATTGCACACATGTACACATTCGAGGACTAGAGTGAGAAAAAGGATATAACAGTGCAGCATGTGTGCTTTTTCCTTACATTTAAATAATTGCAAGATCGTTAAGGAGGACCATTTCCCTTTAATTATTTATTTAGTTCCTTAGCCGCCATGGAGGACCGCCGCCATCCATGCTTATTCAATTTTGTTTTATTAATTTTGGATGTGCTGTCAATGTCTGCTATTCGAATGGCCATTTGCCCTTTTTTGTTTTTTGGTCGAAGAATGGTCATCTGCCCTTTACCTGTCTCTTTCTTCTCTCCTTCCTCTTAGCACATAATTTAATTTTAAAAAAAAAACTTTATATTTTTCCGCGCAAGTGTATGCGGATTCGTACAGAAAAGTGATTGTCGAATATTATTTTATTTTATTTTATTTTCCAGTAACATGGCTTTCATATAAGTACGAACGATTCCCATGTAGCACGTTATCACAAACAAGTTGGGTAAAGCAAGTTGATTGTCTTTTATTTTTCTATGGAAAATTTAAGTTTCGAGAAAATGAATTCAAACTTTAAATAGTTGGAAAAGAGTTTGGGGTTTTTGGTGGTCAAAAAAATAGTGGGTCAACAACCTTTATTTTTCAATCATGGGATGCAAAAATGGACAAATGATGAATATATAAGGAAGATATATCATTTTTATAGCACCATTTGTTTTGCGAAAAATGGACAATATTTTTTTTTCTAAAAATGTTTTATTTTTGTTACTTATAAAGATAAATGAACGAAAAATATTTCCACTGTTTTGTTAAATGTTAAGCGTAAATTGTTATCGGTAATGAAAAAATTTATTCTTGATTAATTATTTTAAACAACACAACCAAGTATTTTTTTAGGAATTTATTTTCTAAGGAATTTATTTTTTATAAAACAAACGGGGCCTATTAATCAAAACTAAAAGCCGGAGAGGAATTTTCTAGCTATTACATGCTTAATTAGTAAATCACACTGATTAATTATCAAGTCTCAGAGCACCTGTAAAAGAAGTAGTTCCCCATCCAAGAGCTACTTTACCATATTCTGAATTAAATGGTTTCAACAAGTCGTCTACAACATGTCGTCTTGGTCCAGATTTAGAACTAGCCTCAATAATTTGCAGCCATAGGTTTATTTTATATTTATTGAGATCCGTATGCCAAAAGAGATCATGTGATTTAAACCCGTGAAAGAGAAAATTAGCTTTTAAAATCTTTTATCACGTGTGCCGAGGTGAGATAATTGCCTTTTAGGGTTTTAATGGAGTTGTTTAATAGACCCGCGGACAAATCCAAGATAATTGCCCAAGTAGGTATCATTAGATTTTTGCAACTTCATCTTGCAGCTCTTTTTCTTTTTTCTTAATTAGCAGTTCTTAATTTTGCAGATTACAAATATATGATATAAATGATGGGCCATCAATTGAGGCTTTCAATCCGCCTTTGAAGTTCACGATCTTCGTTGAAAAATTGAAAGTTCATTTGCATCAATTATATTCATATCCATTCCTTTTTAAACAAGAATGATATTTGGTGATTCGTTACTCCACACATCATATTCATTCTCAATTATTGAATTAAGTTATAGACAAAGTGCACACAATGTGATTACATCGATATATATAATTAAATGGAAATTCTAAATAAGGATATAAAGTGTCATTCTTTTCATTTTAAAAAAAAAGATTAAAGTTGATCTTATCTCAAATAAAAATCTAAAGTATTCTCACTTTTTTAAATTAAGACCTAAAGTGAACGTCATTTTAAATAAAGCGTTTGAAGTGGTCACGTCACCTCAAAAAAAGGCTTAACGTCATCAATTGGTTAAGGGCATCTTCGTCTTTTATTTTTGTTTTCTTTCATTTTACCTTTTTCTATTTTTTTTCTTTCCAAAAAGACAAACTTAAAAAATAAAAAAACCTAAATTTTAAAAAAAGAAAAAAGAATGCAAGTAGGAGGGGCTGCCGCCCCATTGTCAGTGGGGCATCGGCTATGGTCAGCGAGCAGCCATAGGCAGAAGCCTCCCACCTATTTATTTATTTTTTATTTGTGCTTTCTTTTTTCTTTTTGAGTTTTAGCCGTTTCTTTTTCTTTTTTCAGTTTGTCTTTTTTTATTAAAAAAAAAGAAAAAAGAAAGAAAAAGGGAAAATAACTTTTAAAAAAATATAAATGACGGAAATTCCCTTCACCAACTAGTGAGGTCAAGCCTTTTTTAAGACTAATACAGTTACTTTAAGTCCTTATTTTTAACAAGGTTCATTTCGGATTACAAAATGCCTCGCAAGTTTCATGAACCAATTGAGCCTGGCCTATGTGGGCTGCTGGCATCCAAAACAATTTGCATACTGTTAATGGAACATGAACATATGACTTTCGGTTTCTTAAGTGGGAAATCCCTTGGCGCCATAGCCAACTTTGCAATATAAATAGTAGTTTAAATGATCTGGATGGCTCATAACCGCATATTCTTTTAGGAACTATTCTATTTCCAGAAGAGTTACCCCCTACACTAGGAAAGAGTAGCTGTAATAAACGTGATTGCTATCTGAGAGCAATTTTAGAACTTAATAGATTTCATAACGCCCTAGGTGGCCAAGACATATATGATGATCTTTAGAGTCATAGAGAGAATGGAGAGAATGTTTATGGGGCTTAATCCTAGCCAGAGTTGTATGATGTGTTTTTGAAATAAGTAATTACAGTGAGAATATATACAAAAACATAATTATAGGTACAAATGCATTGCATATTAATACCCCCCAATCCGAAATAGGTATAAGAACCAACAAATTGGATCTCAATAACGCATGTCATGAACTAGATTCTCCCTCAGTGAATACTAGGTTATCCGATATAGGCATGTAGCAAACACGTAGATCACTGGAAGCAACCTGTTATCAAACAAAGTGAAAATTCAATTTGATGTGTTTGGTATAAGCATGAAACATTTTGTTTGAACATGAAAATTCTAAGGTGACAGGCGTGCCGCTAGACACCTTTTCAATTTGACATGCAAATAGATCGGTAAAAAGGGTTCAAGAGCACCTAAATCATTAAAACATCAATACGCATCTGGGATTTTTCAAGCACTAAATGATGTATTTGTTTGAACGAAAGAATTTTTCAAAAATTATTTACTGTGGGCTTTCACTTGTTTGGCTTATTGAAAATGATCGGTTAATGGAAAATCATTTACAATCAAAGAAAATGTATATGGTCAAAGTTAAAAAAAAAAAAATGAAATCCTTAACCTGAAAAGGAAAAAAAATATACTTCTTTGAAAAATGTTTTCTTGGAAACTATTTTGATGATTTTTTAATGTAGGTTATCTGACTATTTTTGATCGAAAATTGTAGTCAATCACAGAAGTACCGACGACCTGATGTAGAGAATTTTACCCAAATCAATGTCCCTTGCTTTAATTTTTTAGTTTTTTTTTCCTTTCCTTTGGTCACTGTTCATCATCTTCTTCATCTCCCTTTCCCTGCATTACTCATCTCCGGTCAGACAATCTGCTATTCTCTGGTTTCATTTTCGAGTGCTTGGTCAGGAATACGGAGATGGCACTCTGGCCCTTCCTAAGAAGCTCGTCCATCAATCCCTCACCGCCAAGTTGAACCAGATATGATTTTGACCTTCATGCCGCGACGGAGTTCGAGCAACTAGATCCGGGGCTTGAGCTTGACACCCCGGCAAAGCTCGAGATCATCAAGCTTGGTTGACACCACGGTAGAGCTCCATGCCTTAGTAATATTCTTAACTTTCACGGCAATGGAGCTATTTTGAGATGATGGGCGATCCCATTTTTCTTGGATTACACGAATCTGACCTTCGGAGGAATAAGTGTTAAAAAAGTCCTAAACTTTTTTGCATTTATGCCAATTTAGTCATAAATCTTTTTTTAATACCAATTTAATCTTGAACATTTTTATGTGGTACCAACTAAATACTAGTCGGCTGACGTGACTTGATCGGCGCGACATAAACAAATTTTAATAATATATTTTTTTTATTTTTTTTTTTTTCCTTCTCCTCCTCCTTCCTCCCTCGGACCTCGATCGCCGGACCAGAGGCTACAGTCGATGAGGTCAAAATCAACCTTGCCAGCCACCTTGCCAATGGTCGCGAGGATGGCCTCGCCCATGGACGGTGGGGCTCGCCCGCTTGGTGCTGCCACGGGCAAGGCTAGACCCTCATCGGCTCGGCGTGAGGCCGCCCTTGAGGCACGGGCGGCGAGGCTCGACCCTCACCAAATCCGGCGAGGGCAAGCCTCGCCACCCATGACTTGAGGGCGGCCTTGCGCCGAGCGAGCGAGCCTCACCGACCATGGGCTAGGCCATCGCCTCTGGCTGGTCGCCGAGGTCCGGCAACCAATTGGAGGAAGGAGGAGGAGAAGGAAAAAAATAAAAATAAAAATAAAAATTCGAAAATATTAAAATATTATTAAAAATTGTCTACGTCAACGCCGATCAAGCCACATTAGCCGCCCGGCATCCAGTCAGCAAAATTCAGTCAAAATTGGCCGGAAAGGACTTAATTGGCACAATATAAAAATTGATACCAAAAAAATGTTTATGACTAAATTGGCACAAATACAAAAGGTTTAGGACTTTTTTAACACTTTTCCCGACCTTCGGACATGCTTTTTCTAAATTTGAAGACATCAACACATTAATTCGCTCTCTTTTACCAAAAAAAAAAAACACATTAATTCGCTCTCTCGTCGAGAGGATGAAGCAGAGATGAATGAGCAAAGGTAAGGAGATTGAGTGTGAACTCTCGAATAGCTGTTTCAGTTGGAGCAAGGCATGAAATTCTTCACACCCCGGCCCGAGGATAGTTTCCCTTTGTGCTGAGAAACCAAAGCGCAAAAGGTGTTTTGAGTTTGAGGAAAATTAGATGGAGGATGCTAGTTGTTCTTCTACAAAATGTGTAGAGTCCAGTTTGAATTTTGAGGTTCCTTTTTTTTTTTTTTCTAGCGCTATGAGGGGCCATGCTTTAGAGGAAGAAGATAAAGAGTAAAGGAAAGAGAAGGAAAAGAAATTTAAAAAGAAAAAAGAAAAAAGAAGAGGACAATATCACAAAAAATCCTAACTAGTATACATTTATTATAAAAAAACTCTAAACTAATACACTTGTAATAAATTTACCATCCATTAATTTCTATTTACCATTAAATTACTGAGTTGGATGATATGTGACAATTGACGAGTATCTAGTTTAGGGTTTTACCCGCTATTTATCATAGATGTATCATATTGCAATTTTTTATGGTATTAATCAAATTACGGAAACTAACAAAGAATATAGAAGTTTTGGTAGTCAACAAATTATTTTTGAGTAAATTTGTTATAAATATATCGGTTTGAGATTTTTATTAGTCAAAACATTAGTTTGAGGTAAATTTTTCACAAGTGTACTAATTTGGAGTTTTCGTTGGTCAAAAAATTAATTTTAAATTAATTTGTTATATGTATATCAATTTAGAGTTTTCCATGATATCAACCTTAAAAAAATAAATAATTAAATAAAAAAAACTATAACATATTCCAATACAACATGTGATACCGTTGGCTATCATGCCACATAAGACAATCGGCAATTGGCAATGACTAAGGGCGCGCGTGGTAAAATTTCTGAAAAGAAATTGATTTAAATCAATTTCTCAATTTCTATTAGGACAAGTTTACGTTGTTAAAACCCGTTTGATAACGATTTCAAAATTTCTATTTTCAAAGCAAACCGTTTGATAATGAGAAAAAATTTCTATTTTAGGAATAGAAATTGATTAGATAACAACATAGGAAATTCTCAAATATAAAATAATAGCCGAAATAATACTAAAATAATATAGAAAATCCTCAAATACAAAAAATAATCGAAATAATACTAATACATTAGAAAAGTTGAAAATACAATTTCATGGAATTTATATTACATGTGCTTACGTTTCCTATTACGTAATATTTTCTTTCGAAAAATAAACAACGTGGCAAAAAAAATTGAAATTCAATTGTAGTGAATATGTCGTTGTGTTTTTGCGAAATTGATTTCACATTAATCAAATAAGTCTAATGATAGCCATGATTATAATAGTCTAATCTCCTAAAAAAATCCTAACTTCAAGTCTAATTCCAATTTCTTTCCAAATTTTGTTAAAAATATCCTCACCGTGTTCAAAAATCGTCACCAATTTTTTTCAAAATTATCAACACTAGGATTATTTAAAAATTTATTATCAAAATCTATATTTTCATCAACACTCTTACAAGAACAACATATTTCTTATTAGATCTCTTTTCCTTATAAAAGAAAAATCGGATAAAACCCTAATGATTTGACCCATTTTTACCGCCTTAATATGGAGTTTATGATTAAAAAAATAGTTAGCCAAATAGAGTCGTTGGCTGGCATACACGGAAGAAGTAGGTGAAGAAAAGACTCATTAGATATGAATATGACCAATTGACTATTACCATGCATAAAATCTCTTACGTGCAACAAATGAAGCCTTGTTTATTCAATTCTCACAATCTAGCCCAATGGTTAAGATTTTCAATCAATATTGATTAGAATGATTATATTAAAAAATCATTAAAATATTTTGGACTAAATTAACTATTTCTATTTCTATTTCAATATTATTGATCTAAAATATTTTGGACTAAATTGAAAAGTTGAGAAAAAAAAAATTTTCTATTTCTATTTCTATTTAAACGGAAAGCTAAAAATTTCAGCTTCGATTTCTTCGATTTCTCTATTTCGGAATAGAAATCTGTTTGAGAAATAGAGAAATCAAATTGCGTTAAACGGATTTGTTTCCAAACCCGTTAGGGGAACAGAGAAACGAAGAAATTGAGAAACAGAAATTTTATCATGCGCGCCTAAACATCACATCTACAATTTGCGATAAAAAAAATCACTAAATGGACTACATTAGCCAAATTGAAAACAACTTAGGATTAGATTAGCAGTCATATAATGAATTTACGATTTTTTTGGATAATTTTCTCCTTTGGAAAAATGTTTGGCAAATTCCTTAGCAGCTGTGTGCCTGTAAAGTTATAGCTATTTTTACCTAACTTTGAGAGATACTGCAGTTTTAAAGTATAATTGTTAAACATAAAACTTACAGCATAGTTACAAGCACAACACGGTTACTGTTCGACCACAATTATACCAAACAAGCCCTTACTGTATTGATCCAATCTCTAGGGTCTTAATCGTATGAGAAACGACACTGTTCAAACAAATTGGCCAAATGTCAAACTTATTTTTAGTAATTTTTCTTTCTATTTTTAAAAATCCCAGGCTAATTAAATTCTAAACCTTTTTTATTGGGTGCATTTTGGCCTGTCTGGGGAGCTCATGGCAAAATTTGCAACATATGCGCCAATATACAATCTATGTCTAAAAGGTTAAAATTTGTGTAGTTAAATTCTAATAGTTTTTTATAACGTGCAGCCTAGCTACTCCGACAAAATCATGGCCAAATTTGCTAAGGAGGCACGATAAAATTCAGTGTGATTGATTTTTAATATTTTTTAATCTTATGCTGCGTTGGCGTGGAGCTACGTTAGAAAAAGTCATTTGATGGCAGAAATAATAGGATCCGTTATTGACTCTCACCTTGTCTTTCGGAAAATATATAGATTTCAAATGACTTAATATTTATTTATTAAAATTTTCGACTGGCCAAAATATCGAGAAAATTTTAAATTTCTTTTTATACTCCATATTTATTTTTTAAGAATTTTATAAATCACGAAATCAGGTGATGGGCATAATGTGTTACATAGTCTTGATTTTTTTTTTTGCAATTGCCTCAATTTGTTTCGTGAAAAAAGAATTATTTAGAAACCATGTTTCCTAAAACATATTGATTATATCGCTTATAATAATTAGTTAATAGAAAATATTTCTTTTATCAACAATAATTTATATTTAAATATTTTCATCATTCATAAAAAATATATTTCATTTATTCATTTTAAAAAACACTACAATAAATCGTTTAACTGAACTCCGGTCGGTTTACCGGGATGAACCAATGAAACCGCGTACTGATAACTATTTTGCTCTGTGTAATATTGAAAACGTTACGACAGCTCTCAAAGAGAGAGATGGCTATGCCGTGCATCGAGTACGTCCGGAGATTGTGGTAACGCAATTTGGAAGAGAGAACCGGCAATGCTTTGCCAACTTGGCGGAGAAATAACTCTTCTCGCTATCAGAACGGCTCTTGGCGTGAAAGTAATCTCCGATTCTCATCGGTCTCTCAAGGGTACAGATTCCCCGCAGGGATTGCCGATCGCCGATGGTACAGAGTCGCCTGCAAATTTGAAGCACTCGAGTTCGATCTCCGACTTGAATCATGGTAAAGTAGGAACCGGAAAAGAAAAATCTTGAAGACCTCCAAGGCTTTTTGTTGAAGCCCTGTCAAATTTCTGGCTTTTGTGTATAGTTTCTTAGCATGATTGTTGTGGAAAACGAGTCTACGTGGAGCTCATGATCTACTGGAGATCTTTGTGCGTGACTTACACAATGACTTTTATCTTCTTTCCATGAGAAATTTCTCGCACGATGCAAAAACTGCATGGTGGAATGCTTGAGCAAAAATATTAAGCTTCTTAAAGCTGTGCGTTAGAGACTTTGTTGGTACAACAAATGCTCATCGGAATGAAATTTTCTGACTGAAGATAGATGTCTCATGAGTAGCGGGCGCCCTAAATTTCAAGCATGGTTTTGCTCTGCTGTGATCATCTCATCGTCTGTCAATTTTGCATGCTCTTATTTGTTGATTTCTTTACAAAAAGGTAGGACATAAGCTGGATTTTTATTTTTGAATCAAACTATATTAGCTCTTTATAAATGAAAAAAGGCCAACATTGCGTACAAATACAGCCGCATATTTTGATCTCTTTCTACAAGTTCCGTTTGAGATTTAATTCCTTGTATTGGTGGCATGTTGTAGATTCACTTTGTTCTTATAATCAATCGTCAAAGGAAGGTCAGGTTGACAAAATGGTACTCGCCATATTCACAGAAGGAACGAGCTAAGGTATTATCCTCATTTTGAGACATAATTTCTTTCAACCTCATTAGGAGCTCTCATTGGATTAATAAGATTTGAGCGCCATAGCACATTGATCGTTTGCTGAAAATCAAAACTGTTGGAGTTCTTGTTTGTTGATGCTCTGTTCATCTGCACATGGTTTTAATAATATGAAGACTAACGTCTTTCTATGAATGGAAATGTAACCTGAGAAGGTCATCCGAGAAATCAGTGAGTTAATGCTTCATAGACATCACAAGATGTGCAACTTCTTCGAGTGGGGAGGTTTAAAGGTTGTCTACAGAAGGTATGTTGAGAAAGTCAATTGGCTCATTCGGTTGCACTTTGTCATCATTGATCGAGTTCGTCACAATCATGTCGTGCAGATACGCAGGTCTCTTTTTCTGCATGTGCATCGATCCCGATGATAATGAATTAGAGACTCAAGAAGTAATTCATCAATATGTGAGGATTTTGGATCGGTACTTTGGCAAAGTGAGTGAACGGCAGCCGTATCTTTTTAATCCGGTAGATACTAATTTGTCCATATGAAATGTCTTTGGTTCTACCTTAATTCCTTTCATTACTTGCAGGTTTGCGAACTAGACCTCATATATGACTTTCATAAGGTACTTATGCTTTTCCGGTTGCAGAGATTTTGGAGTTCTGTGATGGTATACAATATTGAGAAATGCTTGTTGCTGTGGACATTTCAGGCCTACTTTATCTTGGATGAGCTTGTGATCGCCGGTGAACTTCAAGAGTCCAACAGGCGGACAGTTGTGCGGCGGATATTTGCTCAGGTCTCTCTCTCTCTCTCTCTCTCTCTCTCTCTCTCTCTCTCTCGACATACAGTTGATGAGTTGGATATGTGCTGAGCACTGAGCAGCTTTTGCTTGTCATCTTTGCTAATTTGAGACCACCTTGATATCTGAGTATAGGATGCTCTAGTGGCAGGAGCTAGCATGACAACGGACTACGTGATGACAATGTCGCGGTGAAATACCACTACCAGTACCAGCCATAAAATCAGAGGAGGGCGGCCCCCGCTGTGAATTCTATCTTCTCTTTTCCGTCTTTGTAATTTGTGGCTGAGGTTTGACCGTCCGCTTTCTAATCAAACACAACGGTTATGCAAGCATTTCCCATTCTCTTGTGGACGCTGCAAAAGAAGAAGACCCTGGCTCGGTGAACAGTATAACCATCCCATTCATATAAAAAATGAATGATTGAATGATAATTTTTAGTCTATTATATAAATAATAATCTATTCGAAACCACAAAATTAAATTAAATATAATTATAAATTATTATGGACCTTACTTTTCAAGAATTTTTTTAATCTATTATATAAATAACAACCTATTCGGAACTATAAAATTAAATAAAATATAATTATAAATTATTACGGACCTTACTCCTTCAAAAATTTGTAACTCATAATAAATTATTATTTTCATAATAATTCAAAGATTGTCATGCTAATAAAGTACATCCACAAGATGAAGGACATCGGACGTACTCTATTCATCTTTTCAGGTCACATACATGCTCCCAAGCCACCAAGTTGGATAAAATATGCTTGTCGCTGTGTTTTCTACCAAATTTTTTTTAGGTCAGCGTGTTCCCTATTCATTGAATTCGAAGTATTCTTTATTTGACGCTCCAGTTAGCGACTTTCAGCAAGATAATTTCAGTTTTGGCTGCGGACGTACTGTATCGGTGGTTATAGTTGTGTGACATTCCGTCGTGCCTTAAATATTTTCACACTTGCAAACAAAGGTCTTTTTTTCCTGCAAGAGATATTGCAATGAAGTAAAATTTATTAGGAAATGATGTTTCTCTTTATTGAAACCTAATTTTTGGCGACCCCATTAGTTGCATAGAACAATTAGGGATAAACAAATATACCATTAGCATATTTCGTTTTTGCATTCTATTTAAATCACACATCACATGTAAGTCACATGGCCTTAATACGATGTTGCCACGGACCATCGTGCACGCAATCGAGAGCGATGGTCGACCATGTTCATAGAAGGAGTTAAAACTCAAGTTTGATGTCCGGTAGTTAATTGATTCAACAGTCATTCATTTAACTCTATTCGTAATCGCTTTTGAATCATCTCAAACCCATGTTTTATCCGAAAGGAGGGAAGCTGGTCGTTTGAAGGAATAAAGATTCTCTATTGTGGAGAGAGCGTTTTGGCGTACATTCCATAGGAAAATTCTACCCTTGGGGGATTTTTAAGTGCCATATACGGCACCATGGTTTGCGGGATGGCTGGAAAAACGATGATGCTTGCATTATATGCTGTGGGTTTTCTTTTTCACGGATAGGATTGTACACATTTTTCACTGAGAAGACCCCCGATTTCGTAGCTATCCACACCAATTTGTCTTGTGTAGCTTGACTACACAGTGGGACTGCTAACACCTCATTCACTATCTGCTCACCTTCTAAACTTAGCTTCATCCCATTCTTTCTCCTCATGTCGAATCAGCAACTCTAGTTGGTTCATCAAAGGTTGCAGGTCCACCCATCTAACTTCATGTTCACTCGTCAAAATCCATGCAAACATTCATTTCTTACATGCACCCCAATCCAAAGGAACCTCTACGTATTTCCCAGTCTTCTCAATTACTAGTACTCTAAGTTCAGCTGCTATATTGTTTCCTAAATTCTATGGACAACCTGAGCTAAAATGGATTCCAGGTTTGTTTAAATCAATTGCTTGCCTAGATGCATAGCAGTATATTTCCGGATCCCTAACCTTACCAACTGAGAAAAAGATGGAATCATCAACAACAAGGAGGTGGGAAAGGACTGGACAATACTTGTTCAGCTTAATCCCCACTATCATACCATCTTGGAAGGCTTTTCTCATCAATACTGAGAATGTGTTGGCCACAATAATAAACAAATAGTGAAATATAGGGCCTCCTTGTCATATCCCTCATGTTCGCTAAAAGAAGGGCAATGGTTCCCAATTAAATTTTATACTGATGGAGGTAGAAGTGACACATTTCATTACTCTCTTTACTCACCAAATGCTGAATCCCATTTTTAACATGCAAGCCTCAAGAAATTCCCACTCTACCTTGCCATAGGCTTTTTTTTCATCTCAAATTTAACATTGCCAGAAATTTTCTCTTCCTTTTTCTGATTCTCAATTGAAAAATGACTTCCTATACAATCATAATATTGTCTTAGATTTGTCTGCCACCCACAAACGCACTTTGTACTCCTGCTATTAAAAATCAGGAGCCAAGGTTTCAATCTATTAGCCAAGATTTTCAAGATAATTTTGTATGCAAAATTGCATAGGTTGATTGGTCTAAACTAGTCTAATTTTTATGGGTTAGGAACTTTCAGGATCAAGGTAATAAGGGTTTTGTTCAGTTCTGGATTTAGATGTCTAGAATAAAAATAAAAATAAAAATTCTTTACTTTATCAAAAACCCTATACTTGATTTCCTCCCTATGGTTTTGATAGAATTGGCCATTCAAACCATCTAGCCCAATGCCATCATGGAGCCCAATTGAAATACTGCAGCATGGACTTCCTCCATTGAGGTTTCAGCAGCCAAATTTTGGTTCATATCATCCGTGACAAGAGTAGGGTATTGTTGCAATATAAGCTCAAAGTCTTAAGGATCCTCAGAGTTATAATGTTCTTCAAAAGAGTGCATAGGCATTTCTTTTAACCCCTCTAGATCTTGAATCCATGTGTTTTTAGCATTTGTAAGTATAGAAATTCTATTTCTCTGTCTCCTCCGAATGGCTGCAGAATGGAAATATTTTGTGTTCGTTTCTCCTCCTTCAAACAATTGATTCTAAGCCTTAGTCTCTAGTACATTTCCTCGTCTCCACAATGTTTCAATTTGTTCAATTATTGCCAGCTTTCTATTATGGTCAGCATGCAAATCCTGAATGTTAGTTATGCCCAGTAGCTCTTCTTTCAACAACTTGATCTTCTGATGACTGTTATGAAAATTTTGCCTACTCTATTTTGCCAATTCTACTGAAAGTTCTTATATTTTCTGCACAAGATCAGCTTCTCATAATCTAGCATGATTGCATATTTGTCTGATTATCCTACCACACTCCTCGTTTTCCAGCCAAAATGATTCAAATTTAAACAATCTCTTTCTCCTTACAAGTTCAACTGATAAGAGTAGAAAATAGGGCTATGATCAAAACTGATAATTGGTAACACAAAAGCCTCAACTTGAGGGAACAATACTCTCCAATTAATATTGCACACAGCCCTATCTAGTCTTTTTCTAACAAAATCCTGCCCTATTCAATTGTTGGCCTAAGTAAAAGCACAACCCTTGCTCTATAGATCCATTAAACTGTAAGCATTTAGGGAATCTCTAAATGCATTCATTTATATAGTTCAGCAAGTCAGTTCCCCACCTTTTCCCAAGAATACAACTTGTCATTGAAGTCCCCTATGCACTTCCAAGGCAAAGTAGCTTCAGTTGTTCCCATAATTTCATTATTTCCTAGAAAATGGCCGGAGCATGAACAAAAGTGGCCCTAAATTGATTTTTCAGCTTGTTCTCCTCAAAAGTAACGTGAATAAACTCAATTGGCTAAATTCAACAAAATTCCATCCTTCCACAGCAAAGCCCCCCCCCCCCCCCCTTCCCTCCCATAAAAAAAAAAAAAAATCCCTATTGAATTTACCACATAGTAGTTTTGAAATTTTTAAATATATGCTTACACGGCACACAAAAAATTCTTGATTCTTAGTCTTCATTGAAAATACCACATCAGGCCTTTTTTGAGCCACAGGGGCCCTTAAAGCTTGAACTGTTTAATGGTGTGTTCAATTCCTAACAATTCCAACAAATAACCTCATTTTTAACCTGGTGATATATTAAGACTAGCCATCACAGCCCATTATTTGAATTCTCCTGCAACTTGCACCAGAGTTTCTAGGAGTTATGTCTCATCCAGCATTTGTGCGTCCGCTGTTCAGGATGGTTTAGGGGCTGCCCGTATTATTCTGAACCAGAGTACCTTGTGCAGAATTTACAGGGGTTTCGGTCGCCATCCCTCTATTTCCTCCTCCAAATTCTCTCCGCAAAAGGTCTTCCAAAAGGGACTATTAGAGTTCATTTCAGCTTTCAGCCAGGACCGGTGTAATATTTTCCGTTTGTGGAAAAGAAGTCCTCATCATAAGGCACGAGCTCGCAATTCTTTGCATAATGCTCTATTTTCCACACAAGTAGCAAAAGAGGAGAAGTCTTTCATATCTAAAATCCAGCAAATGCTCCCTACCTCTGAAGCTACAGATCATGCACGATAAGAGAGGAGTGGACAGTTTTAATAAGACTATCTCTGCCCACCACAATGGATGCATATCCCTTGGTTTCAATGCATACTCTCCTTCATTTTCTGCCATATTTCCAATTGCTTCTTCAGTTCTCCCCTCTAAATGGGAAGCCCATGAATCTGAACCCGAAAGGAACAAGAGTCGAAAATAATGCAGTGTGGAGGTGTACTTGGTTCCCATAGCTTAAGAACTAACAAATGGCTTGAGAAGGACCACGGCCCAGAATCCAGAATCCCATCTCTTTCCTCTACTGACTCGAACTCAAAGGAAAATAGACCAGGTTCTAGATGCTTGCAGATGACAGTATCTATTTTCCAAGCTTTCTTCATAGTGGCTTGAAACGCTGGGAAGTTGACTGAGGGACTTCCATGAAATCTACCAAAGACAGCACGTTCATACTCATTCTAGTTTCTTCTCAGACGCTACATTGTCTAAATCAGCAATTTTCCTATCTGTCCAGAGATGTCCTAACTTCTACAAAAGGCAGCCTTTCTTAACTCCTGTTCTCTATTTCCTTCCATAATGCTGAGCTTGTTCGACTAGATAGACCCGACGTATATAGCATACGATTCCCTTACATCCCTGCAGTTCCAACACAGGTACCCAGAGAGTCGCTTCACCAAGTGGAAGGGAGAAAACTACCAGAAGCTGTAAGACGACACGAGTCTTGGACATTTGGCTGTGAGCGTGGCTTATGAGCGTCTCTTCAAGCGAGAGAGACATTGGAAGAGATAAAAATATTTTCACGGCTGCTTTTCATTCCCTTTTTCGGACATTTGTTTCGCCTCATCAGTCCGGTTCGTCCATCATGAAAATTTGTTCAGTTAGGAGTTCATATAGTTTATTTAGGACAGAACAGGACAGGATAGAACGCAGATTCATAAAAATGAAAGTACTATCAGAACTTCCAGAATCATTTCTTATGGAAAACAAACAAAAATTTCACAAAACTGGTGACAATAGCACACTGCTTTCATTATTTCGACATACCGGTAGTTCACATGTTATCGATACCGTTAATCCATTCAATCACCAATGGCTCAGGAAATTCACTCAGTTAAATCAGCATCCAGTGAAAGCTTCTGGAGCTAAGATCTGTATATTGTAAATAAATTCTATCTACTAGAACTCCAAGTGTTCTCTCAAGAGTCCAGAGGCTTAAGGCATGGACTTCCACCAATAATACCAACATAATAATTCAAAACTTCAAATCAAGAAGTCATTTGGCTTGCCAATTTTAATGTTCTGGTCAGCTAAGAATGCTGTGATTGCATTTCTCTGCCAGCTCTTGAAACTCCTGCAGACAATATTATAAGCAATGGTCAACTCATGGCTTGAATGTTACCAGAACTTTGCCGTGAATGACTTACTTATGGTCAAGATGTGCCATAATGTCGCCACCAGGGAAAGCCGACTTTGTAGTCTTGAATGCCACTTCGATCGCTTGCTTCCAGGTCCCCCCAATAACTGTTGTATTGGCTTCTGCTTTTGACTGGCTAGGATCTTCCATGGGTAAGCAATATCCAGAAAGCAGGTGCCCGACCCACACATCATCTTTCCTGAAATTATCGTGAAAATGCTACATAACTTCAAACACCTCAAGAGCACCTGATATTTAGACCATATTATTTAAAAAGAAAAAAGAAAAGAAAAGAGCACCAAATAACTTGGGATGTTCCAACTTGAAAATATCATTATCTTTCTCCTGTCTATAACTCTAATCAGAACAGGAAGCATATTCATGGATATCAACCACATGAAAAGACATGAGATTGTAGCATTAAGGAGGATTAAACAGTTAAAAGACGTCTTACTGGACAATGTCCATATGCCGAGGGCGCATAATGTCCGCCACCTATCCCAAGCAAGACTTTTTTCTTTGTAACATCCCTGAGACAGTATCAGAGGCAAATATAAAATTCCATGGTCCCAAGCAAGAAAGAACTAATATTTAGAGTCATGAGCACTTGTGCTGTCTCAGTTTCCTGTAAGCATTTCACATCTACAACGAAGGTGAATATCTTTTGTAAAGAAACACAGAAGTATACTGCCTCCCAATAGTCTTTCAAAGGGACAAAACACATACAGAGTACAGAGTGCTGAATTCAGTCAAAGTCATACAAATAACCTCAAAATGATATTGCCAAAGAAAGGCCAATTTCTCATAACGTCAGTTAAAGCATGAGTGTATACCTGCTCCAGTTCCCAATCGCAGGCTCTCCTCCAAGCCCAAGACCTTCCCAAACCAACTTCATAGGAACAAGTGATATGTCAGACCAAGGAATTAAAAATATCTAAAAAGAGGATCAGATTCCAGACTGTCATCTCATCACATGATATAAAATTACATGTCCTTTTCAAACATTTTAGAGAGGGGACCTAGAAGTTTAACAGGAAAGCTATCCTGTGAAAATAAGCTCCTTTTAAGTAGATTAAAGTCCCCATGAATTCAGAAGCCAGAGATTATTTTTTGCTCTGATATTCAGGAGCAAGAAGATCAGTGCTTTTACACAACTACAGTAGGAATTGATAATAATAACACCCCCCGATACCCCAATGTACACTTATTCTTCCTAAAGTTTGAAATGATGTACTGATTGTTTTTCCAGTGTTATTGGATCAACACAGAATTTCGCCTCACCAAGAAGAAATAATTTTGTGCCAGAGTTACGAAAGGAGGGGTTGTCATAGGATTTCTTCATACAGATCCACAAACAATATATCAGTTAGTATAACATCAGTATGATGAAGGCACTTGTCGACATGATTTACTCTAGAAAAAAATATTCATTCTTGCATACAGTCAAACCACTATTGCATCATATCCACCATGATAACTGCAAATGACATACCAGAATGTGCAAACTAATCACTACAAGAGGCAAAGCAAAAGCAGGGACATGCCACTCAATAGTACTCTATATATAAAAAGCGGTGAACTCAACTTGAGCAACGACTTTAGCAGCATCCAACCTCCTCCAGTATTCTTCAGTACTCCCTAAATCAAGCACAAAAACACCACTGCGGATCATATTAATTGCTCACAGCTAAGTACATCATCTATAGGCAACGAAAGAGTGCAGCACACAGACTACAAAGTCCACATTCTAAGCTAAACTCAACCTTAAGATTCCATCAGCATTTACACAGCAATCTAAAAAAAGAATTAGTTAAAGGAAACAGAAAGAATATACATACTGTCATCTAATTACAGCTATTTGTAACCCCAAAAAAAGGAGCTATTCACCATAAGCTTGGTTGCCTGATACGTGGAAATCAAACTGATAGTGTTGTCATATAAAGAATAGGACGGTTCAGAGAAACTGGACTACTGGAAAAACAATTAGATCATCTTATTAGGGAAGGGAAACTTTACAATGATATTGCAGTCATATGAACAACAAGCTTCTGCACACTAGATACTTTCCTACCATTGAACCAAAGTCATTATGGAATAGGATGGTACAAAAAGATTTCATTTTACTTAAATCTCCATAATTTTGACAGAGAAGGTTTTATACATGATGGCAAGCCATTACTTGATCAATGACCAAAGGCAAAATACATGAAAAGTCTAGACAGTGAAAGTGCAACCATCTTTAGTTAGCAGGACATAACCAGTGTCCATCATTTGGAAATTGGAATATGAGTAAAATGTCGGTCTTTTCATATTGAGGAACTCGATCAAAACATTCTTACAGGCTTCCAATGTGGATTGAAATAACACTAGAGCAAATCATCAGCAACACAGACAATGCTGATCTAGTTTGAACAATACAATTGGAGAATGAAATGAAAAAAAGAGTTGGATATACCAATCTCCACAAACATTGCCAGCTTGTTAGTCTCCGGTCCATGATGAGTGCCCTCCAAGGTAATCTACTCATAATCCATGAAAACAAACAACCATCAATAACCATATCCAGTATCATCTCTCACAATGCAACGGCATGCCGCAAAATAGGCCCAACATATAGACGAAAAGACATCATAAAAGGACCCCTCAGAAACAAGAACGTGCCTCAAACTCAGGAACCATATTATAGGACTGAGCAATCTTCTTCAACAATCTCAGCCAGGGCCCTATTCTCGGATTCGGTGGCGCCGCCCACCCTGGCTTCCCTCCTTGCGGTGGAACCTCGCCCTCACGCAGATGAGGCACACCTACAACAACAATACCACACACGCACGCACCAATAAGAAGTAAAAATCATAAAACTCTCCCTCCTGAATGCAAAAAATTTAACGTCCGCCGACCGCGCGATCCTCGAAACCCAAGAGCAAGAACACGAAATTACCAATTGGGTGGACGGTGAGAGCCGGGCGATTGGAGACGGCGGTGTGCTTGCTGAAGAAGATGAGCTCGTCCACCGCCTCGCCGGTGGCCTCTTCCCAACGCACGTCGAGATGATCTTCTTCCACGATGCCCCTGTCGTGTTGCAGCAGCCTCACTTGCTGATTGGCGAAACTTTTCATATCCTTCAAAACCCATGTCACAAAATATCAGAACATCGCCAAAAAACAAAAAGAAAAAGAACCCACCTATCTAATCAAACGCAGTTCAACATGATGCAAAGTTGAAGAAGAAAGGCTGGGAAAAAAAAAAAAACTGATCTTGATGTGATGACCTGAAGGGCGGGACGAGGGGTCCAGCCGGGCATGGCCAAGAGGGCAGTGGCGGGATTGATGGACGCGGGGTCCGTGGTCGTGGCCACCAAAAGGATCACCATTTCTCGCTCTTCCCTTCTTTCTTCTTCTCCCTTCTTCTTTGCCTGCGCCGTGCTCTACGAAATCGATCTCTACATGTGCGACTGTAATCAACAAAGCACGGGGAGTCTCGTAAATCAGGCGATCCGCCAAATGCTGTGGGCAAGTGTCATTTCACGGTGGGCGACCGCAACGTGGGCTTCTGCCTTCCTACTTTTCAGCCGCCGCTTGGGAGGTTGCAAAAGAAGTTTCGAACTCGTCCATCGCTCCCATTTAGCTATTTCGTTAAGCTGTCGCCCATTGTCTCTACTTCCCTTAGTAGTCACGGACTCTGATTCTCCCTTTGCAAATAAACGATATAATTGATTCATGAGAATGGCTTGCTGTGCCGGGCGTAGGGTATGGCAAATGAGTGGGTCAAGTCGGGTATGGGTCGGATCGAAAATTGGTCGACTCATATTTGACCCATTTAATCCGTTTTAATCTATATTCTTATAGTATAAATCAGTGATCTATATCTAACGATTAATTCATACCCAATTATATTTAAAACATATTAATATTCTGGAAAATCCACTTCGATTATATGTTAATTGGATTAAAACTTCAAATTAAATTATAAATAATAAATAAATTTAATTTAATTTAATTTAAAAAAAACCTATAAATTGAAATATTTATAAAAAATTAGACCATGCACATGTTTCTCTTATTTGAAGTGAACATACCATTGAATAACTAAAAATTGTAACATGAAATTTTTTTAATTAAACCTAAAAAAACTCATTTTTATGATTTTTTTATATTAAAAAAAGTATTGTTAAAACATTTTTATGCAATACAATTTTTTAACAATTTTATGCAATACAAATTTAATGGAAAATTTTTATAATTCTTTTTAAAATATTTTTAAAAAATCGAATTTTTAATTTTTTTTATTTTTAAAAATATAATTTTTAATTTTAATAATTATTTTTTCTTTTTTCTTTTCTCTTTTCTTTTTCTTCTTCTTCCTCCAGACGACAACGACCGCCCGGCCACCGGCGAGATCGAGCTCGCTAGCGTCAGGTGGGGCTTGATCTCACCGATCCAGCAAGGTCGAGGACTTGCTCGACGCCCGCGAGGCTCGAGCCTTGCTAGTCGTCGACAACTTGCCGACAAGCTCAAGCCTCGCCTAGCCTATCACCGGTTGTCAGCTAGCCGTCGCCTTGCCGGCTGTCGGCTAAGGAAGGAAGAAAAAGAAAGAAAAAAGAAAAAATAATTGAAATATGAAAAATAATTATAATTTTGATTTTTTATAAAAAAAAACATTTTTATAAAGTCAAAAAAGGCCATGAATTTAAACTTTAAAGTGGGTTTCCTAATAACCCATTTAGACCCATGTCTTTTTTTTTTTTTTTTTTTGTATTTTACTTTTCAAACTCATTTCTAACCTATATTTAACTTTCGTTTGACCCATATATAACCATTTAACTAAAAATTGGTCATAATATGGGTTTATGACCCATTTTTCCAGCTCTAGTAAGGCGTTCCAAGAGGGATTGGTTATATTATTACGGACCTCTAAGGTCGAGATTGATCTCTTGATAGGATAAAAAAACTAATCAAGATGGACTAATGTTGCTCTGAAACTTTGAGGTTGCCAATTAAAGCTAGTTGTTCTACCAAAGGCTACATTTGGTCATTTGGATTTCTAAATAGGATAGGGATAGGATAAAAAAATTCATGGAGATTCAAGATGGACCGGTTATATTTTTATGAAACTATGAGGTCAACAGGCCAGTGCATAAATTGGTTAAGAGCTAATGACATTCTCCTAATGTTGCTAGCCAAAACTAGTTGTTGTGTTGTGTATTTCATTAGAAAGATTGGATAAAATAATGTTACCATATATTGATATTGGGGATGATATTCTCTATATGTTGCACACTTATTCGTGTTCATTGAAAAAAAGAAAAAGAAAAGAAAGGAGAACAGACAAACTTTGAAGAAACAAAAATATGATTAAAAACATTTAGTTTAGGTAAAATTTTAAGTTGTTGTATGTGATAAGATTTAGTCATGTCAAAAAAAGTGTCATATCAGATAATAATGTGGTATGGAGTGGTCTTCGTTGGCCTATAACTCTTTAGTTTAAATATAAATGAAAATGGATATAATTGAATATGTTTACAATGTCAGTTTTGGACTCTTTCTTGGTTTATTTCCCATCTAAAGGCACGGATTTTCTTTTTATGCACTTGCAACAAGAACCATTGATTTTAATGGTTCAAATGAATATGGAGCGTATGCATATGATTAGTGTAATAGATTTTTCCTCATTTCAAGAACAAGATGGATGACCACTACTATGCCACTAGACTGGTTGGTGGTGAATTGCCACTAAACTCGAATATCAAAATCCTACCTGCCACCTCTCTAAACTCGAATATTAGAAAATCTTGAACTTATTACATTCTTATCAATTTAGTCATAAATCGTTCGATCTTGTTAATTGGGTGCTAAACATTTTTACATTTTGTTAATATAATTTATTCAACCAAATTTGGCTAAAAATTGCTGGCATGGACATCAGCCATCCTACATAACATTACTAACATTGACATAGATAATATTTAATAGTGTTTTAATATTTTTTTCAGGTTATTTATTTTATTTTGTCATTTTCTTCTCTTTTCCTTCTTTTCTCTTCTTTTCCTTTTCCTTTTTCCTTTTTCCTTTTTTTTTTCCCTTTTTTTCTCTTTGTTGGCTATCGCCAATCCTTATCAATGGCCAACAAAGGAAACTTGCATCAAGTAAGGGATGCCCGGGCCTAGGTTGAAGAGGGCCATGCTCACTAGATCAAACGTGGGCAACCCTCGCCACATCAGGTGGGGGTAGCTCTCGCCAAATCGCTAACCTTGTAAGGTCAACAAGGGCGGCCCTCACCTAAGGTCAGCAATCTTCAATGATAATTGACAAGGCCCAACAGAGGGAAAAAAGGGAAAAAAGGAAAAATGAGAAGAAGAAATGAAAAGAGAAGAAAAGAAAGAAGGAAAAACATAATTTAAAAAAAAAAGTATTGAAATATTATTAGAAATTGTTTACATTAGTGCTGATCATACCACGTAAAACAGATAACATCCATGTTAGTGATTTTGAGGTACTGCATTTTTTAAATATTATTGCTAAACAAAAACTTACAAAATAGTTACAACACAATAGAGTTACAGTTCAACCACAACTATCCCAAATAACTTACTCTATTGATCTAGGTTCTCAACCGTAGGAGCAACGAGCCCTCGACAAAATTGGCCAAATGTCAAACTTATTTTTAGTGATTTTTTCTTTTTGTTTTAAAAAAGTCTAGAGTAATTAAATTCTAAACCTTCTTATATTGGGTGCATTTTAGCATTGCCGGTGAGCTCAGGGCCAAATGTATGGGCCAATATACAATCAAGTGTCAAGAGGTTGAAATTTGTGCAGTAAAACTCTAAACATTTTTCAGCGGCTGCAAGTTAGCCCTCCCGACGGTCAATGATTTTTAATCATACGGGACATTAGTATGGACCTGCATTAGGAAAAAGTCATTCGGTGGCTTAAATCACCGTATCCAATATTATTAGCTCTCACCTTATTCTTTCAAACGATTCCAAATGGCTTATTGGTTTTTCTTCTTTTCAGATGACCAAATAGGAAGAAAATATTATATTTATTTTTCAAAAAAAAGAAATCCATATTCTATTTTTTACTTGGTCTTAATTTTTTCCAATTAACCTGGACAAACTATCAGATTTATTGAATTCACTCCGCTGTGAACGAGTTGATTCGTGCCTTGACTTCTCAGCCGGAATGATAGAATTCAAACGGTCGGTTTGGGAGACCGCTATACGGTGTCACAAAAAGAAGAAAAAAAAAAAACTGTCAGATTTATTGAAGTTAAGTCAAACCGATCGGTTTACCGGTTCGAACCGATTAGACCGCGTATCGATGGCTGCTTCGGTCTGTGTAATGCTGCCGAAAACGCTTACACAGGAGGAGGAGAGAGAGACGGCCATGGAGTGACGTCAGGAAAGGGGTACTTCTGCGATTCCTCGAGACGCCGATCTACCGTCCTTAGATCGTGGTTTTGCAATTTGGAAGACGGAACCGGCGATGCTCTGCCATCTCGGCGGCGGAGGAATAGCTCCCTCGCTGTCAGAATAGCTCTCGGCGTGAAAAGTGATCCCAGATTCGCATTTGCCCGTACAGATTCCCCGCAGGGGCTGCCGATCAGCCGATGGTGCAGAGTCGCCTGCAAATTTGAAGTACTCGAGTTCGATCTCCGACCCGAATCATGGTAAACCCCTCGTTGTCATTTATCTTGTTTACATAGGGGGATAAAAGCTCTTTGGTCGATCGATCCTAGTGTTCGAGTTTTGGACACTGCATTGTGGAGTTCATTTCGATTTCTGTCGAAAGGTCTGATTTTTATGCGTCGGTTTCTTGTTTGAAATGCTTTTAAGATGCTGTTTTGGTACATCGTAGTTACGTGTTACTGTTCTTTTTGTTCCTCCGGCTCTTCTCTTGGGTTGGTTCTGTTGAAATTGGAGTTGCCCATTTAGCCTATGGGTTTCCTTCGACGTGAAATCGAATGCCCTTTTTGTTCAGAGCCGACTAGTTGCTTTGAATCGATGTGTAGTTCTGTTGTGAGCTGCCCTGTATCCATTTCTTTTATCTTCCATTAATTAAGAAAACTCCTGATTGTTTTGACATTTGTGGATGCATTCAGTGGGAAACCTCGCTTTTAGTTGAAGCCCTGTCGAATTTCTGGCTTGTGGGTTTAGTTTCTTATAATAATTTGTCACAGAAAACGAATCTATGTGGAGGATCTCTGTGTGTGACTTGCACAATGAGTTTTATCTACTTTCCATGAGAATTTCTCGCACAATATGACTTGCACAATGCAAAAATTGCATGATGGAGTGCTTGAGGCAACATTTAGCTTCTTAAAGCTGTGCATTAGAGATTTTGTTGGTGCAACAAATGTTCATCAGAATGAAGTTATCTGACTGAAGATAGATATATCATTTGTACTGGGCGCCCTAAATTGCAAGCATGGTTTTCTTCGGCTTTTATCATCTCATTATCTGTTAATTTTATATGCCCTTCTTCGTAGATATCTTTACAAAAGATAGGACATAAGTTGGAATTTTGTTTTTGTATCAAACTATATTGGCACTGGATAAATGAAAGCAGAGGCCACCATTGCATACAGATAGAGCTGCATATTTTGATCTCTTTCTATAAGTTCTGATCAATATTTAATTCCTTATATTGACGGGATGTTGTAGATTCACTTCGTTCTTCTAATTAGTCGTCAAGGGAAGGTCAGGTTAACAAAATGGTACTCGCCATATTCACAGAAGGAACGAACTAAGGTATTATCCTCATTCCGAGACATGGTTTCTTTCAACCTCATCAGGAACTCTTGTTGGATTGATTAGATTTGAGGGCCATATTGAAACTGTTTGAGTTCTTGTTTGTTAATGCTCTGTTGAGATATCGGTCATCTGCACCTGATTTTAATAATACCAAGACTAACGTCTTTCTATGGATCGGAATCTAATCTGAGAAGGTCATCCGAGAAATCAGTGGGTTAATGCTTCATAGAGGTCCTAAGCTGTGCAATTTCGTGGAGTGGGGAGGTTTAAAGGTTGTCTACAAAAGGTATTGTGAGAAAGTTAAATGGCTTGTTTTGTGGTGCTTTATTGTCTTGATCAAGACCATCTTAATCATGCTGTGCAGATATGCAAGTCTCTATTTTTGCATGTGCATTGATCCTGAGGATAATGAACTAGAGACTCTTGAAGTAATTCATCATTTTGTGGAGATTTTGGACCGGTACTTTGGCAGCGTGAGTGAACAGCTGTACTTTTTTAATCTAGTATATACTAATTTGACCATATGAAAGGTCCTTGATTTTACTTCAATTTCTTTCACAACTTGCAGGTTTGTGAGCTGGACCTCATATTTAACTTCCATAAGGTACTTACACTTGTTTAGTGGAATATCATAGTTGTCTGTGATGGTAAACAATATTGAGAAATGCTTGTTGCTTGAACATTTCAGGCCTACTATATCTTGGATGAGCTTGTGATCGCTGGTGAAATTCAAGAATCCAGCAAGAAAACAGTTGCACGGCTGATATCTGCGCAGGTCTCTCTCTCTCTCTCTCTCTCTCTCTCTCTCTCTCTCTCTCATGAATGACACACGGTTGATGAGTTGGATATGCACACACTCGTGTTTTTGATTCATTATGTTGAACAACTTTTGCTTGTTGTCTCTGCTGATATGAGACCACGTTGCCATCTGATGATAGGATTCTCTTGTGGAAGCTGCAAAAGAAGAGGCAAGTTCAATAAGCAACATAATCGCCCAAGCCACAAAATGATAGCCATCAGATAACAGCAAATTCTATCTTTCCTCCAAATATGCTCCCAAGCCACCAAGTCAGATACAATATGCTTTTGCTGTGTTTTGTATCCTTTTCTTTGTGTCAGTGTGTTTTCTGTTCATTGAATTTCAAGTATTCTTCATGTAACACTACAGTTTGTGACTTCCAGCAATTTAAGTTCAGTTTTGGCTTTGGATGTGCTGTATCTGTGGTGATGGTTCTGTCACATTCCATCATGCCTTAAACATCTTCACATATGCATACTGAGGGTTTTTTTCCCGGCAAGACATATCGCAATGAAATACAGTTTGTATGGGGATGATGTTTCTCAATCACTTGTCTATGTTCATAAACTCAAGTTGTTTTTTAGAGAATATTGAGGATGTTCTCTCTTAATTGTTTATCGTGATGGGCAAACCTAGTAAAATCAGGGGTTGCATGCCATATTGCCAGATGCAGGTCCCAGGTGAGTTTATGTCATGTTAGTTAAATTCGAAATGGCCAATAACTTGTTTCCCGAAAGAACGCGGTTTCTCGTGTGAATCTGCGGTGTTTAAACAGGCTACCAGAATCTTGCTTGTTCTGATAGTTTTACACATTGAAGTGATAGATGCAGTCGGTATTTTAGGTCTATGCATCATGTTCTCATCTTAGCTCGAGTTTCTCTTTTCTTTTCGTTAATATTTTTTTATATTGGTTTGCCTCTTTGTCTGTATAAATTTTAGACCAGTTTATAGACTAATGCCTTAATCAGTTTTGTGAATCTAACATCATTCGAATAGGGAGATTACAGAAAGCAGAATAAAATTTGAAAAACTGCAAGAAAGCAGAAAGACCATGAGGCCTGGTGGTCAAAAGCAAAACCCATATGTGTACAAGAAAATAAAGCATTCACGAAGTCATTTTGGACAATGAGAGACCTCTGTGACCATTACCCATCTCCTCAAAAGAAACAATGGACTTGTCCTCTCTCTTTTGCTGTAGCAAGATTACAAACTGAGAATATGAACACGACGCCCTCAGAGAAAGAGAAAAGAAAGAGAAGGTGGTGGGAAAAAGAAAGAAAGGTCACAGATTAAAGAGAAGATTGGATCCTGTGTGCGCTAATAAAGCCGCTCTTTACAGTCATACCACCATCTCCACCTGTCACCAAAGAGGACCAACAATGTATATTCTTAAGACCATGCCAGGAAAAAGCAAAACATAGACATAGAGATAGAATGAGAAGTACTTTTACCATATTCTATTAAAATTCATATGTTTTCAGTGATGCACTTGCGATATTGTATGCACCCAAACGAATTCAATGATGCTATCTCACTGAAAATCTAGCCAGCTTTTGTCGAAAAGTAAAAAAAAGAAGTTAAAAAAACAGAGTGACTTTCTTTTGGGGGCAACTGGGTTCAAAACCCCTTCCTTTATCATGTGAGGATAATTAATTGGTCTGACAAAGAGATTGTCAAAATATCACGTAGCTCCATGGAAGTCTCATCTCTCCTGTCACTCTCCAATTATGCTTTGGTTTCTTAAGCCACTAACTTGCATTTTTAGTTAAGCAAGTAATTATCTAATTCTAGAGACCTAATAAAATATGACATGCTTCTAAAATCGATTAAGCAACATTGTCTACAATAATGAAAAAGGGAGGCAAGAGTCAAGTTAGTGGGCTTAATTTACTAACCAATGGTAGTCCCACCGGGGCCGGATTTTGCTCATCCGGTTCTCGCCATATGGGTAGTCGGTTTCTGCCCGTTTCGTGTTCCGGAAGGCGCAGCAGCCGATACAATAGATGCAGATGAGAAGCACCAGCATGACGATGCTGAGGACAGCAAGCTTGTGCCAGGTCTGCCTCATTTCCTCAAGAACCCCAGCTTTGCACGAGTCGCAGTCATAGCACAGGATGGTTGGGACGTTGTTCCACCGATAGCAATCCGGGTCCTGAGCCACCGTTGTGGCCATGTTGTAGATGCACGATGATGGCGGCTTGCAGCAACCAGACTAATTACATAATAAGTTAGTCATTTTGCGATGTAAGTAGGTATAGTTAAAGAAGATTGTAAAATTTATCAGGCAATGTTCCGTATGAAGTGAGACTTACGTGAAAAAGGTTATCTGTGGTAGTATGTATGCACGTGTGCGTATGTATGGCCATTATTATGATTTTGAGTTAAAGAAATGTAGAGGATTATATGAAACTGATGATGCCTCTTAATCAGCTTCAACTAGGAGAAAAATTTCATCCTGGGATTGAACTTTCCTGTTACTCTGTTTTCCTAGAAAATTATTTTCTTACCGTGTTCTGGATTTACCAGAAGATCCTTTTCTTTTCCGATTTAGGGAAATAAAATCTCAAACTCCAACCAAACCGAGGCACCAAAGAATGAACTCAAAAATTTAGATGCCAACTGACTGTTGGAAAACAAATAGGATACCGGAAAGAACATTAAGGAAGAAAAATGAAAACAAGTTTAAAGGAAACCTTGTATGCTCTCTAGACATGCAAGAAATTTTTGATTGAGTTCTTCTATTTCCAACTTTTTTGTCTTGATAATATAAATTTCTTTTCCAGGATTGAAATGATTAATTGTTCAGGGCTTTGGTTTTTGATTAAACTATTAACATGGAAAGTTGGTCAATGAAAAATCAAACTTAGGGAAAACAATTCCATTGATACTATTGAACTTGTAAGTCCCATCTCATGACTCTCTGAGAACTTCCATGGCCATGCCAAACATCTTACATCATTAATTTTCTAGGAAAAATTAGTCAAAGCCAGGAACAGAAACTCCGGAAGAAGAGAACAACATCATTTACCTGGACAGGGCTCATGTCCTTCTGCAGATAGTCAAGAGGACCCCACTTCTGAAGCTCATCACAAGTCTTGGATCCCAAGATACATTTCTTGATATCATTCCAACTATTTGGGTCCTTGACCCTATTCCTCAGCCACTGCGAGTAATCCCCTAGCCGGTACTCGTGGTAGTTCCTCCCCGGGACCTCCACGTTGCTGCCGTGGCTCGTGACGGCGAACCCGAAGATGGTGAAGGCGGTGAGGGCCACGATGAGGAGCAGCATGACGAAGAGGTAGAGCCAGAGCGCCCACGCGACACGGAAGCAGGCCCCGATGAAGCCAGCGAGGGAGACCACGAGGACGACAAAGCCAAGGATGAGCAGCGGCGTCTGGAGGAAGTTCTCACACGTTGTGGAGTTCCTGGTCATCCACATGCCGGCCCCGATGATGGGGATGGAGGACAGGAGGGTTATCAGGTTGAGGAAGCCAATCACTGTGTTACTGAACCGGTACATCTCTCTCTCTCTCTCTCTCTCTCTCTCTGTGATGGAAGAGATCAAGAGAGGCTGTATCTCTTCAGCTTTAGCTTTAAATGAACGACAACATATTCTACGTACATTAAATAATAAACACAAGAAATCTCAGTGCAGAAATCTTTTTCTGATTTATCTCTATATTATGTATTTCTTAAATGGAATAAATACCACATGGAATTAAGATAAGAGTAAATTAAGACCATGCGATTAGCTAGAGTGGGTACTCGTCGAACTGCCTTTATGTTTCATTAATCACGCACTTTCTGTTGCCGCATTCTCTTTGTTTCTGATCAAAAGCCTTTAAAGATATGTCCATCTGCCTTTCATCCATTTGCTTTTCTTTTGCCTTGGTTTAGGGTACTCACTGCACTTTACTGCATAAAGTGCGTGATGACTCGATCGCACTACTTGGGCACTAAAGCATCTCGGTCTGGTAAAGGCTTAGTCCAGCGATAAAACCTAAATAACTAAATAATTTAAATCAAAGTTGGTGTTCATTTTCAAGGTTAAATGACTATGATTCGTCTTGAATCAGCTCAACGAAGGTTGAAGATTGTTAAGTCTCCACGAACCCGGATGATGACCCAAGTATATACCACGCCAGATAGCTTCATTTATTAAGACCTTATTATTATCTATATCTTTTTCCCTAAAAAGCTCAAATCATGCTCCCGGAAACTATGGTCTAGATATGCCCAGTTAAATTAAGCCAATCACATACGTCGGATGTAAAAAGAGACCGACTAACAACTTGAACTTGACCGGTTCATGAACTTACAAGGTGTTTTATAGACTTTCTTCAGATAATCTGGACTTAGTCGGAATTCTACGTCCATACTCCATCGCCTCAAAGACTCGAGTACCCTTTTGGCCGCTTTGTCTTGAGTTCAAGCCATAACGTTAATCGCTCATGTGTAACTTTACTAGGGAACTAACAGGATACCATCAATCCCGTGGGCTCTCCTCTGGATTGGCAGAGAAGGCACCGTTGGTGCCAAATACATTTGACTAAGGCAAGTAAAGCACAGCATGCAACTCGGGGAATATGGTGATCGGAGTTGCTTTTGTCTTCGCGACGGGCCGACTCTTTTGCTTCTTTCCTAGGCAATAGGGGAACAAGTATCGAGTTCATTTTGCTAAGTGGGTATAGAATAATATGAATTATTCTCTTCTGAATTGGCTCCTCATATATTCTTCGTTTTCACCTAGAGTGTCGTTGTCTTTTTCTAGACCCTCATTGTCATTGGGATTGATTCTCTGAATTGGGGGCGCAAACCCTTTTCTTCGCTTTTTATTTAATATTTTTTATTTGGTGTATTATCCCTATTACGTCTTCTTGTTCATTAGGGCTAATTAAGGGCGCAAGATTTTGAAAATTGGGCTTGGTTAAGAGTTCATCGTGGTGCTAGCATAAGGTAAAACTGCGACAAGTGTATAAATTCTTCTTCTTTTTTTTTTTTTTTTTTTTGGAATATGCATGAAACTTACATGAAATTTATGTGCTAGTCCAAATCCTACATCAAATGGAAGAGAATTCGTGAAATGATAAATAACTAAAGACTCCCGATAAGATGGTGATCACTGGAATGCTCCTTTTACAGTCCTGACCGACTTCGAATATGCCAGATAGGTACAAAATTCTCAAGTTGCTTTGTTGTTCAGTTTGTATGATGGAGTTATATAGAACATTTTAAGGCACGTATTGGCTAAAATTACAAAAAAAAAAAAAGGTAATAAATTTATTGTATTTGTGCTAATTTAGTCCTAAATTTTCAATTTAACCAATTTAGTCTAATGGTATGTTCGTTTTGTAGAAAATAACTTTCGGAAAACGTTTTCAGAATTTTCTGGCATTTTTTTTATTGAAAATGAATTACTTGAGGAAAACATTTTTCATAAAGGGAAAAAAGTATTCTAAACTAGGGGAAAAACATTTTCAAAAGCGAAAGACATTTTCCTCACTTGATTTATCTTATCTCACACCCCTGCAAGTCCTTGCATCGTCCTCCATCTTATTCTTGGTATTTTTTAATTAAAATTATTTTTTTTATTTTCTTTGTTTTCCTTTTCTTCTTTATTTTTTCTTGTTTTAAAAATCGAGTTTTTAATTTCTTTTTTCTTCTTCTTTGGCTAGTTGCCAGCCATAGCGATGGCCAACGACTGGCCACAGGCAACTCCACCCTTGCCCAAGGCCAAATCTGGCAAGGGCAAGGCTCGAGCTTGTCGGCCTTTGTGAGGCTCAAGCTCACCTAGATCAGGTGAGCTCACAGCTCGCCAGCCTCGACAAAGCTCAGGCTTGCCTAGATCGACCGAGCCTCAAGCTCGCCAACCTAAGCAAAGCTCGGGCTCACTTGGATCAGTCGACAAACTCACGACTCGCCCCATCTAGGCGAGCCTCAAGCTCGTTGGATCTAGTGAGTGCGTCTTGGTCGATCGCCGAGCAACCGGCCATCATCAAGGCATGCGGCGGCGAAGGAAGGAGGAGGAAGGAGGAAGGAAAATGAAAAAAGAAAATGAAAAAAAAAAAAAAAAAATTTCGATTTTAAAAAAAAATAAAAATAAAAAATTATTCGAAAAAAAAAATATATATATAAATTAAATTAAAATAAAATTTTGTGGTCAATTAAAAATATTAAAATTCAATTTTTTTGTAAATTTTGCCAAAAATCAAATTGTATAACAAACAATGAAAAATATTTTCCACTCAAATTTCCAATTTCTGCTTAATGCTAGAAAATATAATCATTTTCTTGGAAAATTTATTTTCTAGAAAATATTTTCCAAAAACGTGATATTTTCCGCGAAATGAACAAACCCTAAACATCTTGATAATTTCCTAATATTATCCTTTCGGCCAATATTGGCCAAAACTTGATGATGTGAATGGTAATCACCTTACATGACATGGACAATGCCAATGTGAAATTTCTTAAAAATTTTGATCTTTTTAGATTTTTTTCAATTTTTATCTTTTTTTATTATTAAGGGTCAGTAGGGGGCAGTAAGCCATTGGACAAGAGTTACAAGTCCTCACCAACCATGGTGAGGGGCTGCCGACCCTTAAGATCAAAAAAAGAAAAAACTCTTTTGAAAAATTTAAAATTTTTCAAAAATTTTCCACATCAGCGACTACAATGCCATATAAGATGATTAAGTGCCCATATCATCAATTACAGATCAAAATTAGCCCAATAGACTATATTAACAATACATAAAAATGTTTAGAAATTAATTATCCAAATTACAATGTTTAGACCGAATTGGTACACGTGTAATGGGTTTAAAATTTTTTCTGGTAATTTTCCTTCACCTTAGTGTTTTGATGATGTAATTTATTCCTAAAAGAGTTGAATGTAAAATCCTTTGGCTCTTTTATGGGCGTGCGGAAATAATTAACAATTTAGTTGGGAAAAATGAGTTTTGGTCTCCTATGATTGATTAGGATGTAAGAAGGGAATTTGAAAAGAAAAAGGTAATTTGCTTGATTTCACCTTACATTTATCGAAGGATTTGCAAAGAATCCGAATTCCAACTGGATATGTTCTTTTGACCAAAAAACAAAACAAAAAAAAATTGGACATGATTTGATTGACACGTCAAAAAGAGAAAAGAAAACTTGCCTTTGGATGTTTACGGCTGATGAAATAAGTATTTTCAAATATAAAAACCAACGTAATCTATTAAGTTGAAAGTAATAAAGTTGAAAATATAACAGAGATTCTCCTTTTTTAAGGATATAGAAAATAACTAAATAAATAAATAGGGTAAAAGCGTTAGGAATGATTTTGTCATTTTGTTGAAAGGTTACAATAAATAAACCGTGAATTCTCCAGTGAATACTTCGACGAAGAAAAATATTTCTAAGGCTCTTGTCCACGTCATCACGAATAGGATAAATAACTCAAAAAATATTGAATCACTCATTAAGCCTTAATGGTAAAAGGTATGTGAACAAAGGGACACAGAATGTTCATTCAATTTAATGTTAAAACGTAAATAACATTTTATCATTAGATAAAATAAGAAGTGCAATTTTATAAACGTAGAGCATTTGCTATTAGCAAAGAGAGGATAATTTTCCTTTGAAAACAGATAGTTTATTTCATTTTCCATAGTGATATGTGCACTATGAGTCTTAAAACTTGTCTCGAAAGTACAATTAAGTGTTAAAACTTGTAAAAAAGTGCAATTAAATCCTAAATTTGTCAAATTAGTTCAATCAAGTCATTCTATTAATTCTCTCCAATTTAGCTAAAAGAAAATACTAACGTGACTTTTTAATCATTTTCCTAAGACACACAGTGATAATGTGATGCTCACCCAGCGCCGTATTAGAAAAAATATTTAAAAAATACAAATAAAATTAGATTTAAAAGATTTAAAAAAAAAAACACAAACACAAACACGTCCATAGCTTTGCTAAGCCCTCATCGGTGGCCACTACCACATTCAACGAAGGTCGATTAGGCCTTCCGAAAGCTTGACGACCCTTGCCGGCCCCAGGTGAGGCTTTGGCAACCCCCATCGAGGGCCTATTGGCCTAACCTTAGGAGAGGGCGTGAACCTTGCCCCATATCTAAGTGAGGGCCTCACTCAAGGTTGCCCACCCAAGGCGAGGGCTGGCAACCCTCCCTTAGATTTAGGGCGTGGGTTGTGCCCTTCCCCATATTTGAGCCAGCAGGCCCTTGTCAAGGGTTGCCAAGGCCTCACCCAAGGTCAACGAGGGTTGTCGGGCTTTAGGAAGGCCCAAGCGACCTCCAACGCCCCTTCCCGATAGCTGTTGTGGTGGCCGTTGGCGAGGCTTAACTAAAGCTTGAGTTTTTTTTTTTAATCTAATTTTTTTCTGTATTTTTTTAATTCTTTTGACACAAGAATATAATAAAATAAGACATGTTAGCATTTTCCATTTGCTAAATTGGACCGAGTTAACAAAATGACTTAATTAAACTAATTTGACAAGTTTTATGACTTGATTGTATTTTTTTGCAATTTTTTTATTTAATTATACTTTTTTTTAGTGACCGAGGAAACGCTAGAGACTTCCTTTCACTTACACTAGTCGGTGTCACTTATTTAATTATACTTTCGTGACATAATTTAGCACTTTTAATGAACTTATTCTTTTCTCATAAAAAAAGTACAGTTTGCTATACATCATTAAATTTTTAATCGTTTTAATAATTAGTTTCTCTGAATTCTTTCGAATTAAGTAGTCTCCTTACTCAGTTCCATTTGTTCGCTTCATTGACTAAATAATACATGCCTCGAAATATAAATGATTTTTGTAGCAACATGCAATTTTTATTATTTTGATTTCTTGATTTCTTGATTTCTTTACATTAGATTAAATTCATTTGCACAGTGGAAGAAGCTACAATTCAAATAATAGATAACTTGTCTAATGAATTATAAGTACTCTATATATACTGCTTCGGATTAAATGGTAATTTTAGATCACCAAATTTGTTCAAAATCCATTTACACTATTCACATGATAGTATATGTTCGTCTTTTCTCTTTAATTTTAAATTCTATGTAGAACTTTTCTATCATAAGTATATTCACATAACCATTTTAAAATCCATTCAAGATTTTTTTTATTCTTGTCTATTTATTCACATTTAAGATCAATGAAAGTAAAAGTTGAGGATTGACAAATCGGCTCAAAGTTATAGGCAAAGTTGCACATCATATGCCATACAACAAGCACACGTGCAAAGTGGAAATTTCATGTGACGGATACAAACACAGATATTTCCTCTGAGGGTCCGTTTGTATGGAAGGAAATTGTTTCTGGAACTTTGCTTTTGGAGATTTTAGCGTCTTCACTGACCGACTTCCAAAGGGAAACTAACAATTTTATGATAACAATTTCCATCCCAACTCTTGCTAGTAGGAGAAATTGTTCTCCCCTCCTGAAAAGAAGGAAAACACTTTTCCTAAACGGCCAAATAAAAATTAACCGTTTTCCTAGAAAATAATCTCCATAAAAAAGTATTTTCTTTTATCATAAAATTTTCAGTAAAATAAACGTATCATGGTGTCATACTTAAAAAAAAACCATACTACACATATTATTGAGACGAAAGATGAGTTTTTCTTTCAACCCAAAGAGATGAGACAGCACAAACGCACTCTCATCAACTAACAAAGATAAGAATATATCGTTTCTCTTGCAAAAGCTCAGATCCGAATACAAGGACCAAAAATCGAAGCAAAACAACGTATGTTATTCACAAGAAAAGTCGGTCAGTTCATGGCAAATTCAATTCCCAGCAAAAATTCAATGATTTCAAAACGGCCGATGCAGACAGACGATCCTTAATATGTCGAAGGCAACTCGAACCTGCACAGCGGGCAAGTCCTGCTCTTCTCGAGCCACCTCGCGATGCATTTTCGGTGATAGACATGGCAACACGGCATGGCACTCCCCGTCGATCCCGCGACAATGTCTTCGCAGCAGATCACGCAGTCGACGCTCCTCTCTTTCACCTCCACCTCCGTCAGGCCCCCCAACCGCGGCCCCATCATCACCATCCCCTCTTCATCCTCGTCGGTGTCCATGTCCTCGGCCTCATCGTTCGCCACCTCGAGCCTCTCGTCCTCGCCAATCGTTAGCTCCCGGTGAATGTCGGGGTCGGCGCACGAGATCGAGACCCTCATCGACAGGACCTCCGCGTCCCGGTTGCGCGGGTCGCTCACTATGGACGCCGCCGTGGTTAGCACCGTTTGCACCATGAACTCGTTGTTGCTGGTGTACATCACGCCCGCCATCGTCAATATCTTTCGCACGGTCTCCTCCGCGTCGGCGTCGACCCGCAACAACTCATCAGCCTCGATCAAAAACCAGTGTATCGCTTCACGCGAGACGTCTGGCATCACACGATCATCATCGCAATCCGACGTCGCGCCGGGAGGCGGCTCGGCCAAGTACACGAACTCGACCTGGACTTCTATGTGGAGCACTCGTCGGCCTGAATCGACGAACGGGTAGGAATCTGGGACTGGACACGCGATGCAGAGAGGTTCCAGCATGCCGAAATCCATGCTTTCCGGAGAATCCAGGACAGAGATACAGCAAAGTAAGAAAGACGGGCAAAACCCTGACCGAGTTTCTATATAAACTAGAACAAAATATTTCCAAGAATAAGATGCGTAAAGATACGAGACTAGAATAGGAAACAAATAATAGGCGTGCATATATAAATATAATATCGTAGATTTGCTTAGACTTTCCTATTTCGACTACTACGAGTAGGAAAATTAGTTGGATTTTTTTTTTTCAAATTTTCATCAACAAAAAATCTAATTTTAAATATTCAAATTTGTAAATATTCCTATTTCGACTAGTACGAGTAGGAAAATTAGTTGGAAATTTTTTTCAAATTTTCATCAGCAAAAAATCTAATTTTAAATATTCAAATTTGTAAATAAGTTTTCTCTCTCTCTCTCGATCCTCTTTGTTATTTTCTTTAAATAGTATTTTTACAAAATTTAGTCGGAGTGTGCCTCGGATACTTGATAAGTAACTCGTCAAAGAGACGTTATTATGTCTGTAATTGATTTTTCACATAACAGGAGGAATAGGCAATTTTTAAAATTCGAATATTTTGTTATTGAGTTTGTTTAATATGTTTTTTTTATAATTAATATGATTTTTTTAATAATTAATCTTAGGTAATAATAAGTGGGCCTCTTTTATAAAGAGATTACCAAAAAAGTCATTGACTTATTACGTTTATACCGATTTAGTCTTAAATCTTTCTATTTGATCAATTTATTCCTAACCCATTTAACAATTTGTCAATTGAGTTCTAAATTTTTCAATTATATCAATTTAATTTGCCTATTTAGTTTTTAAATTTTTGATAATTTATCAATTTAGTCATTTTAGCTAATTTTGGCCAAAAATGACTGAAGTTGATAACTTTTACAATTTTTCATTTTTTTTTTCTTTTCTTTTTTTTCTTTTCCCAAACTTGGGTCGATGAGGGTCACAAACCCTCCCCCAAACCAGGTGAGGGTTGCTGGCGCTTGCCAACCCATAGTGGAAAAATAAAGAAAAGAAAAATAAATAAATAAGAAAACATGAAAAAGATAAGAAAAAGAATAGACAAAGAAAAGAAAATTAAAAATTTATCCATGTCTGCACCAATTATATCATAGAAGGACAATCAACACTAAATAAATACTATGTTAGCGTGATTTTCAATCAAAATTAGTTGAAAAAATCAAATTGACAAATTGTTTGAAGATCTAGAACTAAATAGGCAAATTGTCAAAATGTTTATAATTGGATTGGTATAATTGATAAATTGAAGACTCAATTGACAAATCTTCAAAAGGTGTAAAACTTAATTGGCCAAATTTAAATATTTATAACTGTTATGGTAATCTCTCCTGCTCTATATGTTTAGTGAAGAAGTGTAGGAACCTTTTGACATTATTAACTAGTCTTCGTAGATGCACGAAGCCGCACCTTCGCAAGGATCGAGTAAAGCTCCTCCCATGAAGTGTCGACACATGACCTTCAAGATTTTTTAACATGCTGTCATTTGAAAACATCATTTGCTGCACTCAAAAGAAGCCCCTTCAAAGTTTTGTACCATCGCAAAATTTATTTAATTAACTTACCTTAATTTTGTTTTTAATGCAAGGAAAGTCGGGCTTTGCCCTTCCGTGAATTGTGATAAGACATTACTTTGGAAGACTCAAAATTAGAATCTGGAGGGAACCAGACAACTAGTCAAACTCCGCCCCCACACCAATGGATTCGGATCACTCGACCTTTCACAGTCACAACCACAGCACAACCAGTCGAACTCCGGCGACCTCCTCAGGAGCACCGAGAGATCTTTGCCTAGGCTGCCGGGTCGACTAGGCCAGGGTCTGCCCTCGACGCGGCCTGCCACTGCGGCAAGCTCAAGGAGAAGATCTTCGTCAATTACATGAAGAAGCCCAATACGTACCTCCGCCACTCGAGGTGGTTGGGCTAAGGGGGCAATGTTTGGGGTTGAATGAGGCCCTTTTTGTCAGAAGGCCTTTCCTTCTCTTCTTGACGTCTTTTTCTTGCCCTTTTCCTTCATGAATCTTAAAGCTTCATTATGATGGGCAAAAAGTCAACTCGATTTGTCTCAATCTTAGCACTCGCTATTACACAGAAGATTCTAGACAATAATCACTTAAAGTTATGGCAATCGCCACGTTAACACACCTCTAATTTTATTTTCCTTCATCCTTTTTCAATTATATAAATTAAAATTTTAGTCGTTATCGATCATATTCACGTGAAAATTTATGGGCCAAAGTTGTCATCATCAGACCTTATTATCAGCTCTTCTAACATATAATGATACACGTTACAATTATAGTTTTTACACTTATTAAGACAACACATTGTAAAGTTGGTAAGAAAATTATTGTATTTTTGCATTGATTATGACGATGATGCCAGCCATTGTTAGGTACGCCACACCACCAGAGTACCCCACATGCCACATCCCAAGGGTCTCCTTCTTAACTGGCAACTGCCCGGATTTCTAGACTCGAGTTCAATCATCGATTTCCTCGCCGAATAAGTCAACTATCTTCATAGGGAAAAAACGGAAAAACATTTATAATGCTGCTGCTCTGGTCGATAGTCAAAAATTCACGCCGGCCTCCATACTTGAAATTCCGTAGCTGTCGTTCCTGCTTTGACTTTTCGTAACGCCCACGTTCTCTCACAAGGAAACCGCAAGAACCAGCGCAGAAAGAGAATAATTCAATAAAAGAGTAATTATATGGCAGGAATTTCATTCCTTAATCACAAGACAGTCCTCATTTCCTCGTTTTTATTTCACGAACAGCCGATCGGACAATAAGAAAATACAAGATTTAAAGGAGAGCCACAGCAGAGTGCAGATCAAGACACAAAGAATAACACCACCTTACACAAATCGAGGATTCAACAAAATGGGACGCCCCGTTCCATAGATCAACAGAACACATCAGTGGAAGCAGAAGGCCCCGCCACCTGAAGAGCAACTCGGTCCCACTCGACGGCGCTGCCGCAGTGCCCGCTCTTCACCTCGACCACTTGCAATTGACTCGATACACCTATGGAATTGTCCACGATGCTTGGTTTCTTAGCAGCCACCGCCTTCAACCGGTAACGCTCTGCCCTAGAGCCGATGACCTGTCCCAGCACAGAAGCCGCGATGGTAAAGGCCATGGCTGATTTTGGCATCAGTACGGATTTCCTGAGCATCGCTATGAACGGAACAGCTGCGTGGACGGCTGCAAACCATGAAGGAGAGAACTTCTCTGTGTGTTCTCTCCAAATCCCGAGCGGAACATTAGCTGCCATGCCTAGGAGCCCGATCGCAAGGATTTTTGCAGGCAAAGGTTGAGGTCGGAGGTTCTTTGCGAGAGCAGTTCTTGCTATTGCTGCTCGGGCAGCAACAATCGCCGGAGGACACTTATATTTCATGCCAGGGGGAGGCTGTAGAACTTTTGCCACAAGGGGAATGATGTTGCTAACAGCTCGGTATGACTTTGCAATTGGACAATTCCCTGTTTGCAGCCACTCATTGCTCATAGCCTCGTGCTGTGAATTTCCCTACAAACAAATTCATTTAATCTTTGAGTCAACACATTCACCTCACATGCCGAAACAATATAATGGTTCCTCAATCCCAACACAATCCCATTGATCTTGAACTTGCAGAAAAAACTAGCAATATAGAGCTTCCCAACTAAAGAGACCCAAAAAGCATAACATTGGCATTGATGTACCTGTGAGGAAGAGTCTTTCTTAGATGAATTGGACTTCTTTTTCTGATTCTTAAATTTCTCAGAGAATGCATCAAAGCTGAATGGCCCTCCAGGTCCAAAGGAAGAGAGACTGATCGTTGCTGCCTTTGCAGCCAATGGGTTAAACTGTGGTGATGAAAGCTTTGTCTCTAATTTCTCCAAGTGTGAGAATGACCTTCCAGAGAGTGGGACTACTCCGTCATGACCATGAAAAAGCCTGAATGCCATGTCAAAATTGGGGCCATCTTCAAAAATCGGACCTTTGGCTCCACGTACCTGCCAGGAAATCAATTAACAATTTGCATTTTGGTAAATGGGGAAAAAAAGGAGTTTGAGACATTGATAAAAATCACTAGCAGAAAGCTTACAGGCATTGCAAAAGGCATCGCTGAGGCAAACGAGAAGTTAGTCGGTTCATTAATGTTCCTCAAAAAAGGACATTTCACAATGTCCATCTGAGAAGGTAAACAATCCTCGTTTTTCAAGAACAAGTCCATCTTTACTGAATCAAAAGAACCTGCACGTACAAAGAATAGTGTGAACAATGACATCCTCATGATGACATGCAAATTGAAATAAAAAAAAACTGCTAAGTGACTTCAGATTTTAATATTACAATATAAGTAGCAAGGCAGCGGTCAAATCAGTGTAAAGCAAACAGCACAGAAAACATTTTAGCTACCCTGAAAATACTTGTGCAGAAGTTGAAAAGTAAGCATACTCAAACATTGGCACTACACATAATCCAAAATAGAAGATGTGGAATTTGCTGAATTCCCCAGAGTTTCACAACCAAATACAGTCACCTCAGATAGAGGGACAGACTGAAACACACAGCAGCCAAAACCCAAGGAAGATCAAAGTTTAATACAAATACAAGCCAAGCACACATCGGAGCGAACACACGCTCTTCAGAAGTGTGATTGCGGATTGACAGGTATATTTGTCACACTGATGTATGGCAATTAGCACAGCTAAAGAGAAAAGGCGTGAATTTCAATATACAGGGTAAGAAAAGGAGCTGGATCATTTAGGCCAAGATGACATCTCATGCTTAAAATTCTCATATTTCGGAAGTAGTTTACAAGGCAGAAAGACGACCAATTTCCACACGGAAACTCACTGACCGAAAACAGGCAAAACTCAAACCATACCACAGCTGCATAAACTCCCAAGCTAAAACTTTTACCGGAGATTTCTAAGCTACAGATGACTGCCATCACGTCGACCAACAGCTCTCTTGCAACACATATTCGCACCATATGTAAGAATCTACAGATTCCATCAATGCTAAATAAAATTTAATCCTCTCGACATGGAACCCAGGTCTAAACAGCTCTTGCAAGGAGATGACTTTTGTGGAAATCACTTAAAAAGGAAAACTCAACCAACGATCCACACGAAACCAAAAAAAAATGCTGCTAAGAACGTTTGACTACCTAATCATGATGCATTCATCCCGTGGTAAAGGTAACGACCTGCGATCCTTACAGATCATTCGAGTCCAAAACCCTAAAATCACCAAAACCCCCAAATCATCTGACTTCAACGCCTACCCAAATAATTGATCGATAGACGAGAACTTTGACATACCACCGTGGGAAAGAAAAAAAAAAAAAAAAAAAAAAGAGAGAATCTTCAACAATAAAGACACATGGCCGGCATTGCAGAGCTCAAATTCTAGCAATCACAGCCGAAATCACCGCTCCACCGACCATGACCGCGCGCGAACAGCAAAGATCGACACAGATACACACTCCAGCTCGACGACGCAGGCCCGAATTCAGCTGCTGCGTCGTATCCGACGAACGAACCATCCAACGACCGACGGAAGAAAGACCCAACAGAGCATACACAACAACAAAGCGAAAGGGAACGCAAGGAACAAACGATTTCCTCGGGACGAGCAACCAGTCCACGAGGACACGAGCGCAAAACAGCATCGACCCGGAAAGACATTCGCTGGCAGGCAACGAATCGGCGAACCACACGAGAGAAGAAGCTAAAGGGAATTCGAGAAGATGATCACCTCGATCGGATCGAAGCAGGCGGGCCACCCCCACAGACAATGGAGTAAAAGAGAGAGAGAGAGAGAGAGAGAGAGAGAGATGGGAAATGAAGGAGAGAGAGAGAGTAGGTGAGAATGGAGGAGGCAGAGGTTAGAGGTAGATTGGAGGTGGAGGGAGAGGCAAAGGAGAAGATACCTTCTCCTTCGGACCTTGGCGTCTTGTGCAGGAGAGAGAAAGTAGGGGGCCGAAACGACGACGCAGCGAGTGACGGCCACACGCCGAGTTTGACGTCGCCCCCTCCCTTGCGTCGTGGAACGCGTGGTTTCGGTTGGGGGTGGGACCCGGGTGGGTTTGGTTTGGGTTTGGGCCGGTCAACAGTTTGAACCCGTAGTGCTGTCGCGTGATCAACGCGCTCCATTTTGTTCTTATTTTTTAGGTCCCAAAACTTTAGCCCGTCGTGCATCCCAGTCCCTGAATTTTCTAACTGTTTCTAAATTATATGATCTCTAAAATTTTAAATTATTTAATTTAATCCTCGAATTATAAGAATATATTTAATATTATCCTTAAACTTATAAATTAGTGGAAGGACAATATCAAATATTTTCATATTATTCAAATGCTAAATTTATTAAAAGTCTAAAATAAAAGTCGAATAAATTAGAAGATATATCAAATAAATTAAAAAATATATTATCAAAATTGAAACATTATATTATGTTAAAATTAAAATCGTTTACATCAATCATATTTTCATGGAAAATATCGATGGATATTATTTACATCTTTAGCACGATTTTCATGGAAAATATCGAAAGAGCATGCGTGAACGTCCACTTCGGCATGCTTGGATTCGGTAAGGATACCATGCGAGTCGTGATTCGTGACCGAGCATGTGGGAACCACGGATGAGGTTTTGGCGATCCAACGGTCCAAAAGTGAGATCAGTGGTGGATGAGACTTTTGGTGATCCAACGGCTCAAAAGAGTTAAAGGGCATGATGTCTTCGCGGCAGAGTGAATATGATCATGGCATCCCAATTCGCTTAAATCTCTAGGTTTGATCACTAGAGTCAACGCATGCCACGTGTATTTGAAAAATCAATTGAGCAGTTTTTATTTTCTTTCCTTTTTTTTTAGCGGAAGGTAGTTTTTCAATGTTAGCAGTCGACGGGAGCTTTCTAAATGGCAAAATGGAGAACAAAAAGGTGTTACCTTCAAAAGATAACATTAGCAAAGCAAGAGTAATTTCAGAAAAGCAAAACAAATGGGGATATCGACTCAAATATATAAGGATCAATATAATCAGAAATCGTCAATTTTATCCACTGTGATACCAATAAGTCAATCCTTTTTTTTTGTCATTAATATCCCTAAATTATGCCTCACTATGATGTTAATATCCTAAACTTCTATCACATTAGTATAAGTTAAGGATTTAATAACACAAAAAAAAATTTGGGGTATTGATATTACCGTAGATAAAATTTAGAGTTTTAGGTAGTGTTTTCTATATGTGAAACATTTCAATTTGGACCAAATTATCACTATTTTTCTTTTCCTAAAACCGCCTCTAGCATATTTTTACCGATCTAATTCCACCATATCTTTGACTTATCAAATGAAGGATAATTCTGTCTCTCTCTCTCTCTTTGGGTCTCCTTAGACTTTTACTTTCTACTTAATTTTCAAATTTTAGAGCTCTCATAATTTGAATTTTATCCAACATGAATATGCGCTACCTTTCAAAATATGGGAAGATTCAAATATCATTCCTATATAATTTTTCTAAGATGAAAAATATTTGTTTTGAATTCTAAATTTTTTATGCAAAGCAAAAGGTTGAAAAAATTACTTTTATTGTTCGGACAAACCTGGCGTTGTTCTTTTATGCTAACCTAAAATGTGATTTGAGTGCTTTGAAGGTTCAGAGGGAGAAGAATTAGATAAAATGTGAAGAGAGCATTTGTCATTTTCTCTTTTTTCCAGTTTTTTCTATTGGGCTAGCTAAAAATGAAAGACTTATATATGCCTAAGATTGCATTATAAGAGCATTTTGGGCATTTATTAAGCATGATTAATAAAACAAAAGGAATTGGACTTCTCAGAGTGTTAACTACCTAATATCATCAATCAATGGGAATTGTCCCAATAGCCACCCTTCCCACATGGGAAGAGGGAGATGAGAAGTTTGATTTCCTAGAGGAATGGGGATTGAGATGTTTAATTTTAAGTATAAGGTTCGACTTCTACACTTTGCAAAGAGACAAGACAAAAGTTTATGAGTAAGTTGAGAAGTAGTATGACAAAAAAAAAAAAAAAAAATACATATATCAGCAGAAAAATTGATGTACTTAAAATTGTTAACTTTTCATATTTATGGTGTGATTTAGAAAATATTTTCCAAAAAATAATTGTTTGATTGCTTACAAAAAAATAAATGAATGAGAAACATTTTCATCATCCACGGAAATAACTAGGTATAAAATGTTATTGATAATGAAAATAGTTTTAGTTGACTAACTTTTCTAAATTATATAACTAATCATTTTAAAAAATATATTTACCAAAACTTTTGTTTTCCGTTAAACAAACAAATACAAGATATGTGCTACCTATTACCTAACATTGGATTTTCATTGCAATAATACATCATTTGCTCTTCGTTCTTCCATATTGGAAATTTTTTCTATAATTAAAATCAGGATATCTTACTCATTTGAAGGGGGGACTCCATATTCGAAAGTTCGTTGTATGATGGCATAGGTGATGCTAATAAATTTTCTTTTAAATAAATATTATTTCATTATTTCCAATTACTAGAAAAGAATGCAATTGTATTGACTTTGTCAAGTTCTAACTTCTAAGCATAATTCACATACAAAAAAAAAAATGCAAAACAAAACAAGATTTATCATGGATCAAAGCTAATAAACGTAATATTTTTAGCGGGGTCAAAGGCCAAATAAAAATCAAGTTACTCATGAAAATATGTCTATACGATATGTAAAAGATAAAAGCAATCCTTGAGCGATTGCAAAATATTCAATCTAGATCCTCAATTTCTATGGTGCAATTGGATCGTGAATTATACAATTTTTGTTCTAGTTAGTAATTCCGTCAAAATTATGGACAGAAATGCTAGCATGGCAAAGGCAATGGCGCACAGTTCAAATACCAGTCGACATTATTGGCCGTCAGGGGAGATTGGGCACTGGCCACTGCCGCCTAGGAACACCACAAATGCGGTAACACGCAGAGAGAGAAGGCGAAATCAGGGCCCTTGCTGGCCTCATCACGGAGACCAATAGTGTCCTTGCCTACTTCTAAGTATTAAACGCGTAGCAGCGTTGAAAGGTTGAACTTAGTTCGAGTATTTCGCCTTGCACTTTCAGCATGTTTGACATCGCTGCAGCTAAATCGCACTCGTTACCATGATAAAAATCGAGTACTCTTCAGCTATGACAAAATATTTGCCATTAGTTTAATTTTGAATGACAAGATCTAACATTAAAAAAAAAAAAAAAACATGAAAAAGTAAATGAATACATGAACACCATAACTCTTCTTTCTAGAAAAATTTGTCCGGTTAAAAAAAGATCCAAAACCTACAATATTAAACTTTTTGATGGTTTGTCATGTTATTCCTAAACCTACTTGTCAATATAGTCATTTTGGCTAATTATCCAAATAATAAATTTAAAACCGAATTGGCAAATTTTCAAAATGTTTAAAACTAAATTGATAAATTTTCAAAAGGTTTAGGAATAAATTGACAAATCGTCAACTAGTTTAAGACTGAATTGACATAATTGAAAGATTTAGGAGTGATTTGACCGCTATATAATAAATTTATAACTTTTTGGACAATTCTCACTTTTGATATTTTAACTTTTGGGTGTTATTTGTTAATCTCTTTCACTGATGATCAAGCAAGTTCTAAAAGATTATACATATACATAAACACATGCAGGCAATTGCGAACATGCGTAATTTTGTGCTTTCCATATAAGCAAAAATTACATTATTAGGAAAGAAAAAAGATCAATGTCGAAGTACTTTATTTAGCATGTGAGATACACCTTTAACAGAGAAGGAATGACAAGCCCTCTCCCCCTATCGCCATCTCCGCAAATTTAACATTGTGTAAAGATAGTCGTAAGGATCAATAAATCATGGCCAATCAGTGTCCTTCGACGACCAAGCGACAATGCTTCCATGCGGCGGTGCTCTTCTGCAAGATCTCCGCTTCGCGAGGCGCGAATTTACCGGTGCTGAGGACAGCCAAGATAAGCTCAGAGTGGCAAGGATGGCCGAAATTCAGCAGAACGCTGCAACAAGCGTCGGTGATCGGGGGGCCCTTGTGAACAATGTTCTGGAAGATCTCGATCCCGCATTCTTCGGTCATGTTCTTGATGCAATGCTCGAGGGAGTCATCGTAACCCGGCGCCGGCTGAGGAACATGTTCGGCGAATCCCAGCTTGAGCAGCGCGAAGCACGCGAGAAGGAGCGCAGGAAAGGCGATGGTGGATCTGGCCATGCTTGTTCTGCGAATGGTGTATCTCACTTTTTGCTTTATTTGGTTTTATTCGAAGGATGCGTTTGACAGGAGACGTTCGAGCGCTTTTATAGTGATGTCGAGGACTGGTTTATTAATGTTTCATAGCAATTCTTCATTTATTTGCTGGGCAAGAGATAGCAAGTTACAAAATTCTGGCATTTAATGATTCTTGCAGAGTTCATTAATGCATGCCCATGATCATTAGCCTGATTGAGATCTTCAGTTTCCCATTAATTAAAACCCTAATGGCGTTCTCGCTTTTTGTCACATGCACATGTCAAGGAAAAAACATCAAACGAAAGGCAAACCCAACGACACATTTCGACCACAAGAAATTTCTACAAAATTTCAAAAGAAAACGATTCCTTCTGTCGACATGTATTGTAGCGACGCGATATGCAAGAGGCGGATATTATAATTTAAATTGTAAAAATCATTATCGACTTATCTTATAAAATATATTCGTTTCAAAAATCGAATTTAGATCACTCCATGCTTCTAACCATTTAAGTTTCTTTTGCCTAAACAAATTTGCATCCTTAAAGTTTTTTTTTCTCTCCCCATTCATTATATATATGTGGACCTATCGAAGGGACTCACCATGCTTTATTCCCGTGCTTTCTTAGTGATCGACTCAGGGTGGTTTAAGCAATATCATTTACCTAAAGCATCTAGTATCTAATAAGACAATTTTCATGTGGGATGATAACACTATTAGCCCATGAATTTTTTGCAAAATGTGCAATGCCGTATCTAAACTTTCAATTCATTCAATTTCTAAACTTTTGTTCAACGTGCAACTGTCAAAGCAAGCCCAATGACCAAGAGGGGACTGAATAGACTGTTACGAGAAAATCTAAACTTTTTCATGGAATGCTTGCAAGTATGTTTTAGTAGATGCAGAAACAGTTAAACAATTATTTTTACTTATGTAAATAGATCAATGAATGAGATAAATAGATAGAAAAATTTCAAACATATATAGAGTGGATTGGCTCATAACCAAACCTACATCTACTCTTACAAACTAACAGTTAAAGAATCATGCTGGAATTTATTTGTAATCTTCAAGAGGTTAAAGATAGTAGCAGGTGGTGCTTCTATTTGAAGCTAGGAGATACTCTACAAAAACACAAGCATTTCTATCACCATTAACACCCTCTGTTCACAGATTACAAAGCTCCACAACCCTTTCAAATAAATCTAAATCAGAATACAAGCAGTAATCACACTTAAAAGCACGAGGAAATTCAAGGAAATAGAGAGTAGAAGCTTTCGAATTTCCGCCACTGTCCTCAGCAATCTTTGAGCCCCTTTATAAACTTCCAACCCTTGATCTAGCTGCTGGAAAGTCCTAACTAGGTCGAAGGTCCGTTGGAAGACAAACATCTCCCTAGCCGGCATCCGGACTGCACGATCAGTTTGCCATCGTTGAGTTAAAATGGAGGTTACCATCATTGAAGACTTCTACTTCTGTCCAGTGTCTAACTCTCTAAATGCTTGTTATTAACCTCTGATTTAAATCTTAAATGAACTCAAAAAGGTCCGGTTCTTCTTGTTTATACAGTAGAAGCACGTCAAACATCTTCCTCGTCAATAGCAGGAGCACTTCAACCAGTGGTCCTTCTAGTTCTTTGACGCTTCTTGCCGAAACTGACTGTTCACCATCTATCCTCTAGTCCTTCCAATTAAAAATGAGTATGGGTTCAAGGTAGAACTTGCAACCAGACTGAATTAGTCACTAGAACCAGTCTGTTTCAAGTTCTAGTGGAAATCAGTTCAGTTCCCAATTCCAATTCTTTGGAATCTATATTATGCAGTTCAATTTCTAGGTAAAAACTGGACCAAGAACTGAATGTTGAAAAAACTCTTATCATATTTTGAAATTTATAAATTTGATTATAATGCTTATATTAGAACAGTTTTGGAATAAGTATGTTTATGAGATACTATTGAAAATTTATATCAAAGTCTATTATATCTCAAAAACATATCCCACTCTAACGAGTCCAAAATGTGTCTTGACCAAAATGAGGAAAAGTTCAAAACCAGACTTATCAAAGTCACAACTCAAATCCATAATGAAATTATTTTAGAAACTAATCAACAATGACTACTTTTATGGTAGAGGTTTATATATATATAATCATAAATTAACAAAATCAATCCTAAAGATAAGTTCCAAATGAGGAAACATCACTTATGAAAACTAAGATTCTATATGTATAAGTGATCAAATCAAGTAGAAATTCCATCGTTGTTTTCAACGGCCACAAGATGTCTCTAAAGTATTCTATCCAACGAGTAGATTGGAAAAAATTCCTCCAATGATTGAATAACAACTAGTGTATTTTGGAGGAGTATTTAAGTAGGTCATTTGATAAAAAAGAATAGGGATATGAATCTGAAATTCCAAAGTCTAAAGCTGTTCTCAATTACTTATCTTTGTCGTGAGCTTTCAAATTGTGAGAGGAGAGAAAATACATAAAGAGTGTCTTAGAATGGCGTGATCTGCCACTAAGTGTTTACACTCATAAGTTGCAATCTCTTATTGATCCTATAATGGAATCCAGTAGGCTATCAACGTGAGAGAGTGGACGTGGCATTAATTTAAGCCAAACCACTATTAATTTCATGTGCAATCTTTTCTTCCCTTGACTCTTTTTAATTAAAGTCAATTACACACTTACATATTATTGCAGAAGTCTGGTGACTAGCTTAATAGATTTTGATATTTATTTTAAACATCTATTCACCCCCTCTATATGTTTGTACTAACTTTATTACCGAAGAACCTAAGAATCGGACTGAGAACTAGAGAATTGGCCATGGGTAAGTCATGTATATCTCATTTTATCTTGTAATTCTTTTATATATTTACTAAGTGAATTTTTTATTTACTCTCTCTCTCTAAGAATCGGACTGAGAACTAGAGAATTGGCCATGAGTAAGTCATGTATATCTCTCTCTCTCTCTCTCTCTTCACATAGGTATTGTCTTAACGAGGGCATTGTCATCAATAAATACAGTTTACGAGTTGAGGTGGAATGAAATTATGTGGTGAGGTTTTCTTGTTTTAGTTTAATGAATAGTAATTTTAATTTAAAACCATTATTAAGTGTTTACTTACATTTGTCGTTTGTTTTATGCTTAAAATTTGGAGCAATCTTTTATAGATGAATGAGAATGACGTTTGATGATTCATATTTTACGCTACGAGTTTTATTTGTTATTTTATTTTAAATGTTTACCTTTTATGGATTTTTGCTATTGGTTTATGGGAATATTTATTATTGCTTTGACTTTCATTTTCCTTAACTAAAATTGAAACAAAAAATCAAAGATTAAATAAATAAAAATTGAAATTGGTCAATTTCAAGGTATACAAAATAGGTCCGGTCTTGATAGGGTAAGGTTTCAAATTCCAAAAATAGGGAACCAATCCCAATGAGTAAATTTCAATTTTTATTATTATGTTCACCATTTTTTTTTTCATCCAAATCTTCACAAACTTCCCCATTTTACGACTTTTTAACCCTTTACTCAGGTCCAGCCAACTTTCAAACGCCTTATATGCATAGTATCTTGTTCAACCCTTATAGAGGCAGCGCAATCTTAATTTTTGACGATCCCGTTGGTACACGATCTGTATATCACCTGTGCATCTATAAATTGGTGCTCCATTAATGATGCACACATTAGTAATCTTTATTTATTGTTGTCACCTTTAAAACGCCATAAACAGTTTCCTCCACAGCAATATCCCTCAAACTTTCAACCGATTGAATTAAGAACTTAAGAAATTGTAATATTGGAGTAATCATCGCAAGAATATGATTTATTTTTTCTCATTTTACAATGAAGTACCTAAATCTTTTTTTTTACCACTGAATACCTCAACTATTTAATAGTGGATCAATGTAAAGCCTTTGTTAAAATCACAAACAAAAATATCAATGTGGACACTAATGCCATTAAATAGCCATTACTTGTCCACATTTGCATCTAATGTTTGAGATGATGTCACGTCAATGGATGAGGTTGTACATCTTGTCGCCACCACCCAGTCATTGCCTGAAAAGACCAGCGAGTGTCACCAACCACAAGCAAGGGTATGAGTGAGGGTCAACGACCCTTGCGCGATCCGAGCGGCTACAAACCTCACCTAGATCTAGGAGGCCCTTGCTTGCAGTCAGCAAGGACCATCAACCGCTAGCAAACGCTTGGCAACCACGGCCGGCCATCCCCCACCCTCTTCAAATCTTCCCAGCGATGGTGGGGCAGGGAGGAGGGCTGCCGCCTAGTTTCTCCTCCTTCCTCTTTTTTTAAACAAAAATTTTAGGTTATTCATAAATTTAATTTAAATAAAATTTGTATTAAAAATTAAAGTTACACCAAAATGATGTTTAGTCACGTAAGATAAAGAAACTAGTTAAAAAAACGACATCGGTAGTTAAGTTGGATAAAGTTAACATAATGGTTTGGTTAAATTAACTTGACAAATTTTAGGATTTAATTACATTTTTTTACTAGTTGTAAGACTTTATTGTATCTTCGTGATAAATTTTAATAAATTTTAAGCTTTGAGTGCACTTATCCCAACTACATAGGCATGTGCAAATATGGGTAATATTGTGCTTTTTTTTTTAAAAAATGGATTATAGTCCATATAAGCAAAAAAACACAATACTGGAAAAAGGGTCGATATCAAGTATATTACTTAGCATGTAAAAATAAAATACACATTCATGAGAGAGAGAGAGAATCATAACTTCCTCTCCCCATCACCATCTCCACAAAACCAACCCAATGATTATATCGCTCTCTTTTCAACGATCGCACGGCAACGCTTCCAAGCAGCCGTGCTTTTTCTCAAGATCTCCGCTTGGCGAGACGCAAATTTGCCGGTACTGAGGACGACCTCGATAAACTCGGAGTGACAAGGATGACCAAACTTCACCAGAACATGGCAGCAAGCGTCGGTGATCTCGGGGCCACGGTGAAAGATATTCTGGAAGGTCTGGATTCCACATTCCTCGGTCATTTTTTTGATACACAGCTCGAGGGAGCTATCATACCCTGGCGCCGGCTCAGGAATATGTTCGGCGAATCCCAGCTCGAGCAGGACGAAGCACGCAAGAAGGAGCGCAGGAAAGGCAATGGCGGATCTGGCCATGTTTGTTTTTGCGAATGCTGTATCTCTCGCTCTCTTTCTTTGCTTCTGAAGGATGTGTCTTGACAGAAGATATAGGGATATACGGGTGCTTTTGATAATGATGTAAAGGAGTGGTCAGTTAATGCTTCATAACTATACTTCATTTATTCTGGCGTTTAATGATACTCTTTGTGCTCTTATCATTTGTTCATGGTCATTAATTTGATTAAGATCTTCAATTTAAAGTGTTATTAATTAAGCCATAATGACCTTCTCGACTTTTATCGCATACACACGTGTCAAGGAAAAAACATCAAGTACTTATAAACAAAATCCCATGGAATGACCTAAGGAGTTAATTAAGACTGTCATCTCAATGCATGTAAATAGCACGTGCCAAAATATGAGTATCATTTAGTTATAAAGGAATTCGCTTGTCCTTAAAAAAGTTGTGCACGATAGACTACATTAAACCCATGGTTTGAATAGTTTTCCGTTTGTCCATTTGTTTCATAGAGAAAGAACAATTTTGAAAAAAAAAAAATTCAAAATAATTTGTTATATATCTTTAAAAAAATTAGTGAATGAAAGATATTTCAATTTCATGAATTATAAAAAGTATTTTTCATTCCTTTAGTTTTATAAGTGATACAAGTTAAATCATGAGTTTTCTGTAAAACAAACGCACCATTCAAAAAAACTTAAGAATTAAAAAATATTTTCCAAAAAATAATCATTTGTATCATTTGTAAAAATGAATGAAGAAAAAAAAAATATATCACCTACGAAAATAGTTAAATATAAATTGTTGTTGATGATAAGAACATTTTCCGTTAATTATTTTTTTAAAAAAGATTGCAAGACAGTTTTTAATATACTGTGAGAATAATAATATATTTTAAATCACAAAAAATCAAATTATAAATAATTATAAATTGTTGTGGAATCCACTTTTTCAAGAATTTATTACTCACAATAGACTGTTAATCTCACAGTATCTAAAGGCTGTTATGCTAGCAAAGTTCTTAATTTTTCTAATTGATATAATCAATCGTTTTTGGGAAAAAAATTTCCATGAAATAAACATTCTCTAAACACACTCATTTTCTCCTCGGAAATAGGTCTAACCTAGAATAAGCGTTGACAGAATTGTACTTAGTTCGACTAATGTCTTGCACTTTCAGTGAGTACGTTGGAATTACCCCCAGCCTAATCTCAAGCCTTTTGTCATCACACAAGTGAACTTTTATCCTACCCAAGAAAATGTCTCATGTCCCGGCGCTCCCGATCTTGGACGTATCAGATTAACGAACGGTGCCGCCGGGAATCATGAGGACGGAACGTAGGCGATGGCAACGTAGGTCAACCAATGCATCACTTGCATCAATGGAAGTTTCAGCACAGGAGATGACAAACATTCTTCTTCTCTCAGTCCATGTCGACGAGGACGGAACTCGCGAGTTTATGGCCATCTGTAGCTGCTGCCGAGATGAATCCCCCCTAAAACAGTGCAGGTTTGAACGGTGCTGGGATTCATGGTTCGGTGCAAAAGGAAAAGATATGAACGAATTAAGGAGAGTGAAACAAAATATTAGCGACGGCGGGAGAATTTACAATGTCGGTGTCTAGAACAAGTTCCTGCTTGATGACCAACAGCAACCCGACCTCTTAAGGGTTACTTAGCTGCATGAACTTCGACTCCATAGACGGTAAACGGGAAAACTCTTATGACAGCTAGGTCTACATTTTCCGATCAGCTGAAAGCCTTTCTAGAAGTCACATGAAACTCCGCATCTCCCTTGACTGTGTTCTCTGTGAAGCAATCAAGAGGGTTTCTTACTCCTTTTCTTGGCAGATTTGGCGATGGCATCGCATATCTCTCTCTTCCTCTTGTTGTTCTGGTTGCCGTTGCTGTTGTTATTTTTGTTCTTGTTTGTGTTACTGGTATTGTTGTTATCTCCCCCAATACTTAATGAAGCCTTCCCCTGAACTTCCAAAGCATCCTTCACGAAGAATTTCAGCCTCCATAAAGTAGATTCACTCTGCATAAGTTCACGTAACCAAAGATCATGTCCAGATAATAAAAACCCTTGGATGAAGAGAACACAGGCCTTTCATGATGAGGGTCACAGATCAGGACCTGAGCATCCATGTCCAGGTTTATCTCCTCAGCTGTTGATTGGAAGTTTGGATCACTCTGAGCAACAATCTCCAATGCCTTAAGGAGATCTTCAGGAGACAATAAACTAAGGGCTGTACCGATACTTCTTTTCTCTTCAGTCGATATTTTCCTGAAATGAAATTTTAGTGAGTTCCTCCTCCTCATCTAAAAGGGAGAAATTGGCCAGACTCTTATCAGCCTTATTTGCAAAGCAAGCTCTATGAATGAAGAATCCTAGTATATTGAAACCATTGTTTCCCTAAGAAGAGGAGCTGGTGACCAGACAAAGGACTCCATGGTACTCCAATTAACTAACGACTAAACTTAAGCTCCTCCACTTTTTAGTTATTTACAACAAATTCCCCGTGTACATTCAATGTGGAGCTTTATGCGCCCTCATCACATGCATCAAACATCTCTTGTAACCATCTCGTGCTATATTTATTAAACCTTCTCAAGCTAGCAGAATAGCGGATGCCTCATTGTGTCAATTGCAGACAAACTTAAGAACCCAAACAATATGTAATTAGATGATAACAATAATCCGAAAGATAAGTGAATGATAAAAGCCTATTACAAATTCTCTCAGCTATACTCAATATAGGACTCAAGTGGTCCAACTCAGACTCCTATATTTGCGGAATCAACATTCTCAGACAGTGGTTTCTACTCCCAAATCTTAAAATGACCAATCCTGAAAATCTAATGTTTTTATCATCCAACTAGCAAGATCTAAAAGTCATTCAAATTAATCAACATGCCTCCTTCATGTATCTGAGTTCATCAATGGCACCAGGACACTTAAAATGATTTGTCATACTTCATCCATATTATAAGCCTGAACAAGGCATATAAATGATAGTACGGGCCAACTATTCATGGTGGAGGCACCCACTTTCGGGATAGCATCAACCGTCATGCATTTTTATTCAGGACAATATACTCTCCAATTGTTCATTTCGTTTAACAGCTGCTTAGTCTTGGCACAAATAATGTATATGCTGAAATTACAATTGCAATTGTTCTTCATCAATACCCAAGAGTATGGCGAGCAGTCAAATGGATATCAGTATATTCCCAGATGCTAGGAAACACAATCTCAAAGCCCAAAATGGATTGATATAGTTTCATCTAGAAGCTCCATATGTATAGAGTCAAAAAGTATAAACCAGAACAGGAGCAATCATCATAAAGCAGATCTCAATAAAATTTAAAGAATAGTCCACACAAAAAAAAAAAAAAACAACACTCTTATGAAACAGACCTGCATTTCCGAACAACCATTTCTCTAAGCTCTTCCAAATGCAAATCAACGTCATAGAGCTGAAAGTTCATGAAAATACAGGATTTATTATTCCCAAGAATCCAAGCAAAAATATATTTAACAGAAAAAAGAATTTGCAATTAAAAGAAAGCAACTTGGCCGTCTATGGATATGTGTATGTAAAAAGAACACGTTCATGCCAATTATCAATCCACATATTATGCATATTGACAAGTGTAGTACCTCATTACTTATGTCTCTTGCCAACTTTGCATAAGCAGCCTCCTGAGCAAGCTGCATGTCCATCTGCGCAACTAATTCCTCCTCTTCTCGTCTTTTCTCCTAAATAAGTATGAATTATGGTATAAACGACATTAAAAATAGTAAGGGTATGTTTGTTTTAATATATCACAGGGATATTTGAGGAATTGTGACAGTCCATCCCCAGGAAGTCATGACCTGTAATGTTAATGGAACCTAGAGAAAAGTTTCAATTTGATAGCCAGATCCCAACTAACCTCCTCGGTAACCTTGGGCAACAGCTGCAGCCACCTCTCCTCAAATTTTTCCAGCAAAGTTTTGGCCATCATGTGAACATCACTTTTTTCATCATTATACTTCATTGCATTCTTGAAAACTAACCTCACATCGGCACATATATCATGGACATTTTTGTAACCAGTACCATCTTTAGCCTCCATTTGGTTTTTTATAGTACTGAAGTCCATTGGCTTATCAATCACCTAAAGCAGATCATCCAGAACAAAAAGTAAAACTGTCAAAAAGGAACTGCAAGAAGCAAAAGGTACAGCTTAGAGCTGTCCATTGTACTGACAACAACACTAATACATCAGATCCCACAAGATCAACGAAAAGAAGAAAGACAAGACAAGTTGGATCAGCCTGTCCTGAGTCCAACCAGTTTGAAAGTGAACAGACCACTTGAATATGAAATAGGATATTTTAAGATTGAAATTCAAAATCCATATACTTTCATCTTTTGTGAAGATGACAAGGATTTCTAAGATAAAATTATATTGTTACATATAGGGAAAATACCACCAAAAACCCTAAATTATGCCCACCGTGACACAAATACCCTAACTTTTTTTGTGTCATCAAAAAGCCTAAAGTTGCCTATTGTGACACAAATACCCCAACTTTTTTTGGTATCACGAAGAAAACCCAAACTTATGCATGTTACATATATACCCTTTATTACAGTTGCATCCAAGATACATTTGTCAAAGTCATATAAGTTCGGGATTTTTTATAACATAAAAAAATTTCGCGGTATTACCCAAAAAAAAAAAATTCACGGTATTTGTGACATAAAGTTTAGGGAATTTAGTGACATAAAAAATAAAAATAAAAAGTTTGGGATATGTGTGCCGCAATGGGCATAGTTTATGGTTTTTTTGCAGTGTTAACCCTTATTATACGCTTGATTTTTGTGTATTTCTTAATGGAGTAAGAAAGAAGGTATACTAAATTCCACAAAAACACGAGCATTTCCTAAACCAGCCATGCCTACAAGACTTCATGTCCATAACCACAATAAGCAGGCATATGCATCCAGTTGACATAAACAAGCATTATTACTAAATTAGAAAGATATAATTGAAACTGGACCATTATGGACGCCACATGCAACAGAATTTGTATATAAAGTAGAAAAATAAGAAGTCGAACAAGGCCGCCTCCTGATGAAACATTCTGAATTCTCAAAATCTTACTATTTAGAATATAGACAAATATAAATTTTTTAGCTTACAAGTCACATTCTCAAATAGAACATATTTTGACTCAAATTAGATTGATAAGACTGAAGTCATTTGGTTAATGATATTATTTGTGGGCTTATGCAAGCATGAAGGGAAGCAAATTCCCAAAAATCTCAGATATCAAATGACCATCAAGCGGGGTTGTGTTTTGATAAGCAATCAAACTATCACTGCTAAATATCTTCAGATCGCAGATCCATCTGCAATGTGTTTAAATAATAAAACTCGCCATCTTGTTTCGATGGGTGATCCTGGAAATTATTGCAAGAGGCACATGGAAGTGCATAGCAATCGCTGTTAAAGAAACGATAATATGTACCTCATAATAGTCGTCCAAGCCAAGACCTTTAACATCTACAGGTTGCATAAAAGGCCATGCCCATCTGTGTTGAGCGATCTGACACCAATAGTTAAGAGATGACGCTCAACAAACATAGAAACGGCTCAAATATAACATGCAGATTTCTCTATCTTTACAAATGGAAAAACATACTTTCTTGTGCAAGAAAATTGAGGATGGAAGACATGAGAAAAGTTAAAACAGGCTAGAGGTTCGGATCAGCAAAACACCTAAAATCAATTAAATAAAACATCAATGAAACAAACATTTTAGAAGGACAAAGACAGTTCGAAGAACATCCCTGCCCCCCCCCCCCTTCCAATCGATACAAGCATGGGGACAAACAGGAAGGTTAAAAAAAGGGGGCGAAAGTAGAAGAGGTCTAGGTCTAATCACAATAATCAAATATAAATCTAGCCAGTTAACAGCTGGACAGATTCACCCAGTATATTAACATAGTAAGGAGGTTAGTTAATGCCAGCCTCCTGCCTCCTCATTGCTAAAAACCGAGAGTCTATGGGATCCAACAGCAAAGTGTAAAAAGATATGAATTATCATACCCTGGCTCTGCACTTCCAAGAAACCCATGACTTACAAGGATGTGCATGTAAAGTAACTAGTTTGATCAATCCAACTAACAAATAGATCTTCTAAAAGATATGTCAAAACCGAAAATTTAGACAAATAATGAAAACCTGACAAGCATACTGGGGATGATGCAAGATAGATGGCAAGTTCATAAAGCGAGCTAGCCATTACAACAGTCATCTTGAAAGTTGAGAGGGTAAAAGTATAAACCATCACCAAATCATATATACATGTAAACCCAACACCATCATTATATTACTATAGAGGCCAAACAAGATGTGTGCTACAGCAACTCGTTAGTTTAATTGGTTAAAGGAGTCAATGCAGGATACTGCATTATACACGAAATGCGCATAAACATTAGATGATTGCCTGGCGCAATATTGTGCCAAATTGGCGCATAAGCTCCTGCATTCTCTTTGCAGCAGCTGCTTCTCTGCGAGATGCATCCAGTTGCTGCTTCTTCAAGCTAGGGATTTGCCTCTCTTTGTCTTTATCCTTAACTAGTGAGCTACCTTTCAAACTGTTCATTTTCTTTTTACTTGTATTGAGATAGAAATGCTCAACTTCATTGACTCTTAGCTCGAGCTGCAGAGGAAAAAGCAATCATTAACATAAATTGACCATTTGTTTTCCAGAATCAAAAAAGCTTGCAGTCTACTGTAAGAAAATAACAAGGAGAAGGCAACACAACAGCAGATGCTACTCATCAATGTGAAAGTAACCTGCATATGCTTCTTCATCATTGTCTACCTTAGTATTATTCAGCTATATCCCAAAAGGGGGAGCATAAAGACGAAAGAACATGGCAAGTTCATAAGCAAAAGAAAACCCGACATTGCCTCAATATATTTTATGAGGTAAGCATAATTCAAATGAGTCACAGCAACTACACGGCCCCCCCCAACCCCACCCCACCCCCTGCCCCCCTCCCCCCAAACTCAAAACAAAAATTGACAAAAGATGTTGGCAGATCACATACATGAGCGACCCACAATACTCCTTCAAATCCAGATCAACATGGAAAAAGCATCCTTTCAAAACCTTGTATATTTTACCTGGTCGACCTTCTTGAGAATCTCATCTACACTGTTCTTAAAACCGCCCAATTCCGATACATTAGCCTCGTGTCTTCCTGTTCCAGCTATATTATTATCTTGTGCCGAGTCTGCTGACGCACCCGTCGCTTCCATCTGCTACCATAATAAATCAATGTCATTTCACAATCACAATGACTACTGAATCCTAATAGCAAAGGCAAAAACAATGCAAATTTCTCCAACGGAGTTTGATTAAGCGGCGACCACAGCCTCGCGGAAATGTATGGCTAGCTAGACCGGAGTCACGGGCAGATGCGCTTACAAATTAAAGCAACACTCTCATCTAACAAGCGAAACATAACGAACCCAGCCAGCTTGATCTTGGTAAAACTACCGGGCAAAAATCCTAAACCGCTTCCGACACAACCACCCAACCCAATCTAGCAAGAGTGCAGCCTCGGGAAATTACCGCCACCAAAGGAAGAGGCTCAATTAAAAAAAATTTGCACAACCCACGTTTAATCAGAACGATGGGATCGAGAAAAAAACCGAAATTTCAAACGACCAATCATCGAGCGATCAATTCGAGCAGAGCCCATCATCGACCCTCGAACGGGAGAAGCCTCTAGACAACTCTACACGATGCGGGGATGGCAAAGCGATCCCGAATTGCTCCGTCCATCCGGAGCTCCGTAAGAGCATTGGAATGGAGCTCGCGCGAGGTCTCAACAGCAGCACTCTGCTGGCGATTTCCGCTCCCACCCACCAAATACGCCATGAATGGGGAAGCGAGGGAAGAGCGAACACAGGGAATTGGATTGAACGCGACGAAGAAGGAGGAGGAGGGAAGATCAAGGCGTGGTTTTTGAGAATTTGAAAGAAGAAGATTTCTTACCGGAGCGAAGGTGGAAGTGACGACTCCTGTTGAGGCGATTTCGCCGGTGTTGGAGTTGACCGTCGGGGCTCGATAAAGGACAAATTTTATTACGTTTTTTCTCTCTCTCTCTCTCTCTCTCTCTCTTTTCTATTTTTTAACAGTCACATGTTTGTATTTTGAGATAACGGTGCAAGTGGTCTTTAAATTTTGACTCAATGTACAATATGATCCCTATACTCTTTATCTGTTCAATGTGATTTATAAACTTTTGATCACTATACAATGATTTATCTCATGTATATAAACATTTTCAATATAATCCTTCCATTAATTCAAGCTCAATAATAATATTAAACTTTTTCACTATATTAAATATGTATGAAAAGTCCATGAACGACATTCTAACAAATTATAAGTTCAGAGACTTTATTATACATTAGGTTAAAGTTCATAACCACATTGTACATTTTGTCAAAATTTATAGACCATTTGTGTCATTTTTCCATGCATTTTCAAAGTTATTCTCCGAGGGCATTTAGTGAATTATGCTATTATCCATGCACTTTTAATTTATTCAAAGTAATTTGTAAACTTTAACATAATGTATAATGTGATTCTTGAACTTATAATTTGTTCAATATAATCCCTAAATGCTTGCAACTGGATTCACCGGAGAAGGAGATGGATGTGTGTTCGACATCCGAATTTTTTTAGGTATGTTGTTGGTACTTTTTTTTAGTCTGATATAACAAAACTAAGTTTGCTTGTAAACTTAAGAGTGGTTTGGAAAATCACAATGCTAGCTTATAACATCAGATATAGCTTTTCCTTAAGATCTTACCTAATGGTTGAACTAAGCAATTGTTGCATAGTTTACCCTAAAAATGAAACCAAAAAAATGAGACAACAAAAAAAAAAAGAATATAGGAACCTGAAATCAATCCCGGAACCTGTGACAATGTAGGTTTCAAGTTCCAAAAAATGAGGAACCTCTACCCGAGAGTAGGTTTCAAGTTCCAGACGATAAATCGAACTGGAACCGAGAACCACTCACCCCTATTACAGAGGAATAAGTAAGGTTTTCGCTTCCAAAGGCTTGGATCTAACCCCTCTCGCCTTTCTAAATAGATCTTGATTTAAATCTCTATATAAACGATTCCATCTTAAAAATCAACTTTAATCATGCTTAGACTTGACTTTAGAACTTATTCCCACCTTTTTAGAGAAAAACACACTTTGCATTTTCACCTTGACAAAGCATAATCATGGATCTAATGCAACTAAGAGATTATAAGACAAGATCATCATCGGCCTAAATATTTCAATTCATCATATTAGCTCATAAACTTAGATCTCAAATGACATAAGGATTTAAGTCTATACAAATCACTGCAATATTGTTGATTTGTAGTTTTACTCACTATTTTTCTTTACAAAATAATTATCGAGATATTTTCTTAATTGAAATCGAAAAAATTCGAAAACGGAAGCACCAAGCGACAGATCAATTGGTCAAAAAACGAATTAGAAAAGGGAAAGCGTGGGGGGCATTCCGAGAATTGAACTCGGGACCTCTCGCACCCTAAGCGAGAATCATACCACTAGACCAAATGCCCTTCGTTGCTTTTTTTCTTAAAAAATATATTATATATAAAAAAAATTTAATGGTCCGTCAAACCCTGTCCGCCTCTGTTGTTCATCAGCTGCGAAGTGCGAACCAAAAACCTCGGGAAGAAGTCTCGTCGGCCAGGCGAGAGGGAAGTGCGGAGAGAAGGAGATGGCGAGATCAGCCCTTCTCCACCTGCTGCGCTCCCAGTTGAAGCACCATCGTCTCTCCCCCGCTTACTTCCACACGGGTCTTTTCTCTCTCTCTCTCTCTCTCCCCCTCTCCCTCTTAACTTCGACCTCTGTTACTCTGTATCTTGATGGTCGAAATGTGTTCAATCGTGAAAAGAAAAGGGAAGGAAGATTCTGCGTAGTCGTTTTCGTTTTGACTGCCCAACAAGAAGTTAGCGCTGCTTCTGGAGCAATTTTTTTTGAGAGGGTGTTTTCGATCCCGCTCGCTTTAGCTTTTGGAAGACCGCTTTGCTTGCGGGTCTAGAGATGATGCGTCGCCAAGTTGCGTTTTTGGACCTGCAGTGTTACGAATTGCTCGAGTTTCGGGTAGCCCGCGACGTAGATTCTCATTCGGAAGCTGAATCCGTATTGTGCAACCAATTGTTAATCTAGAGAGTGAAAGTTGAGAATCTTCTGTTACCTTGTGAAAACGTAATTCAAAGATAGGGAGCTGGAACCCTAATGGCTGTTGGCATGTTGACCCTGTGTTGGTGGTCGTTTTTGATCTCGTGTCGAATTTCAAGGAAAAGGATGCTTCTTGATGTGATCGATTCATTCCAATTCGCTGCTGATGATGTAGATGTTTTTTACTTGATTGAAACTTCACCATCTTTTGTTTCTTTGGTAAATTCATAGTTGGTTGTTTGTAGGACGTCTTTCAATGCTTCTGAAATGGAGTCCAAGCGCTACTTGAAACCTATTCACTTTGATTTTTAGCATGTTTTTATACCGAGTGCGGCCATTGCATTAATCATGACTGTCAATGTTGATACCTCAGTCTAAAGTACTTGCGCTGTTCTGTTTGTCTTCTTACGGATGCACTTCAGAAGGTTTTTTTGTTAGGCTATCTCAGAAGCTCGATCATTTGAGCTCATCTGTGCTTGAAGACAACTTAAGTAGAAAAGAGAATCATTGAAGTTTGAGATGGCATGACCGTTGCCTACATGACCGAATTGGCCGTTGCTTTATCGCTCTTAAGGTTGCCAACATAAGCAAGTAAAATTCTCACCTGAATGGTTGGGGTCAAGCTTTGGCTCTTTGGCAAGCTTGCTGAAGTAACATGGGAAGTTCTGCAAAATGAGGCTGACAAGGCTGATTGTCTTTGGAATTAATGGGTAGATGAGCCCATAGATGTTGAAATGATGATGTAATTTCAAAAGTGGTTTTGACTCAATTACTCAGAAATGCCATTCTTATTCTACAAGTCAACTTAATTTGCTTGAGTGCTCTTTATCCTGTTCTTACGAAATTTTCTTGCTCTTCCCATGTGTCAGGCCAACGGTTGTGTAGATCTTTAGCATCGCCTCAAACATGGAGCTGTAGGCCCAGTTTGACCTCTGCCACCCAGCTTTCAGCTGGTCACAGAAGATGGCTGTCTCAGAGCACAGCAGCTGAAGAAGAAATCAAGATCGGTGACACACCACGTTCAGGGGGCCAAACTGGTCAAGAAGAGAAAGCTGACATTGTTGTTTACCATGGTCCAGTTTCAACCACCATTAGGAAAGTGAAACTCCTATCACTCTCTAGCTGCTTCTTTTCCGTAATGCTGGGACCTGTTATAACCTTCATGACATTACCAAATATGAGCATGATCCTGAAGGGTGTGATGGCATCTTCCGTCCTACTCATCAGTGCTTCAACAACTGCAGCTCTTCATTGGGTCGTAAGCCCATACATTCATAAAATGAAGTGGCAGCCAGGTTCTGATACTTTTGAGGTGGAGATGATGTCGTGGTTAGCGACTTATGTTCCAAGGACAATCAAGTTCTCGGACATTAGGCCTCCAGAAACTAACAGGCCCGTCGTGACATTCAAGGCAAATGGGAAATTCTATTACGTGGATGAAGAGCACTGCCGCGATAAAGCTTTGTTGGCCAGGCTGACCCCGACAGAAACCTCCGGTTCCTGATTCTGCTTTTAAGAACTTGTACTTGGAACCGGGCGGGTGGGAGCTTTGGGGGGAGATCTTGAGGGCTACAGCTTACATTTTTGCCTTCTGATGAACTTTAAGAGGAGATCTTTCTTTCTTTTCATGCATCTATACGTTTTAGATCTTTGTGAAATCATATCTGGGATTTTTGTTTTTTATCTTTTGACCAGATATGTTTCCAAACAATAAAGATTGGCGATTGCTACATAAATGGTCAAGTACCCGCAAGCAAAATCATCCCTTCACTGTTAGTCTCCGGAAAAACGGCTATTGGATTCTCCGTCTTGTTGTTATATAATAGTTCACAGCGGAAAAACGGCTATTTGCTTCTCCGTCTTGGTGTTATATAATAGTTCACAGCGATGATTTCACATCTATTTCTCCAAATCGCCGCAGAGAATCAGCTATTAGGAGAGCATTGCATGGTCCTGGTCCTGATTCTTGAAATGTCCTGACCTGAATTAACAGTGTGACTACCAGGAAAAGAAATCCAACTTCCAAACAGAGTTGGAGTTAGATGATCATCTGTCCCTGGCTCACCATACTTCAATCATCATTCCTAAGCTATGGGAAAATGAGAATGGCGTCGACCCCCTATTGCTTGAAATCGAAATTGAAATCGAAACCGTTTACACAACTTTCATTTGATCGAAAGCAGCCATTTTGCCTTTCAAGAACAAACAAGTAATAGAGACCTGTTCAATGTTCTGAAGAGCAGACAGTTTCAAGATCTACGTTACGGACACAAAATTTACCAAAAGCCCAAAACGACGCAGTTTGTGTACGTAAGGCATTCCGCAAACCCCAAAACCCTCTCGCTCTCCATCTGCGAAACCTGAGAAGCAGAGAGTGCTGCTGCACATCGGAAATGGCAAGGTCAGCGCTCCTCCACTTGCTCCGCGCTCAGTCGAAGCACCGCCATCTTTCCTCAGGTTATCTTCTCGATTATCTCTCTCGCCCCTTCTCTCTGTTCTAGTTGTTAAGCTGTGTTCGTCCGATCCATAACCTAAGAAAGACACAAGAGAAAGTTGCTTCCTTTGTGGAGCGCGTTCACTGGAGAGATTCTGCTGCTCAGTGTGGATGTGGGTTTTGCGCTAAATTGGAGCTTTATGGTCGAGGGTAGGCTTCGAAAACCGGCACGACCCTTTGATTTGGTGGTTTGGTTAAGCATCTCTTGCGCTTCGATTGTCGGTTTCTTGATTCGGTCGAACGTGTTGGGGGGTTCTTTAAGGTTTTTGCCCCCAACGTCGTAGAAGATGTTCTTCGGAATGACTCCGTTAGCTGCGCTATTGGGTGATGAGCACCCATTTCTTGCTTGACTTGGCAATCATTATTGATGTGGTCTGTGTGTGAGGTTTCACCTAGTCTTGAAGACTCTTGGATTTAATCACTTTACTCTTACTCCTTACAAGGGGAAAAATATAGCTGATTGTTTGTCTAGAACGTAAGAGGAGAGATTGTTTTGCTATCTTGCGAAGGTGTTGTATTGTACAAAGAGGGCTGGCTATGAACCTAGTTGCCATGGCTATATTAACTGTTGTCCATTTTTTTGCTCATATCGAATATCCTGGAAAAAAAAAAAATGATGCTTTGGGTGCAATCTATCCATTTTAATTCCCGATGTGGGTAAGCAAAGCTACTAATGCTTTATTGTTCTCCACTGATATTGATACTTCATGCTTTGTGTCACTTCGATAGATCGACTCAATGCTTCTGAGATGGAGTCCAAGCATTACAAGAATCCATTTTCTTGTGATGTTTAGCATCATTTGTTATTGAGTTGAGTTAGTATGTCGATCGTAATTTTCAATCTCAATGCATTTGCAGTGCCATTGCATTAATGTCTGAGTTCAATGTTGTTCATTGTTCTTATGCCTGTGGCACTCAGAAGCTTGTTCTCTTAGTTCTCTGCTACAATGTTCTGTCTTTTGTATTGTTTTTAGTTTTTTGTAGCCACGTCAACTAATTTATCAACTGTCCCACGAATTTTTCCTGTAAGTATGAGCACCCCAAGCAACCCCCTCCCTCTCCGTAGAAGACAACTTAAACAGAAAAGAGAGTAACATTAAGTTTAAATGGCATGACCATTGCCTACCCGAGCAAAATGGCGATTCCTCTATCTTGCTTTGTGGGACCACAATGTTCATTGTGATGCTGTGACGTTGCCAACATAAGCCAGTAAAATTCACACGTGAATGCTTGGAGTCAAGTTTTGCTCTTTGACGAAGTTACAGAACTAACATATGGAAGTTCTGGACAATGCAGCCAAGAAGATTGGTCATCACTGTAAATGATGGAAGGATAGAACTACAGATGTTCACATAATATTATGTTGATGGTATAATCAAATTGAAAGGCCATTTTTAGTCAATCGCTCATAATATCATTCTTACACTACAAATGAACCAGTTTGCTCGCGTTTTGTTTCTCTTGTTATTCCAATATGTAAATTTTTGTGTTCTTCCTGTGTTTCAGGGAACCTATTGTGTAGATCTTTTGCATCGCCTCATACATGGAGTTCCAGACCTAGTTTCAATACTGCCACCAAATTTTCAGCTGGTAACAGGAGATGGCTGTCTCAGAGCCCAGCTGCTGAAGAAGATAACAAGATCAGTATTGGACCGCGAAGAGGGGTTGAACCCAGAGAAGATGAGAAAGACAACAGCATTGTTTACTATGGTCCAATTTCTTCCACTATTAAGAAAGTGAAACTCCTATCACTCTCCACCTGCTGCCTCTCTGTATCCTTGGGACCGGTCATAACCTTCATGACATCACCTGACATGAACGTGATCTTGAAGGGTGCTGTGGCATCTTCTGTAATATTCCTCAGCGCTTCAACCACTTTAGCTCTTCACTGGTTTGTGAACCCATACGTTCACAGACTGAAATGGCAGCCTGGTTCTGATAGCTTTGAGGTGGAGATGATGTCATGGTTAGCGACACATATTCCAAGGACAATCAAGTTCTCGGATATTAGACCTCCAGAGACTAACAGGCCCTTTGTGACATTCAAGGCGAATGACGATTTCTATTTTGTTGACAAAGAGCACTGCCATAATAAGGCTTTGTTGGCCAGGCTGACCCCACGGAAACCTCCAGTTCATGAGTCTGCTTTGAAGAACTTGTAATTTGAACGGGCAAATGGGAAATTTTGGAGGATCTTTCATTCAAGGCTTTGCTATCATTTTTTCCCCTCAGATGAACTTCAAGAGACAACTGCCTTGAATCATGCCGTGAATCTTTTCTTCACTTGTCTGCATTTTTAGAGAATTTTCGGCCTTTGTGAAATCACAGTGGATTTTTTTGTTATCTTTTGTCTGGCCATGTTTGCACTCTGCATGAAATAAAGATGATGAGAATTGTGATGTAAATCTCAAGTACCTTCAGGAAATTTAAGCTTATGAGAATTATCTTTAGTGGAGGTCTGCCGCATGGATGCACATGTCGGGTCTGCTAAACTTTGCACGCAATGTCAAGTGCAACAAAAAAAAAGGAAATTCACCAAATCTTCAGGAAGAGGAGAGCAGTTTCTCTGTTCTGCTGTTCCAGAATTGTTCAGGAATTTGTTGCCATCGCAGGTGTCACAATGGGATCGCATCATTAGTCTTGCGAAAAATGGGCATTTCAGCCTCGAAGTCCGGTTGTTCGTTACTCAGTTTATGTTGCAGACTCATATCGCAAGAATCAAGAGACCCCTTGTCGGAATTAGGCGAAAAGAATAATAATCAAGGGACCAGTGCATGGTTCTGGTTCTAAAAGGGAAGTTTCATAAGCCTGCGGATGTGCAAATTGATGTTTCATTAGTTATTGTGACATCTCAAAGGCCGAAACTAGACGTAAATTAGAACTTGTGGACATTAGAAGGGTTTAGCAATTAATTTCAGATCAATTTCCCTCCCCTTGTGGCAAAGACTGCTCTGGTTTAGGTTTGGGACAAACACCATTACCATTTTGAACTGTAAGCCGACGTTCAATCTACTCCTTGGAAAGTTTTTCGTTCCACTGGATTTCGGAACGGAACTTCTTTCTTTTTCCTTCTGTTGAGGAAACTAAACAGTAACATATGTTACTCTTTCCTGAATATACCTCGCATTGACATCATAATCCACCAGCTACAAACTTCAAGAATTAACGATCAAAGAAATATTTTCAAGAAGAATAACAGGAGAAACAAGGAAATAGAAGCATCCGCCCTAACGGTGAGGTTCAAGCATGTGGCATCAAAGGCCGCCAACCCTCATCGAAGATTTACACAAGGAGTATGGCCCGGTACATCGTACGCATGGCAAGGAGGCTAGACACCCGTAGTTCTAAAAGACCTATTGAAAAGACATGGATTTTGAAGGGTCAAATCAAAGGTTCAACGAAATGCTTTTCCTTTACTTTCAAGCTCTTCATCCGCTACTTCGAGAACAATAAGGACCTGTTTTTCAATAGGTACTTAAATGAAGACACGAATTTTCACAAGCAAAAATGTATATAAACAACACTATCTAAACAATTAAGCCACATCCTGCGGAAATGATATAGTTACTGCACATCAATTCTGTTGTAGTTTCAATTTTATAAACCAATCCATACTTAGCATTTATCCTCTCCAAATCCCTGACCTGAACTTTGTTATGCCTACTCCCTGCAAAGCAAACATAGCCAGAGTGCCAACTTCAAAGACCCAACAGCTAAAAAGGGGAACTGGTTTGCCAAACAACCGGTCAAGTTTACATCCACAATAAAGTTTGATATGACTCACAAAGAAGAATGGTAAAACAGGACATATGAGACCGCCTATCACATGTAAATAACAGACCAATCCCAAACGAAACGAAACAGAGAGTTCTAAAAGTACATTCCCCACAAAGCGTAAGGACTCAAAACTGACTCAAGTAAACGGCCAATCCATGCCACCGCCTATCGAGCACCCAATTTTGGGACCAGACACTAGATGAGGACAGATAGATGGCGCCACAACCTGCAAATGACATGCCTAGATGACCAAGAGAGCAAATGCTAACGATAGCCAAAGCTTTATTCCAAATACTATAGAGACGACTTTCAAGTATTGAAGTGCCAGAGCTGGACTGCACGGTTCACTTCTTCTTCGCAGCAGACTTTGTGACCTTAGCTCCACTGGGATCCTTCTTCTCAACACTCTTGATAACACCGACAGCAACGGTCTGACGCATGTCCCTCACAGCAAAACGACCAAGTGGAGGATACTCGGAGAAAGTCTCGACAACCATGGGCTTGGTGGGAATCATCTTGACCATTCCAGCATCACCGTTCTTCAAGAACTTGGGCTCCTTCTCAAGCTCCTTACCTGATCGCCTGTCGATCTTGGTCAACAGCTCAGAAAACTTGACTGCAATATGGGAGGTGTGACAGTCAAGAACAGGGGCATATCCATTTCCAATCTGGCCAGGGTGATTCATGATAATAACTTGGGAGGTAAAGTTGGCTGCTTCCTTGGCAGGATCGTCCTTCGAGTTGGATGCAACGTAGCCACGCTTGAGATCCTTGACAGCAACATTCTTCACATTAAACCCAACGTTGTCCCCCGGAAGAGCCTCCTGGAGAGCCTCATGGTGCATCTCCACGGACTTAACTTCAGTGGTCAACCCAGAGGGACCAAAAGTGACAACCATCCCAGGCTTAATGACACCAGTCTCAACACGGCCGACAGGGACAGTTCCGATACCACCAATCTTGTACACGTCCTGAAGTGGGAGACGGAGGGGCTTGTCAGATGGTCTCTTGGGCTCATTAATCTGGTCGAGGGCATCGAGCAATGTTGGACCCTTGTACCAGTCAAGGTTGGTAGACCTCTCAATCATGTTGTCTCCCTCGAATCCGGAGATGGGGACAAATGGAATCTTGTCAGGGTTATATCCCACCTTCTTCAGGTAAGAAGAGACTTCCTTAACAATTTCATCATACCTAGCCTTGGAGTACTTGGGGGTGGTGGCATCCATCTGTCACCATAGAAGCCAAGTTAAGTTGTAAATCAACAAACCCAGATGAAGCCATCAACAGCAGTGTGGAACATTAAATATTACCTTGTTACAGCAGCAAATCATTTGCTTAACACCAAGGGTGAAAGCAAGGAGAGCATGTTCGCGAGTCTGACCGTCCTTGGAAATACCAGCTTCGAAACCACCAGTGGTGGAATCAATGATGAGGACAGCACAGTCGGCCTGGGAGGTTCCAGTAATCATATTCTTAATAAAGTCACGATGTCCAGGAGCATCAATGACAGTGCAGTAGTACTTGGTGGTCTCGAACTTCCACAAGGCAATATCAATGGTGATACCACGCTCGCGCTCGGCCTTGAGCTTGTCAAGCACCCAAGCGTACTTGAAGGATCTCTTGTTCATCTCAGCAGCTTCCTTCTCGAATCTCTCAATCACACGCTTGTCAATACCTCCAAGCTTGTATATCAAGTGGCCAGTTGTGGTTGACTTCCCAGAATCGACATGGCCAATGACCACAATACTGATGTGAATCTTCTCCTTACCCATTTTGATGTACGAGGCTTAAACTGTCCAATGAAAAATGAGAAAATTATTAGACGTTAGGATAAGGATTTAAAGCATCTTGATTAAGCAAATGTAACTGTGAGAACAAGAAAACTCATATTGATAACAACATCGATCTAACATTTCCACATTGTCAATCGCAGCATCTTTTTAACACCGTGTCTCCCAACAAGAAATTTCACATAAGATTCCAATCACAAGAAATCATACATAAAATTCTAATAAAATTCAGTCAGACAACCAATTTGAGACATGTTCCAATCTCGGTCGAGTAAGACAACGGACCACTTTTTCGAAACACACATCCGAAACACGCAATCCAGATCACTCGGCTTCTCAAGATTCAAAGCAGACATAAGAAAAAGGGACAAAAGCTAAAATCATGAGATAAAAATAAAAATAAAAATAAATAAAAAACCCAATCTCACACCCACGCATGAGTGCGGTGGAAGGAGATCAAATCAGACCAGGAACATCGAACCAATCATACAAAAACGCCGCCTTCCCAGACTCCTCCAGTCGTAACCTTATCTTAGATACCAGACTCCGCCGCGACAGCCACAAAACGAACAAGCTAAAAATCACCCACGACAGCAAATCCACCACCCATTCTCCTCAACAGACTCGAGGTAGAAAGCTACCCAGCCGAGTTCCGAACAATCTCGAGCTCAGAAAACACAAAGCAAACAAAACAAAACAAAACAAAACAAAACAAGCAACGCAAGCACGAACAACCGATGATCGAACAACAAGGTCAGCGATCAAGAACAAGACCGAGAGGAGATTGAAGGGTCACCTCGGGAGATCTCGCAGCTGGCCGCGAGAGGGAGAGAGAAGTGACGAGCAGCAGCAGATGGGAAGGGCAGGGCAGGATTAGGGTTTGAGAGTGAGGAACGCACCCTCACACGAGGCTTTATATAGCACCCCCGGCGAATGCCATTTTTCGTTTCCCAGGAGTGTCCTCATCTCGCGCTCGTAATTTCGACATTGTCCTCTTCAAGCATTTCTTTTTCTTTTCCATTTTTATTCTTGCTTTCTTTGATAATTACCGAGTGGCCATGCTATTTCCATCCCTGAATTATTAAAAATACACCCTTATTTACACTAGAGGAACAAAATCGCCCTCAATCTTTCGATTGCAATTTAGAGAAGTGGCCCCTCTCCTCTTTTTCTAATTTTTTCTCTTCATGATAATTGCCATAATTAAAATTTTCACATGTTTTTCCTTTTAGCATATCAAAGAAAATTGCATTATCCGATATTATTATTGCGTTTTACATGCTCCATGTAAAATTGTTCCGTTAATGGTAAGGGAAAAATGACATTGTTTGATATGGTATAAAAGTGAAAAATATCTCCCTTATTGCTGATCTTAGAACAACTCATCTATTTTTTGCCTATGTTATATCCAAAAGCCACCTTCTTAGTGAACTTTTTATTAATTTAATTAGTCTTAAATATATATATAGTATATTTACTTTATCAAATAATTTTTCTATTTTCTTATTGTATTTGTGATATACATTTATATGGAGTGTGCAAAACATCGGAGAAATATTTAGGAATACACTAAAAAGAATATGTACGATGATGTATCTTGATATTTTTCATAGATGAGTCATATATGATATAAATATTTGTTGATATGAAATAATGATATTTCACCAGCATTTTCAAAAAGGATTTCTTACTTTATATAATGTTTTGACTTTCATTTACTTAACAATTTATCCGATGTAAAAAAAGAACTAGATTTACAGGAAACTTCTCTTTTTGACAAAATTAATTTTTATGGAAATTATACTTAACAATAAAAGAAAGATAGTACCTCTAATATACATAGAAAATATAAAATTAACTAAAACTAAAGATATAAATTCTTAACTATGGTAAGTAAATCTTATATAAATATAAAAAAAAACTAAAAAAAAAAGTAAGTAAATAAATTTGGGACTACCAATTTAAATTGCAATTGCATGATAGATGCAACTTTGTATTTTTGGAAGAGTTAGGTGAATTTAGTTATATAAGGAATGGAAAGAGCGTTGCCCTTACCATATACACTCTCAATTTGTTTTTGTGTACCATAGTACATTTACTATTTTTTTTAAATTTTCAGTCCGTACCATGATTATTTATTTTATAAATCTTCAATCATGATCATATTTCTATTTTTCTTCCAAATTTTAGCCATCACTTTTCCAATCTCCCACATCTCCCACATCGTGTTTTGTTTACTTAAAAATGGAAAAATCACACTAATAGTTCTTTAACTCTAACCGAGTGCACAACATCATTCTTAAATTTTTTGTTCTTCTTTTGTTTGAATGAGCAAGAGAGAGAGTCGCAAGTCTCTAAACTATCATGACAAGTACAATATGGTCTTTAAACATAGCTAAATGTGCAACCTAAATTCTTAAACTTTCGATTTGCCTGATATAGTCCCTTGATATTCCGTAACTAAGTCAAATCATTCCTTCTATCACTATTGCCTAGATTTCGTAATATTATTCATTTCAATCCTTTTCTCAATAACAAAAAAAAAAAAGTGGCTATCTTTCTATTTACTTTTTTTATCTTGTTGATATTATATATATTACGATAGTTCTATTTAAGTATACATTAGCTTATTATCTCTATCATAGTAAAAGTAGAATCCATTTAGAGCAATATCAGTTTGATATTTCTTCTTTTTTTTTTTTTTTTGGTCAAATATTTTTTCTTCTATTTAATTTTAAGTATTTTCATAAAAATATCTGAAATATAAATATAATATATATATGGATACTACTTGTACTTACATTAATCTAAATCTCATTCCTATCGTTTAGATAGATAAACTTATCAAGTTTTTACGTTTCTCGCATTCTTCATTCAATTCAGTTAAATTCGTTGTTTGCATGGACTGATGTTTTTTTTTTCCAAGATTTTGTGGGCTTCGACTTCCTAGTGAATGGAAATCATTACTTAACTTAATTACTTACATCAAAGTCCAAAAAAATTGACCTAAAGTGTAACCAACAAACAATTTCCATTTGATGTAATTTTAATTCCATCGACGACTGCTCGCCCAATTTGATGACATGCGACACTGTAAAGCCAATGTGGCATTTTTTATATTTTTTTTTTTTTTATGTACGTAAAGTTGAGTCGTTGACACCCTACTAAACGGGTGCTGCATCAGAAAGTAGGCCAAACGGAAATAGTTGTGATATGCTACTAAAATTTACATTCGAGATTTCAAGTAATGAATCAAGATATATTTTAGGCTGGTGATTGCATTTTAAAGCTAAAACATCAACACAAGTTAAAAAAATTTCCACTTTAGTTGTCCCACGTAAAGATTACGTTAATTAAATTCGGCTAAATGGGTATTCTTTTTCTGATTCATTAACTTATTTTGAACATCTACAATATGGTGATTTCCTTTACGGTCCTCCTCTTCCAAGCCTGCTCATGGTGTCAAGTTCTCGACAAAACGTATCCCGTGCTCTTTTCGATTGAGAATTTACACTAGCACTCTACTTAAGGCGACAAATGGCAAACATGGCATCCAAATATACCGTATTTCTTGCTCATTTTGGTCCCACTCGTGCCTCGTTTTTATCTTTCCAGTTGGCAATAAAAGGTCGTCGTGCTTCCAACTATCAAATCCAGTAGTCTACGCTCGCGGTGGCTATCACAGGTAGGAGTGTCCAAAACTCAACCCGAACACGATGTTTCAGGTCTTAATATTTTTAGGTAACAATTACAAAACAACCAAACAACCATGTTTTGAGTCGAGTTAAGGTCAAAACATTGTTCAGCTCGTGAACATATTATCAACCTTAAACAATGAAACAAACACGTTCTCTCATCTCACCAAAATACAAAACATCCACACCCAAAGCCAAACACATTGGTTCCCAACGGCTCTTCCTTCTTGCCGTCTCCTCTCATCGACTCCACCACCATCGACTACTACACCTTCTCCGCCACCATTGCCGGCATCGACTCTGCTGCCACCCTCTTCTTATCTCTTGCATTCTAGGTTTCACTTTGCGGTAAAATCACCGCCCGTCACTCCTATTTTGAGCCATCTTCGTCCCCAATTTGCAACCCAAGAATCAAGCTTTGCAGTTCATCGTCTTGCCTTACAATCGTTATTACTGGCACAGGCCTCTCTTTCCTTCTTCTTTTTTTCCTTCTAGTTTTTCGTTTTCTCGTCGCCCTTCATCCTAATTTTCGGGCTTTCGCCGGAAAACTTGGAGCTTTCTCTTTTTTTCTGTCCAATACTCGTGAAGAAAGAGCGACATTGAATCTCGCGGTGCTTTGCTTGGAACTCCGCGTGTTCTTCACAAGTGATCATTCCGTGTTTGTTTTTTATGTGGTTTATGGGAGAATGGCTGTTGGCCCATCACTCCTTTCCCCTCTCTTTCTCCTCTCTGTTTGCTAATCTTGCTTTTCTTTTCTTTGCTACTTCAATTTTTATAAGTCTTTGGTGATGATTTTTCCTCTGCGAAAAAAATCAAATCCAAACAGGGTTAGAGAAATCGTACCTCCACAATGGGGCCTTTTGGAATGAGAACTTATTATACTGTCTGAACTTTATTGAAAGTGCGTGCATTTGCTGTCAATGTTGTTGTACCCTTTTAATAAAGTGTGATCCTAATGCTTCAAAAGGGTCATTATGTCCCAACTTTGAATAGGCTACATTTACAGAGAATGGAAATAGAATGATTAAATTGTGGGACTAGTGCCAAATGTCACTTGTGGAAGTAAGGGCTCATGACAAGAAAAGGATTGGATCTCGTTTGCTGTATATGTACTTCTAACTTGAAAGAACATTTGAAAACATCAGGGAAGCGGAGCTGAATTTCGAGCTCAAACGTTACCTAGTGATCACTTTCACAGCTGAATTTTAATCTCATCTTGTTTGACCTTTCTATCTCATTTTACTATGGAACTGTGTCAGTAAATAAGCTTAACCTTTTCCAGATGGAGCTTCTTTATGAATGCTTTGGTAGAGCTGAATGAGGGATGACTTCATAACGTTAGAAAGGAAAATTGGAACGATTCTTCTATTTTTTTTTGTTTTTTTTTTTTTTTTAATAAATTGTTGACTGTCCCTTTAGATAATTAACAAATAAATCCAGTTCCTAGGCATGTTATGTATAGTTCTATGCTTCAAAATTTAATCGAACTGTTCTCTTAAAACTAGCAGAGGAACTCAATAGGAAATTCGTTGGGCGATAAAGAAGAGGTGAGAGCAGAAAAAGAAGAGGGAAAAAAAATGTAGACCCAGAACCCAACCTGGATCGGACCGAATTATTGCTTAAGGTATTATGGATTTCGGGTCGGGTCAGGTAACGCCAAAACCTGACCTGACCCATTGACGGCCCTAATCACAGACACACATAATAAACACTAAATATCAGTAAAAGCATGCAAATGCATATAATAGAGCGCAGGAGCTCACCACTCTCCTGCATGGCACTTCAACAGAATATCTATACCAATATCCAGAAAACAAAGCAGACTCAGAAACACATCTGTTTGGCGCCGAAAGACACAGAATACAAGTAAAAGAAAGACTCAAAACAGACTCATAGAAGTAAAAAAGCGCCGCCACCGCCTGTCGAGCACCCAGTTCTGCAACCAGCAACTCGATGAGGATAGGAACGCGAGGCCACAACCAGCAAACCATTTGCCCACCCGACCAACATGGACATAGCCAACAACTGCTAAAGATTTATTACTCCACCTGAGGAGACGATGCTCAAATGTTGAAGTGCCGACAATGAACCACGCGATTCACTTGCCCTTCTTGGCAGCAGACTTGGTGACCTTGGCACCACTAGGATCCTTCTTCTCGACGCTCTTGATAACACCAACAGCGACGGTCTGGCGCATGTCCCTTACGGCAAAACGACCGAGGGGAGGATACTCAGAGAAAGTCTCGACGACCATGGGCTTGGTGGGAATCATCTTGACCATCCCAGAGTCACCATTCTTCAAGAACTTGGGTTCCTTCTCAAGCTCCTTACCAGATCGCCTGTCAATCTTGGTCAAAAGCTCAGCAAACTTGACAGCAATGTGGGAGGTGTGGCAGTCGAGAACAGGGGCATAACCATTTCCGATTTGTCCGGGGTGGTTCATGATGATAACTTGGGAGGAGAAGTTGGCTGCTTCCTTGGCGGGATCATCCTTCGAGTTGGATGCAACATAACCACGCTTGAGATCCTTGACAGCAACATTCTTCACGTTAAACCCAACGTTGTCACCTGGAAGGGCCTCCTGGAGAGCCTCATGGTGCATCTCCACGGACTTAACTTCAGTGGTCAACCCAGAGGGACCAAAAGTGACAACCATCCCAGGCTTAATGAAACCAGTCTCAACACGGCCGACAGGGACAGTTCCGATACCACCAATCTTGTACACGTCCTGAAGTGGGAGACGGAGGGGCTTGTCAGATGGTCTCTTGGGCTCATTAATCTGGTCGAGGGCCTCGAGCAATGTTGGACCCTTGTACCAGTCAAGGTTGGTAGACCTCTCAATCATGTTGTCTCCCTCAAATCCGGAGATGGGGACAAATGGAATCTTGTCAGGGTTATATCCCACCTTCTTCAGGTAAGAAGAGACTTCCTTAACAATTTCATCATACCTAGCCTTGGAGTACTTGGGGGTGGTGGCATCCATCTGTCACAATAGATGCCAAGTTAGGTCGTCAATCTACACACCCAGATGAAACCATCAACGGCAGTGTGGAACATTAAATATTACCTTGTTACAGCAGCAAATCATTTGCCTGACACCGAGGGTGAAAGCAAGGAGAGCATGTTCACGGGTCTGGCCATCCTTGGAAATACCAGCTTCGAAACCACCAGTGGTGGAATCAATGATAAGGACAGCACAGTCGGCCTGGGAGGTTCCAGTAATCATATTCTTAATAAAGTCACGATGTCCAGGAGCATCAATGACAGTGCAGTAGTACTTGGTGGTCTCGAACTTCCACAAGGCAATATCAATGGTGATACCACGCTCGCGCTCGGCCTTGAGCTTGTCAAGCACCCAAGCGTACTTGAAGGATCTCTTGTTCATCTCAGCAGCTTCCTTCTCGAATCTCTCAATCACACGCTTGTCGATACCTCCAAGCTTGTAAATCAAGTGGCCAGTGGTAGTTGACTTGCCAGAGTCGACATGGCCAATGACCACAATGTTGATGTGAACCTTCTCCTTACCCATTTCGAGATATGGGGCTTAAAGCTGCGAAAAGGAAGAAAAACGATTCTCAGATTGGAGAGAAATTGGACAACGGGTAAAGAGAGGAAAGGAAATACAGCAACAAACTGAAATGAAGTGGATGCAAGATAAATGCGAAGATACACCATTTGTCAAGATTTGTACAAGAAAAATGCATTGTATTTGTAAGACAGCAAATTCAGCCTCACATATCAACATCCATATGGTCAATTGAAAATCACTGCACTCCCTATTTTCCATGACTCCTTCGTTAGAATTCAAAGGATAAAATGGGGAGTACACGGGCTGGGATGCTATGCTAATGAAATCCACAGACTGTCGTCGACAACGAAATGAAACTATCATGATGTCACCTCCATCACCAGCGCAACGAAGCATATTTCGAATAAGAAAATTCAAAACGCAGTACAGACCGTATCTGAACAAACTGGCTGTTCACAGGTTGGGAAGCCGATTCCCATTCAACAGGAACCGATTGCAGCACAACAACCATCGGACCATCACCACGCACTGCTCGGGCTATAATCGATTCATCGCACACCCCGAAACATCCCGTCGATCATTCCCGGCGCATACGCAATACACTCCCTCATCAGGAAATCAAAAATAAAAAAAGAAAAAAGAAAAGTAACGACGCCATCGAATCCTCCGAATCGCACAGCAATCAGACGCGGATAGACTCGCGAAGCTCGAGCAGGACCGATCGACCAGAATCGGAAGCCGGCGGCGATCATCGACTCCACACGACTCGCGCTACGCCATCAGGAAAACGAAACTTCCGCCGGCAACGATCGATCAGACGACAGACGCAGAACGAATCCAAGCCCAAAAGAAGAAAAAGAAAAAAAAAGAAGCACGTTCGGAAAGTCAACGTCGCGCGCAGAGTCAGCACAGCCACACCAGTTCAAGCGAAGCAAAACGAACACGATCGACGCCAATCCATCACGCGGTCGAACAGCACGCGGAGAGCATGAGAAGAAGAAGCAACGAGAGGAGGAAGAAGACGAAAGCCGACCTCACCTCGGAAATTCTTGGCTGCCGAGAATCTCGAAAACCAGTGAATCAACCAGCGAAAGAGACGACGGGGAAATGAATGCGCGGGTGGCACGGTAGGGTTCTGAGGGCGCTCGCTTTTTATACCGCTTCCCACCCTCGCGACGCTCCGATTCCGCAATTGCCCCCGCTTCGAGCGCCTAATTCCGAAATTGCCCTCGGGCGTTTTCTCTTTGCTTGGGGAGCAAGGTAGCGGAAGCCCCCCGGGATGGAAAAAATGTCTCGACGATATTTAAAATATTACAGTTGGCGGATGAACAACTTCTCCAGAACGATTTCTTTTTTTTTTTTTTTTTTTTTTGCAACAGAAAAAGGAATCGGAAAAGAGACGCAATAATGTGTGTCGATGAAATAATTTGCGCATCTTTCCGACGTGGAGATGCTCTTCCACCGCCATCCTTTCCAAAAGATACTAAGAAAGATATATTGACCAAGGGGATACGACGTACAAAACAATCGAAATTTATCCCTTTTTTCCGAAGTAGGCCGAAATTGCACAATAATCGGATGGAGATATGATATCTGCCTTGCGCACCACGTTAGGATCGTTTATCATTTGCGCTCGTTGAAACTATAACAAATAAATTGGCGAGAGTAGTTGGGGACCATTCAAATATCCAGAAGAGCCAATTGAGTTGTGTAGACTATAATAGGGGAGGTGGAAGAAGTTGAATTAGTAAGTTATTTGTAAATGTTGAACACTGAAAAATAGCCGACGTGTTATTTTTTGACAATTGGTGGACTCAATCAATGAGAATAGAATTTGGTCAAAACAAAAATCATTAGCAAACGAGATGACAGGTGAATTATGGACTTGTCGACAAGGAAGGAAATCAACAATGCATAGTCCGAAAATTGCCTAAGAAAGCCTTCACCGAGGTTGGTTTAAGAGAAGTTGATCAATAAAGTTATCGACACTAACAAATAATCATGTTATTTTGGTCAAGCGTTAAGGTTGTGAAATTAACGAACTCAACGAAAGCATGTGAACACATCAATCGAAGACACACGATGAATCAACATCAGCACATGACTACTATGTCAATATTATGGAGAATTGTAAATTTTTTTAGGTAATCATTGCAATCTTGTCAGGCATATATGCTTAGAAATTTATTTACAGATTCAAAATCCATAATCATACGTACTAACTGATCTTAGTGGGATATAAAAATCCACGATATAATCTTTGTCATTAACACTCACACAATCAATGACGGCATGCCTTTTTATCTTTAGTTCCCTAGCAAAATTTGCATTTCCACGATATAAAAGTTTGCTAAGATCTGGCGAGCCTTGCCGGCCCTGAGTGAGGGCCGACGAGGTGTCGCCAAGGGCGGGCGACGGTCACCGACTCCCCGCGACGATCGGCGTGCCCAGATCTAAGCACCCTCACCTAAGGGCCTGGGGCTGTAAGGGCTAGCCACCCCTACCCAAGGCCAACGACAAGCGGCAGCCGCCATTTTTTTTTTTTTTACAATTTTTAAAAATAAATTTTAACTTTTCTTTTTTAGTTTTTAAATCTAATTTTTTTAGAAAATTGAATAAAAAATAATTTAAAAAGCAACATGGAAAATAAAAATTAATTTTAAATGCCATATCGCATTTTCCGTTGAAAAAGTCGATGATGTTAACTTTAGGAGTCGATTGAAACAATTTGATAACTTTTATAACTTGATTGTAGTTTTTGCAAGTTTTAGAACTTAATTACATTTTCGTGATAAGTTTTAGTACTTCTGTAGCACTTATCCCTATTTTATAAAGGAGTATAGTTATATCAACTCAAGAGTTGAGATCTAATGTCGAAGATGTGAGCCATGCTCCCACATGGACCAAATGGTATCAATGTCAGTACATAACAAAACGACATTTACATCTAATGATAATCACACATAAAATAGAAGAAGAAAAAAACAGGAATTTAATGTGGCCAGTTGGAGAAGACTGGGAGCGTAGTGTGTGCAGCACAAACCGACTCTCTCATTCTCTCCCGTAAACACTGGGATTCACCAGAGAAGCGACTTTCAAGTCGTACCTTCTTGCGGGATGGGGTGAATCCCAGTAAGTTTAGATGGCACAAACCGACTCTCTCATTCTCTCCCCAAAAAAAATAAAAAAATTCTCTGACACCCGATAATTTTAAGAGGGAAAAAACTGAAAAATTTTGTGTGCATGTCATAATCATTTTATTTCGATCAGAATTATTTTTTTTTGTTTTTAAAAATTATTTTGAAATAGAACTCCGTTTGATAAACGCAGTTTTATTTTTATATTTTTAAAGCAAATTTTTAATATAGAAATAGATTTGGATAATAAATAAAAAGTAAAAAATGTCTACTTCTCTTTTTCTAAAATAGAAATGAGAAATAAAAAAATCTTTATATCGCTCGTCCTTGCTACTAGCCGTCCACTCACCTACCGCTGTTTGCAGCCTTTAATCGATGTTTGTCCTTGACCATCTGTTGGTCGATGGTCGTCCGCTGCCTTTAGCAGCTACTGGTCCTTGGTCATCTGTTGGTCGTCATTCGCTTGCCACATTTGATTACCGCTTGCTGAGAGAGAGAGGAATTTCGTATCGTTATCAAATAAATATATACGGGGGGAATTGTTCACGATGGAATCAAAGCTCCTTTGACGGCGGCTCCTAAGTGATTATTCTAGCTCTCGGATTCGAACGACGAATTTGACCGCAAGCTATCTGTTTCAGGCAGAGAGCCTCCGAGGATTCTCCATATGGACCGACTTATTTTTTTCTTTTAGTATTGAGAAAAATCTTCACATTTCATAATTATCTTCTGTCTAGAAAAAGCATTTTGCAGGATGCACGTGGTCCTTTCATATCTGGTGATCCCAATTGTCCTAGCACGCTTGTGTTATTACGAGATTACCCTTGGGCTCCGACTATACAAGGATAACTTCTATAGGAAGCTAAATAAGATCAGCGTTCCGAAAATATCTCTTCTGTGTACACTATTCCCACGACCTTCTAAATACTTTTCCTTCTTCCTCGAAGCACAGTGCCATCAAAAGTTAAGAGTTAGAGCGCTAGCTCAATATGCTAAGCACGGTTTTACGAATATGTTCTCCATTCATCACTCTGTAAATCATAATTTCTGAAATTCGAGAGTTTTATGATATAGATAAGTGGTTTTAAAAAATTAAAAAGAAATCCCCTCGAAATTCTTAAGAAAATGGCCATGTGTCGTTGGATAGCATTACTGTCTTCGGAACTATTAATTTTATACCATGTACCCCTCAGTGTGCTCTTCATGCACCTAATAATTCCAAGAAACATACTAAACTCTCGTCAAGAAATTACAACAAATCGAGTTCAAGCATGCTCACACTTCGAGCAAATTTTGAGATCGGCTATGTTTGCATAAAACTATAACCATATATGGGCCAGAGTAGTTGCGGAATATTCAAGTACTTGAAAGAGCCAGTTATGGCAAAGTAATGATGTTAGAGTTGAGTCATATGGCGTGGAATAGGCGAGTTTGCCAAAAGAAAAAAATAGAAAAATAGAAAAATAGAAAAAAATAGAAAAAATAGAAAAAAATAGAAAAAATAAAGAAATAAAAAAATTATCCAAATTTACCAAACATGTTTCATTTTATTTTTTATTCCCGTAAAAAGCTTTACCAAACGCGTTTTTTTGTTCAAAAATTGTTCCCCGGAACATAAACATTTTTTTCTATTTCCGTTCTCTGAAACAATTTTTAAACAGAAACACAAACAAACGCATCCTAAATAAGATCAGCGTTCCGAAAATATCTCTTCTGTGTACACTATTCCCACGACCTTCTAAATACTTTTCCTTCTTCCTCGAAGCACAGTGCCATCAAAAGTTAAGAGTTAGAGCGCTAGCTCAATATGCTAAGCACGGTTTTACGAATATGTTCTCCATTCATCACTCTGTTAATCATAATTTCTGAAATTCAAGAGTTTTATGATATAGATAAGTGGTTTTAAAAAACTAAAAAGAAGTCCCCTCGAAATTCTTAAGAAAATGGCCATGTGTCGTTGGATAGCATTACTGTCTTGGGAACTATTAATTTTATACCATAGACCTCTCGATGTGCTCTTCATGCACCTAATAATTCCAAGAAACATACTAAACTCTCGTCGAGAAATTACAACAAATCGAGTTCAAGCATGCTCACACTTCGAGCAAATTTTGAGATCGACTATGTTTGCATAAAACTATAACCATATATGGGCCAGGGTAGTTGAGGAATATTCAAGTACTTGAAAGAGCCAGTTATGGCAAAGTAATGACGTTAGAGTTGAGTCATATGGCGTGGAATAGGCGAGTTTGGAAGAAGCCGAATTAGTGAGTCGTGCAAATGTGGAGCACTAAAAAGTGGCCGACTCTCTAGTTATTGATGAGTGTCAGACTTGATTGGTAAGAGCAGCATTTGGTCAGAACGAAAGCCATCGGTGAACAAGACGATGAAGAAAATCAACAAAGCACAATGCAAAAATTATTGATGAAAGCCTTCGCAAGGCTTAAGAGAAGTTGATCGACAAAATCATCAATACTAAATAATCCTATTATTTTGCTTAAGCGTTGAGGTAGTTCAATTAATGAACTCAATGGGAGCATGCAAACACATCAATCGCAGACAAACAATGAATCAACACGAGCACATAACTATCATGCCAATATTCTCAAGAATTGTATAGTTTTTTAGATAAACATTACAATCTTGTCAAGTGTTTGTAATTGCAAATAGGTTTACAAATTTATTTATAGAATCAATATAACCATTTGTAATAATTGATGTTAATGGGTTATAAAAATCCACTAGATAATCTTTGTGACTAACACTCACACAATCAATAGCGGCACACATTTTCTTATGTTTAGTTCCCATGCGAATTTACATTTCTAGCATCCTGTCGATGTCTAATTCGATCTACATTTTTACAACCTTTTTCTTTAAGTTTCATGCCATTTTCATTTCCCGCTCAAAATCAACGAAAGGACAATTTCACAATCTCTTTCTTTGTTGAGTCAATTGCGATCCATCTTTTTTTGGAAAGGTGGTGATAGAAAAATCTAATGATATTTTACTTTAAATGGACCACACTAACAATTTTGACTTGGAAATAATTCAATCAATCTAATCTTTTTATTGAGGGCATCAAGGAAGCTAATGTCATTGGATTTTTTTATATTCTTTTTTTGGTCAATCGTACTCTATTCCTACTCTACATTCACTCTCACACTTTTGCCCTGCCTCTTGCAGGGCGTGGGAGTCAAAACCCACTCCTGAAATTTACGCGTTCCCACCCCATCCCTCTCGAGAAGGTAGGGATTTGAACCCCTCACCTCCCCCTTCCATGTTGGAAGGGTGGCCGCTGGGGCGAATCCCAGTGGTTAATATCATTGGATTTGACTTTGCCGATTAAGAGCTGATTTCAATCGTACGTTCTTTAATAGCATAGGAAAAATTAATATAAGCCTGTATTGCATCATATCTTAACTTACAATTAAGTGAACACCTTATATTTTCTAAAGGGCTATGGTTATATGAACCAAGAGTTAAGATTTAATGTCGAAGATCTAAGTCATGCTCTCAGATGGACCAGATAGTGTCAGTGTTGGTACATTACAAACCAACATTTACATCTAATGATAGTTACACCAAATAAAAAAATAAGTAAAAAAGACAGGAATTTAGTGTAGGCGGTTGAAGAAGATCGGAGCATAGGGTGGGCAATACAAACCGACTCTCTCTCAGTCGTTTCGTTGGACGTTGGACGGCGCATGGAGAAGTTTTGAGAGGGAAAAAAGGAAAACCTTAGAGAAAAATATTAGGTACTCTAACGGGACCACGTCATCCTTTACTTTGAACCAGTCATCCTTTACTTTGAACCACACATGAACACGTGTCCACTCCTCGGGCCCTCCATGTCAACCGATTTCAAACCTAGCGCGCTTTACTCTCTCTCTTCTCACTCTCTCCCCTCTTTCTTGACCTAACAACGTTCTCTCCCAAATAGTGCTCTCTCCAACAACGGCGACGCTCCCTCCCGACAACGGCCTCTCTCTACACTCCATGGCCTCTTCGTCCCGAGCTCTTTCTTCTCAAATCGCACTCTCTCCCTACTCGTGACCAAGAAGCAATCGCCCTGCTCTCTCATCTAATTTTCCATCAATGACTTGCTTCCACGCTTCGCTCTGCTCAAAGCCGTCTCTCCCAAGAAGTCCTAGATTTGCAGTGGAGAACCAACTAATTCTCATCACTACCACAGTAATCTAGAAAATCGGTCGTCATCGTAGATGATTATACATCGTTCAGCTGCTCTTCCAGATCAGCACGTGCCTTATTGCTTTTTCAACAGCAAGACCGATTGATACTATACTATGCACAGGGGGCATAATACGAAGGCCTGAACTGCATCGAAAAATAACCAATAGTAGACTCTCGGCTGGTAAGGAAAGAAAAGCAAAGACAGTACAAATGCCAGTGCACAAACGCAAGACTCAAAATTGACTCGAGCTGGCGACCCCAATCTGCCACCGCCTATCGAGCACCCAGTTCTGCAACCACGTGCTCGATGAGGACAGGAACATGAGATGGTGATAACCAGCGCAGCAAACCCCTAAATGACCGATAGACAGACAGCTGACGATGACCAACGCCTTATTGCAATGACTCCCATGTGATACGATGTCGAATCTCAACCGCACGATTCACTTGCCCTTCTTGGCAGCAGACTTGGTGACCTTGGCACCACTAGGATCCTTCTTCTCGACACTCTTGATGACACCAACGGCAACGGTCTGGCGCATGTCCCTCACAGCGAAACGACCGAGGGGAGGATACTCAGAGAAGGTCTCGACAACCATGGGCTTGGTGGGAATCATCTTGACAATTCCAGCATCACCGTTCTTCAAGAACTTGGGCTCCTTCTCAAGCTCCTTACCTGATCGCCTGTCGATCTTGGTCACCAGCTCAGCAAACTTGACTGCAATATGGGAGGTGTGACAGTCAAGAACAGGGGCATATCCATTTCCAATCTGGCCAGGGTGATTCATGATAATAACTTGGGAGGTAAAGTTGGCTGCTTCCTTGGCAGGATCGTCCTTCGAGTTGGATGCAACGTAGCCACGCTTGAGATCCTTGACAGCAACATTCTTCACGTTAAACCCAACGTTGTCACCTGGAAGAGCCTCCTGGAGAGCCTCATGGTGCATCTCCACGGACTTAACTTCAGTGGTCAACCCAGAGGGACCAAAAGTGACAACCATCCCAGGCTTAATGACACCAGTCTCAACACGGCCGACAGGGACAGTTCCGATACCACCAATCTTGTACACGTCCTGAAGTGGGAGACGGAGGGGCTTGTCAGATGGTCTCTTGGGCTCACTAATCTGGTCGAGGGCCTCGAGCAACGTTGGACCCTTGTACCAGTCAAGGTTGGTAGACCTCTCAATCATGTTGTCTCCCTCAAATCCGGAGATGGGGACAAATGGAATCTTGTCAGGGTTATATCCCACCTTCTTCAGGTAAGAAGAGACTTCCTTAACAATTTCATCATACCTAGCCTTGGAGTACTTGGGGGTGGTGGCATCCATCTGTCATCAAAGAATAATAAGCTAATTGTAAATCAACACACACAGAGCAATATACTAACAGCAACCTAGAATAAACAGCATACCTTGTTACAGCAGCAGATCATTTGCTTGACACCGAGGGTGAAGGCAAGGAGAGCATGCTCACGGGTTTGGCCATCCTTGGAGATACCAGCTTCAAAACCACCAGTTGTGGAATCGATGATAAGGACAGCACAGTCAGCCTGGGAGGTTCCAGTAATCATGTTCTTAATGAAATCACGATGTCCCGGAGCATCAATGACAGTGCAGTAGTACTTGGTGGTCTCGAACTTCCACAAGGCAATATCAATGGTGATTCCACGCTCACGCTCGGCCTTGAGCTTGTCAAGCACCCAGGCGTACTTGAATGATCTCTTGTTCATCTCAGCAGCTTCCTTCTCAAATCTCTCAATCACACGCTTGTCGATTCCTCCAAGCTTGTAAATCAAGTGGCCAGTGGTAGTTGATTTACCAGAGTCGACATGGCCAATGACCACAATGTTGATGTGAACCTTTTCCTTACCCATCTTGAATTATAAGGCTTGATTCTGTCCAGGATAAAATGATTCTTGTACTTAGGAAAAGCGATTTATCATAACAAAAAATTGCAATAATAGAATTTCACCGAATGATCGCTAGCACACAAAACATTCATTCAGAGAATTAGTTTCTGAAGCTATTCATGTTGGCACCCGACGAAAATTCAGTCCATATTCTTTAAGAACCACAACTGCCAAAATAAAAGCCAAAAGAAACCACAAATCATTCCATGCACCCACGTACTCGATCATATACTAGAACGACAGCTAAAGGAGCAGAAATTCGAGGTTTTTTTTTTTTTTTTTTTGGCTTTAGACACGAGAAACAAAATTTCCTCAAGGAAGAAACCTAAGCCCAAACAAGAACAAGAACCTCATGATAAATTTAAGTCATCGATATACCCAAACAAAATTGCAGCCGAAAATCGTTTTGACTACACCAAATTAACTTCAATCCTGCAGGTACCATATAATCTTCATCTCACAATCACCTCAGCGCTTAAAAATGATTTCGATTGATCATCTCGAAACCGGTCGGTCCAATCAACAACTCGTTCGGAGCAGATCCGATCACTACACAGAACTAAACGCTATCCTCAGATTCAACCGATTCGACGACAAAGCAAGAGAAAACGAGCGCTCGATTCCACGAGCCAGAATCCCAAACAAAAGCACGAAGCAGACATCCAAACACTTCCATCGCGGAAACAGACAAAAGAACACAATCGACCGCGCGATTCAGCCATCTCGAGCGACGCGAAGCAGTAAAACAAATCGACGAATCCGAAATCGAAGAGGAAGACGCACCTCCGGATGCCTCGGCCCCCAAAACCAAAAACCCTTCGGCCGCTCGAGCGCAGGCGAAGCGAATGGAGAAGACGAGGAAAGGGGTGGTGGAAATGGAGAGCGAAGTGGCGCTAGGGTTTGGGGCGACGGTTTTATATCGCTGCGGTCGCTCTTTCCGCGTTTCCAGTTTTGCCCCCCCGGGCCGCGCAGCCTGATTTCCATCGGCTGTACCTCTCGCTCGGCTGATTCCTCGCTCGGGCGCGGGGTTCCCCCCGCCCACTCGCGCCCCTGCGCGCGTGCGGGGCGCTTGGGGCTCGCGGTGCGGGAGGTGCGCGCCACGCGCTCGGAAGGTGGGGGAGTTCGTGGATCCGACGTGGATTGTCCGGTCGGAGGGCGCCGAGGATTATTCGGGGTATTTTCCGGAGAGATGCCGGGTTCGGCAAAATTCGCGTGATTTAGATGCTTTTTGGCCCACGAAGATCCTGAAAATTTGGCCCGGAGATCGTGCTTTGGTGCATTGTCGATTCGATTCGAGTCGAGTCTAGTGTTGTTGGGCGTCCACTTTACTCGAGTTCAATCGCACACTTTTAACTTGACTTAGCGAGAGGAGCTTGCCTTGCTCAATTTCGACATGATTTTTTAAATGTGAAACCTATTTTTTTCAATGTTTTTGAACAGAGTGAAGTGAAAGGTAACAAGAAAAATATCTAAAAAATCTTAAATTTATTGCACATGTGCTATGCTAGTTCTAAACTTTTAAATTATACCAATCTAAACAAAATTTCTATTTCAAAATTTATAAACTAAAAATTTTGGGAATCGATTAACTTATTCAAATATTTACACAATGAAATTGTTAATGTAGACAAAATTTATTATTAAAAAAAAATCAAGATTTTTAAATTTCCAAACTTTTCATTTCTTCTTTGTTTCTTCTTAACATTAATCAAAAAACATAAATTTTATTATATGCCGACCAATTTTTAGTCATTAAATTTGTACTAATTGAATCCAAAATCTTTTGACGATATCGCTTAGGCTAGGCAAGGGTTTTTTTGAAAAAAAAAAAAAAAGAAAAAAAAAAAGAAACTGAAAAAAAAATTGTTTATGTCAACATTAGTCATATCATGTAAGACAAATGATGTTCATATTAGTAATTTATAGCAAAAAATGGGCAAAAAAATTGCACCGACATATCGTCAAAAGATTTTGGATTCAATTAGTACAAAGGTTAATGACTAAGGCTGTATATAATAAAATTTATGTTTTTTGATTTCTCTATTTCTCTATTCCTCGTAATCAGATTTGGAATAAATCCATTTGAACACATTTGATTTCTCTATTTCAAAACAGATTTTTATTCCGTAAATAGATTTGAAAAAAAAATCAATTTTCTCGTTTCAAATAAATTGAGAAATCAATTTATGCATTATGCGCACCCTAAATTAGTATAAGTGTAAGAGATTTAGAACTTTTTTGGAATTTTTTCGAAAAGAAATAGATACAAATAACAAACTTGAAAAAATTTCCCTTCCTTTGGCTGTTGAAGTTTGGAGGAAAGTGAATGGAAATTATTTTGAACAGGAGGAAAATTCTTCTCTCCGGTTAATTCCTTCCAAAATTGGAAAAAAAAAAATTGGAAGGAAATGCAAATGTTGCATTTTTTTTCCAAGATTGTCCTTACTTTCGTCATGTGTGAATAAGATGAAGGGCAATGAAGTCTATTCGAAGAATTAATTTCCCTTTATATCATTTTCACTCGACATGCACCAAAGCATATTGACCAACTTTAACATCCTTTCTCTTCTATTCTCATCATTTATTTTCTCTTCCTTGCTTTCCATTTTCTTTCTTACTTTGATTACCAACCAAAGTGTGTCCGAGTGATAGTGAGAGAAAGGAAATATTAGGGTTAAGCACGACTCAAGTGGCTTAGTTCTAACTTTGGAATAGGGAATTGTTTTGCCATAATTTTTTCTACAACAAAATATCTTTTACTGAAGATTGTTCTTAATTTTTATTTAAGGAAACCATAATTCTACGCCAATTTTGAACAGGAAATATCACAGGCAAACAAGAATGAACTTCTTCTATCCAAATAGCATTGTACAAATCAAGTCGGAATTTAATATATGACGATACCTGAAAATTACAAACTACTTGGAAAGGTATAAACAAATTATGATAGAATCTAATTGACTTCATAGCTTGAGAACATTGCTATGAACATAAAAACACCACGTCTAAATTTAATCAAAAATGCAGATGTCAAAGCTACAGCTAAGAAAGCTAAAGTGCAAGTAAATAAAGATAAAGAGTAAATTTGCTTGGTTTGCGTGTGGGGCAATCTAATGGACAAGTAGTGGTATTTACAATGGTTTATGGTAACCACCTTTTAACGGTTATATTTCCTTTAATTACTTCTGTCTATTACCTCCGCATCTTGATAACTTTGCATGCCTCTTACACAAACTATAACAATGGGTGTCCCATGATCTTCCCTAAAAAGACATGCGCCTTTGATCTCAATTGCTTAATCAATTTTAAATTCCAAATAGCTTGCTAATGTCCCTTCAATAAATAATCATCACAACAACCTATATTATCGGCCATTAGCTGTTTGTTGCCATATTTTGGCAAACTAAGCACGTGGCATTGACGAATATCATCATTAATATGCATGTGATGGTTCCTACACTTTTTGATGAGATGACATATTTGTAGTGAGTCAATAACATCCACATGCTACGCACATGACCGTCACGTTTAGGTGCCACTCACGCGTTTGTTCTTACTCACATAATAAGAGCTTGTTTGATAATGTTTATATTTTTCCCGATCATTATTAACTAGTAGTTGGCAATGGCAGTGGTTGCTGTTAGAAATAAGTTATTGTTTTTTTCTTTTTTATCTTTTCTTCCTCCTTGGCCGCCATCATTGCCTGTTGCTATCCGATCACTGCTGGCTAGTAGTTGGTGACAACGGTGGCGGCGGTCGACGGCCACAGCAAGGAAGAATAACAAAAAAAAAAATATTAAAAAAGTATTAAGAAATTAAAAGAAATTGTATGTTATGAAAAAATTTGTGAATTGTACCAATACATTCATTTTCTTTTTTCATTCCAAAAGTTGAAATTTTGTGTAATTACCAAACTTGTTTTTTTACTCAGAAATTATTCCGGATAATAGAAATAAAAAAAAAAAAATCTTTAAAAAGAAATTGTTCTCCAGAGAAGCGTTACTAAACAAACTGTAAATAAATTATTTTTGGTGCCAACAAAAACTGAACTTGAGGGTTCCAAGTGTCTCGGAACAGGTTCCAATCCCTCACAAAATGAGCGGGCATATATATATATATATTTGGTGTTTTTTGAAATTTCTTTTTTGTTTCAACTTTCAACAAACCTAAAATGAGAGAGAGAGAGAGAGAGAGAGAGAAGCAGAGGCTGGATTTCTTTCATCTTAGGGGGCTGTGGGCTAGGCAATCAGGCGTGAGTCTAGTTTAATTGGGTATGGGCCCTTTTCATTGGCAGTTTAAGTGTGGGCTAGGCTTTACTTTAAATAAAGCTCACCTCTTTCAAAGATGAAATTATATGGACGGTATAGAGCCGATTCAGATTTCGGTTCTACCCAAGAATCGGCCTGATTTGTTAGCTCCCGAGCAGAACAAGTGAATTCAATGATCAAAACGAGGAACGAAACCAGACTTTTGGTAGGTTCCAAGGCTTTGAACTCGTGAACCTACCCGGCGTTCTTCGGAAACCAACCTCGAAGTGGACTGACAAAGCTGGTTTTGGGCAGTTTCTGATTGAGAGAGGTGGGTGGAGAAATTTTTCACATTTTCCTTCTATATTCCTTCCTGTGAAAAATTAAAATCTACTTAACTCACCTCTCATTTTCTTGCCCGCGTTTTATCTCCCAAACGATGCATTAACAGGGCTTGCATTGAATTTCATGATTCACACTGCTTTAATGGATTCAATTCATGCGAAGGCTGATTCGGACAAGAAAGTTACCGAAACACGAGGTGATTTCGTTTATTGTTCTCAAGCCCATGTAGCCTCCAATCTTAATATTTCTGACCAAATCTATTCCCTCCCCCCCCAAAAAAAAGTCAACTGTCCCTAAGTTGACGAATAACGCAAAAAACATTCTGTGCGCGACATATGAGAGTTTTTTTTTATCATTGTTCTTGCATAAAAAGCTAGCTGCTATACCATGCACGGAACTTGACTTATGCTATAATACGTTTAATATCCACTCTGATATTTTAGCAAAAGAATCTTTTGATAACTATTTCAAATTGAAGTGTGTAGTTGTATGTCCACATCCAAAGTTGAATGATTACTTTATAATAATTTAATCACTTAAAATTATATGTTTTAATAGAATTTAAGTTTTTTTCCACACCTTTTTTTTTCTTTTAATAGTTTAATAATGGCATTTAACTTCTTTTTTTTTTTGGTCCTACTCCTATTCTTTACTCTAATTCTTACTTTCAAAATTTTGACTTATCTCTTTGCAGAGTGTGAGAGTCGAAATCCATATTTGAAACTAAATTGTTCCCATCCCAACCCCGCTAAGAAGATGTGGATTCGAACTCCCCACCTTCCCATTTCATATTGGAAGGATAGTCACTGGGGCAAACCCTATTGGTTAATGGCAATTAACTTCAATTTGAAGAATTGGATACTTTTTATCTCTTTGGCTTTGATTTGTTAATTCTCTATTACTTTGCATAAATCCTCCATTATGATAAATATATATTATCCAAACCCTTATAAAACGTAGTTATACTTTCCAACTGTGGAGTAGTATAAAATGTGACTTATTGTCATTTTATCACATTAATCACCACCTTTCTAGTCGTTACTTGTTAGCTTTCACTTGATCTAAATTTCGTGATTCATGCGCTTTGGCATTTGTTGAAAATCCGATATTCAGGACTTGCAAATATCGACATTCGAATTCACTTATAGTTACTTTTTTAAAAATAATTTTTTCATATTCAAATAACATTTCCATTTTGACTGGAAATTCGAAGGACATATTTGACTTTTTGGAATGTTTAACAAACGAACTGCAAAAGATGAGAAAAAGATTATGAGTGATCAGTTCCTAGAGTGAGCCGATTCCACCCTAGAACTAAGAATCAGACCTATCAGTCCTAAGTTGATCCGGTTTTCGGGTTGAATCGGCCTGGTTTAGAGTTTTGAAAACTTTATTTTTCATTACTTTTTAAAAGAAGAGGGAAAAAAATATATCGGTCTAAATGGTTCGGTTCCACGGAATCAGGACCCTCCCAGAACTGTCTGGATCAGTTCGGTCCGATCCAATTTCTGGGTTGGTGCGGTTTCCGTGCACATCCAGTCAGAGACGCCCAAAATTCAGCATCTTTTGTCGGCACTTGTCCGGCCCATTTCGGGCGGCCGACCCAGGGAGCAAAAACAAAAGATGCTGCCTGCTTCTAGAAGTGAATGAGACTGGTGAAAGATAAAACTAGTCCAGAGGACGACCTCAAAGTCTACGAGAGACACGACATAAGACCTTTGATCATTCTCCGCAAACCCAAGAATTTGCCAAAGATCTGGTTGAATGAAAGCTTGTCTTACTCGAGGAATCAGCAGTTACCTGGACCAGCGGCCTGCAGAACTCGAGAGCTAAAAAAAAAGTCGAAAACTGAAGTTTCCTAGCAAAGACACGATGAGAAGAAATGTCTGTAGAAGGATTTGGAGAGATCAAACCGATGGAGACGCGAGAGGGATGGTTGGGCAAAACCGTTTGCTCCGAAAGTTTAATTATTATAGAAAACGAGTCGATACTACATGTATGGCTTATTTATCGGCACTTCTTTCTCGCAAGCCCGTCTTTTTAGGCTGGCACAACGAGTTGTGAATGTAATTATGTCGATAAGATAAACGGGAATAGGAAAATAGAGGCAAGGAAAATGAATAATGGGCATGAGAAGATCGAGCGGAAGCATCAGTATTCAAAAACTTAATCTGCATTGTGATTTAAATAAGTTACATCTGCTAACATCATTACTCCTAAGAAAATTTGAAAAATTAAAAGAACGAATAGTGTCTTTTCATGTATTCAGCTATTTTACTTTCAAAAATCAATCATGCAAAAGTTATATTGCATTTCTTGATCTTAGAGTACTTCAATCCTACCATACTAGGCTTAACCTGCACATCCTGAATTATAGTTGATCCACGTACGTTATGTTTGAATTCGAGTATCTTTCCTTTATCATCAAATTCTTAGCGGAGGTTTGGGTTGATTTAACCATCAATGAACCAATTTATATGCGTAGATTAAGCCCATCGCATGCCCCATATGCAGATTTCACGCCACATGTTCTACGCCTCCATGGTCAAGTGCATATAATTCCTTATTCTGGTTACTTATCTGGGTTATAGCTAGTATCTTACCTATTTCATGAGATTAATTATACTATTTTATGATCTCGGAAATTTACTATTTAAAATGGGCGTCCTCGTTATTGTAGTTTTTGTTCTTTTGTATGTTGATATGGCTTTAAGAGAAGTAAAAATCTATGCAATAATCTCGAGTGGGGTGTACTTATGTATGTAAAAATCCAAGGATGATCAATCCATGTCTGAATTCCACTCAATAACTGGCGTGCAGTACACAAAGAATTTCGAAAATTCCACTACTATCACTTCATTTGTTTTACAAAAAATGAATGATTTAATATTTTAAAAATAAAATAATCGCTTATATTTCTTACAAAAATGAATGAACGAAATTTTTTTTATCATATATAATGTTTAAACGTAAATTTTTGCCGATAATATATTTTTGTTGACTAATTATTCTTAGGAAAATAATTTTCAAATCATCCATTTTTGGCGAAAAGAGCAAAGCCAAGATAAAATAAAAAAAAAGGGAAAAATCCAAAATGGTGAGTGGTTTTATGTTCCATTCCACCTGGAACCTACATATTAGAAAGGTTCATCATTTTTTGGATTTTGGACCTATCTTACTTGGGATCTATTCTATCACAGATTCTATGATCAATTCTAGGATTTACCTAGGTTCTAGTGAAGTAAAATCTTTATTGACATTTGCTTGCTGTTATAATTTATTGATTACAATTTATATTTAGACGCACGAAAAGTATGAACATTAATAAAGTAAATGTCTCAATCATAAAATAAAAGTTTAAACTAGTGTTTCTAGATTATACACTTGTTATCAAATGACATGAAATATGGCAAGCTCATGTGAAAACTTGAACAAAGAAAAATGTTAGAATTTATCTTAGATTCTAAATTCCTCAAACTAAGAACTTGAAATTTATCCGTTGAAACATGTGTCTCATTTTTGGAATATGGAATCTACTCTGCATACTTTGGAATATGGAATTTATAGGTTTCACTGGTTTGATTTTCTAATTCTAATACCTACCTTGGAGCCATTCTCATTTCTAAGCAAGATGCCTAGAAATTTTATCTTTTGGTATTTGAAAAAAAAAAAGAAAAAGAGAGACTGTTTTGCAGAAAAATAAATCAATAATAATAATAATAATAATAGAAGAAAAGGGAAGTGGGGAGTGGTAACATCATGGGGGAATTATTCGGGATGTCCTCCAAATGGAGTGGGGCCGGAAAAGTAGATGCCGTTAAGACAAAGTCCGTGACTCTCCCCCGATTGGGGGCCCGTCGCCGTCGCCGTCGCCATGCATCATCGCATTGCATGCCAACCACCCAGGTTTGACTAAGTGCAGACGAGGTGGAGCCGCCCCCCCCCGGAAAATAGGGGACGCAAACGAGCAAAACAAAACAAAAAAACCAAGTTAAATTCACATCAACAATCCCAAATCACGTCTCATGTGCTCAATCATCAATTATTATTATTATTTTTATTTTTTCTTTGGGGAACAAAATTGAGTCATTGGGATCCACTCAGAGCTAAATTTGATATGAGGGTGAGCGCCGCACGACTTGATCTGACTTGTTTCGATTCGGAGAAAAAGTATCCGATCTTAGAGCAAACGCAATTGGGAAATGAAACCAAATTGAGTGAGTCGGTTGGATCATGTTTCAAACCAAATGGACAAAAAAAAATCGAGTTCTCTTCATTCCTCTTTTGTGCATTTTCAAACATTAGATTGAATTGTTTTGGAACAATAATATCATACTAAATTAAACATAAATGAATTAAGAAAATGAAAAGGATAGTGCAAAGGCCACATCATTTATTAAAATAAATAATTTGAAAAATATTTTTTGAATTAATTGATTATATTTCTTGAAGTAATTAGTTGATGAACTATCTATTAAATATTTTCATCAACGATGAAGAATATTTCTGATTAATTCATTTGGAAAATATCCTCCAAATCATTTATTTTTCCCTAAACAAAGGCACAGGTCTAAAACTTGCCTTGTCTTCTTTGTTATCAAGAATTTCTGATTAGATCTAATAGCTTGAAAGAACTCTATAACAACTTAGTAAATAACCTCGAAGGTGTTGAACATCCTCACCTTCTTGGACCACATCGTATCCAAGGTTTCAATCCCGTACAGTTTTTTTTCCAATAATTTGAACCAGAAATTGGTTGGATACACACGTTCTCATCAATCATGCTTCTTTTTTTCTTGTTTTTCTATCTTTTAGGATCGATGTGGCGATATGTTGGCAACATTTGTCGGCTTACCATATAAATAATTATATCAACATTTCATGAGGGAACGAGCTAAAAGCATCAATTAATTATATGTGAATAAATAGTCGAATCATTAAAGCACTAAAATCTAAATTTTCTTTTTGACTTAGTGCGATCACGTTGTTTTTCTTCCCCCTAAAACGTTCAGCACCGTTTTGGCCTTCACTTCGCCTGCTCTTCTAGAAGAGCAAACGACAGACAAGAAGCATATCATTTTCTTCGAGTGCCGCCCAGCCGAGCGGCCCTCATCACCCTGCCATAAGCGTAGAAAATTCTCTGAAACCCTTTCGACCATTCATGGCGTCTATATATAAGCTTCACCCGTCTTCTTCTTCTCTTCCTCAAGCACATGCCAGACACCAAAGATCCTTCCTTTTGCTTCCCTTCCGGCGGTATATACCTCGCGGGCCGCCATGGTTTCTTCGGGAGAGCTCCATGCTGAGCAGCTCGAAGTGAACGCCGATCCTCATGACCCTGTCGAAGAGGATGAAGAGAATGAGGAGGCGCTCTCGCTCTGTGATCTTCCCATCTACAGCAACTCGGCTGTTTGGGAACGTGAATTCGGGGAGGCGGGCAAGGGTCAGAGCTCAGCTGCAGACCAAGATCTCTTCGAGTTCTCGAGCGAGGACTCCTCTAATTCCTTCACTTACCCATCCGACAACAAGATCGTGTTCTGCGGCAAGATCATCCCGTACAGGTTGCCGCCAGACCAAACTCAAAGGCCCCTGAGCAATAATCACGACCGGAACAAACCCAAGAAGAAAAGAGGCTCCTTCTTGTGCGGATGGAGATCTCTCTTCTCCAACAAATCAAGAACCTCAAGAAACGGCCGTCCGCGGCCTGGGCAAATTTCGAGCTCCAAGTCTCTGCCGCTGGAGCTCGACAAGTACAAGTGCGGATATGGGTACATGCCGAACAAGGGCGCGGATGAGTACGATTTCGCGAAGGTGAAGATTCTGGCGCCTTCCTTGAAGTCGAGGTGGTACCTGTTCATGTTCGGGCTGAAGAGGTTGCCGGAGGAGATGGAGCTGACCGACATCAGGACGAGGCAGAGTCGGAAAACTCCATCAACCCTGTTCCGATCAGGCGATGGCGAAGAGGTCGAGGAGAGGTAGGAGGAGTGCGAGTGGCCATGCGATTAGAGAGGTGAAGAAGACGATGGGTTGCATACCACACGTTTGATGAAAGTTCTCCGGGAAAAGAAACGCTAGGTGGAAGGCCGTGGCCATCCAGAAAGAGACCGTTTCAACCACAGACTGAACGTCACTGTTCCGTGATGTGCAGTTGCTTTGCTTTGCTCCTATAGGAAGAACCGAGACGATGATATCTCAAGATCCATGAAATTTCTCCGAGATTGATCATGGTGTTGGGATGATTCCATCTTTTGTGCCTTCTTTAGGCTGCAAAATGTGAAAACGGTCCTTGATATGTGCGTCTTTTGTCGTATTAATAGTTTACGAACTGTCATGCAGATTAACGTTTTACCGTGTTCAACTCATGGACCTCATCTGTTGTATGTGAAAATATAGCGAGTTTTGGCACCTAAAATCGGCTATTCCAACTCGATCCTATATTCCTATTAATGCTATTTTGATCCTTGAAAGGAGGTCTATACAATGTAGACGTGACGAAGGATTTGTTGACTCATTAGGTTCATCGGAGACAATGGACCTCGACCAGTGACTTTTGCTCGCAAAGTTGAGAACGCAGAAAATGACACAAATGAAATGACTCAATCAAATGACTTTTGACTCAACAATAAAGACTCACTGATAATAATAAGATCAATTGAGGGAGAGGTGGTTTTCTTTGTTCGGTCGAAATATTCCTTTACACTTCATTGACCAACACTTTTGACATAAAGTTAAAGGACATCATAATATAAAATATCTTATAAGCGTCCCCGCCGGTGGAGGGGGGTTCGAGCGACCAATTAGATGAGAAGGCCTATTTTCGATGGACCTTGGTTACCTAATTTGCCAATTGATTAGTTACACGTGGACAATTGGCTTGTGGAATGTACTTTAGGAGAGGAATGAACAATGAATATAAATAATAGAATTGGTAAGTTTTGCTCTTATTCAATTTGTGCTTTGTTTAAAAAAAAAAAATTCGTGCTTTGTTTCATTTTCATTTCCTGTCTTATAGCGATAGGTGAGTTTATTTCCACCCTCAATATGGCTAAAAGCACCTAGTTCTTGTGTTGTGACCAAAATACCCTTCTCTCTCTCTCTCTCTCATAATCTTTTCCATTCACTCTTTTTTTGCCATCTTAAAATCTCCATGACAAGAACTTAGCATTCACATTTTTTTATTTATCCCAAAAGGTCATACTGCAATTTTAAAAAAGTTATTTATCCGAATAAGTCATATTGCAATTTTAAAAGAAGATAACCTTTTCTCACATTCTGTCATTTTCCAATCAGAGCCTACACTAGACATATGAATATAGAGATCAAAGACTTTCCAAAAACATCGCCATTCAACTTGAATCTCATTTTAAACTGGATGAAATTTGACAAGAACAATCTATAACAATGCCATCGATCATTTCTATTTCTAATTTATTTTTCCTCCTCTCTTGTTGTTGCCTTTGTCGCATCATCATTGTCATTATACACGATGACCTCCTCCACCTACCACCACTATGAGCAAGCTCGTTTCTACTCATGCCAATAGCTTTACCTACCTTTGTATTTCCTCGTCTAATTCTCCTTGACGCATGAGCGTCGAGCTCAAGACAATCGAGCAACGACTTGTCAATGACAAAAAGGCGACATTTGGTGGAGGAAGAAGAGAAATGAAGAGCCAAAAGGGAGACGACCAAGCGAACGAGAGAGAGAGAGAGGAGGTTGGGGGTTGTAGGGTTGTGCAATTGAACTAGGTTTACCCGGGAACTGGACTGGCCCACCCGAAAAATAGGGTCAGGAACCGGTTTCCATTGAAATTGGTCCGGGAACTGATTCCCAAAATTTGAAATCGGTTTGAATTAGTCTAGGATTCGGCTATGAGTGATTACCCATTCGGAACTGGTTCCCAAACCGGTTTGGGAAGCCCAAAGTCCAAAACCCTACTTTTTCTCCTATTTTCTATGTTAGGCAAGTCCTCTTCTCGTTCTCGACATCTCTCGATTCGGCTTTGCATTTCGTAGCAATGTTTTCGTGGTGGATTTGTCGTTAGAGAGAGGGATATTTATTGTGATGCTGGAGGGTTGGATGGTTCTGCTAATCATGGCGTTCAAAGCCATCCAATGCGATTCATGTCTGCAACGTTGGGCGTGAAATCTTAGAGGTACATGTTCTCTTGCAGCTTTTACTCCCAAGTAAATTCTTTTGGGTGTAGAAATAGGGACGTTCTCATGTATTAATGTAAAATTCAAAGCTGTATAAGATATCGGACGATTGCAAAACAGGTTTAAGTGGAAATAGGGTTGACATTCAAATCGGATCGGAAAAACATGATGGTTCCAAAATAGGATCCAATGCAAATAAAATTGAGTATATGGTCCAAAAAAATGAAACCGGTTATAATATGATCGAATATAGGGTTTAAGTCTGGAACCTACCCACCCCGGACTCGATCACCCCTAGGGAGTTATGAAGTGATAGATTGATGTCGGAGGTGGGTGATGGCGCCAATGGGGCGAGGCGGTGGCAATGGGCTGGCAAATCTAGGGGCATGAGGCGGAGGGACTTGAAAGAGTGACATGTTGGAGACAAAAGAGAGAAGGGATTAGATGCGTTTGTTCACTAACAATGAAAAGGGGCGTTTTCGCCAAATTAGGGGTAGAAATAGTCCCACTTTATATCGTTTAGTAGATTTGTTTTAGTAAAGATTTTATATCAGTTGAATCACTCTTCTTCTTTTTCTTTTTTGAGTTCTCAAATTCTGAAAAGAAAAAGAAAAGCAAGATTGCTTGACTAGAAAGCCCGCCTGCCTACAAAATGCTCGACACGGGCAAATTGCTTGCCAAACAAGTGCCTAATTTTCATGGAAAAAGCTAATTAAGGATTAATAACTTCACTTCATGGAAGATAGCATGGCAAAAGCTGTTCCTAGATTTAGGAAAATCTGCTCCCTACATCCTGTCCAAAACAGTTCGACTGACCTAAGAAATTACTCACCCTCCATCTAGACAAATTTATGTTCAAAGAACTCCTCCTCGCATAGCCTAATGATCGATCGTCCTATGCTAATCGAATCGTGTAGTGAGTAGTCCACGTTAATGACCTCTAAATCGATCTAAGAACAATAAAGAAACGCGATTCCATCCTACTAACTAACCCTTGGAACTAATGTAATTCAGTAGAGGAATTCAGAATCGAACTTAGGATTAGGTGAGTCTGAACTGATTAGACAGGGCTCTTGAAGTACCATAGCTGCTTGATTTCTTAAAGCTTTTGCGACAGGCCTGCTTTTTCTGTTCGGTCAATGCACGAGGTCATTAGTCTAAGTCTACGGCTTTGAATCCTCGATTCCATCGCATCTTCTTAGCTTCTTCCATTGGAACCCACTTCGACAGCAGAAGGAATAAGGACACATAGTTTTGGAACCTTATTTTAATATGTAATATAATCTATGAAATTTTAATTTTTTCTATGCGATTCCTAAATTTTAGCTAAATGTTTAAAATATGTCCTAAATCTTTAGTACATATTTAATCTGGAGCATGAACTATATGAAAATATTCTGTGGAATTCTTTTATTAATTTAAGATCATGGATAACATCATTTGGGGATCACATTATATTATTTTGGATTAAAGTATAAGAAACATTTGTGTCATTTTCTAAAAGTAAAATGCAGCTTATGTCATTGACTACCCCTTGTCCTGATTTCATTGATTAGTATGAGAACCAGAGCGGTCTAGCAGCACCGCCGTGGGACCTTAACTAGCTTTTCATCTGTCTTGAAAAATGACTCACTTAATTTCAATCTTGTTGACCCTATGGAATATCTACTTTTACTTTCGTAGGAACCGGTCGGGTTCTGCCAAGTTTTGGGATGACACCATCGATGGCTATCGCAAGGGCTTTTCCATTTGGCTCGATTCATGATCCCGTCGGAGAAGCGCAGGACTCGGGCAAAAAGACCCGAGTCCAAGCGATCTGATCGATACTTGTGAACGTAGGGAAAGGATCGAATTGCGAGAGTTTCTCATGTGGTCATCCTGCTCTCCCTATTGCAATTACGACGCCCACCTGAGAAGTGTTGGTTTCTTTGTTAGATTCGTCATTGCGTCCACCTTCACTAGAATTAGGAAATTTCAAATTAATGAGAAGCTAAGTAAGCTTCAAATATGACTATTCTAAAAACCATTCCATCAACGATGCACTCCTCCAATCCCCTAGGGATGAAAGTTCTGCCGTGGGTAAACGGATCAAAAGATCAATGGTCATCCAAACCTGTCCTTTCAACCCTTCTTTTCTAATCGTAGGTGATGCGTCGGTCTACCAAGAAAAGTTGGCAACTTGATGAACTCTGTCAGAGGTCACGTCTTTTTATCGTGCTCAATCTGCATCTCGTCCGAGATAATAATTTGCCACGAAAAATATGTCATGACGATAATATTTTATGTTTATTTTTTTTTATGAAAATGAACCAAGGTAATATAAAGTGAATCTTAGATAATATAGGGTTTGCAATTTTAAACACAATATGCACTACATCACAAAAAGAATGATCTAACTTATGACAACTTGTCTCGACCGTGCAAATAATCGAAAGTCGAAAATCCAGATCAATGTCCCGCAACTCCTAGGCTTGACATGGCCAGTCCGATTTTTAGGCATGTTTTATAAATCTATTTCTGATCAAGCCAAATTTTGAGTTTGACATGGCCCCACTCCGAAGTGTTTAATGAATTTAGTCATTTTTAATATTTGTAATAAAAATGCAAAAAAATGTTTGTTATATTTCATTCTAGAGTGGTGCTGTCTACTTCGTAAAGATATATACGTGATGCCATTGCATATGGGCCTAAACTATCTACTTCATTACAAAATATACGATGCCTTGAGATACTAGCATAAACTATCTATCTCATGAAAAGAATATATCTTATTTATACGAGTTTAAATTTTCTTTATCAAAATTCCTTGACACGAATTAAAAAAAGGCCTAACGTTCAAAACTCCTTGACAACCAAGTAAATGATCTACACCAAAATTCCTTGGTACGAATTTAAACGACCTAAAGTCGAATTTCGGTACTCCTTGATACGGGTCTATTGTCTACATCGAAATTCTTTGGCACGAACTTAGAAGGCAAACCAAATTTCCGAAACTCCGTGACGTGGGTGTAATCGATAAGCAAGTTTGGAGGCAATTTCTCGATGCTCTTAATGCGAACTTTCTTCGAGTTCTAAAAACTCCTAACTTGCACGAGAAAGAATCAAGGTTTCTTTGTTATTTTTTCCTGCGTTTTCAGATATTAAATTGACTTGTTTCGAAATCAATGAAAAGTTAAGAAAATGATAAGAATGTTTTAAAACCACATATTTTCCTAAAATAAATGTTTTGGAATATATTTTTGTAAAAAAAATCGTTTTATTCTTAGAATAATTGGTCAATGAACTATGTATTAAATTATCCAAGGATTTTTATAAAAAAATGAAAAATATTTCTGACTCACTCATTTTTACAAACGATACAAACAACCACTTTTAGAAAAATGTTATCCAAATTATATATTTTTCTGGAATAAATGCACAAGTCTAAGATCCTGCTTGACTTATTTGTTTTCAAGGCATACGTATTCAATCAATGGGCTGGACTCTAAAAACAACTTGATTCAATAAATAACTTTGAAAGCATTGAACATCCCCAACTTCTCGGATCACATCGCATCCGAGGTTTCAATTCCTAAGAAACGGTCTCTGCACCGCATAAATGGTTGTGAGGTTCTTTTCCAACAATTCAAACCAGAAACCAATTGAATACGCATATTCTCATCGGCGCTTCTTTTTTTATTCTTGCTTTTCTTTCTTCTAGATTGATGTAGCAATATGTTAGTGACATGTATCGACATACCGTATAGGTATCTCTTTCACAAGGGAATGACCCTAAAAGTGTAGATTACGTCAATTACATGAGAATCAAAAAGTAGAATCATTAAAAGCACCAAAATCTAAATTTTCTTTTTGACTTAGTGCGATCGCGTTGTTTTTTTTAAAAAAACGTTTAGCACCCTTTTGGCCTATGCCTCGCCTTGCTCTTCTAGAAAAGCAACCACAGACAAGAAGCATTACCATTCTCTTTGAGTGCCGCCCAGCCGCCCTCATCACCCCTGCCATAAGCGCACAGAGTTCTCTGAATCCCTTTTTATAAAATCCATGGCGTCTATAAATACCCTTCGCTCGTCTTCTCCTCCTCTTCCTCAAGCAAAAACACCAGACACCAAAGTTCGTTCCTTTTGCTTTCGTCACCTCGCCAGCGGCCATGGTTTCTTCAGGAGAACTCCATGCCGAGCAGCTCGAAGTGAACGCCGATCCTCATGGCCCTTTCGGAGAAGAGGACGAAGAGAACGAGGAAGCGCTCTCGCTCTGTGATCTTCCCATCTACAGCAACTCGGCCGGTTGGGAACGTGAATTCACCGATGCGGGCAAGGGTCAGAGCTCAGCTGCAGACCAAGATTTCTTCGAGTTCTCGAGCGAGGACGCCTCTAATTCCTTCACTTACCCATCCGACAACAAGATCGTATTCTGCGGCAAGATCATCCCGTACAGATTGCCGCCAGACCAAACTCAGAGGCCCCTGAACAAGAATCACGACCGGAACAAACCCAAGAAGAAAAGAGGCTCCATCTTGTTCAGATGGAGATCTCTCTTCTCCAACAAATCAAGAACCTCAAGAAACGGCCGTCCGCGGCCTGGGCAAATTTCGAGCTCCAAGTCTCTGCCGCTGGAGCTCGACAAGTACAAGTGCGGATATGGGCACATGCCGAACAGGTGCGCGGATGAGTACGATTTCGCGAAGGTGAAGATTCTGGCGCCTCCGTTGAAGTCGAGGTGGTACCTGTTCATGTTCGGGCTGAAGAGGTTGCCGGCGGAGATGGAGCTGAACGACATCAGGACAAGGCAGAGTCGGAAAACTCTGTCGACCATGTTCCGATCCGGCGATGGCGAAGAGGTCGAGCGAGGTAGGAGGAGTGGGAGTGGCCATGCCATGAGAGCGGTGAAGAAGACGATGGGTTGCATACCACACGTTTGATGAAAGCTCTCCGGGAAAATAAAAACTAGGTGTAAGGCCGCGGCCATCCAGAAAGAGACCGGCCCAACCTCAGACTGAATGTCACTGTTCCGTGATGCGCTGTTGCTTTGCTCTTACAGGATGAACCGAGACGATGATATCTCGAGATTCATGAAATTTCTCTAAGATTAATCATGGTGTTGGGAGGATTCCGACTTTTGTGCCATCTTTAGGCTGCGAAATGGGAAACAGTCCTTGATATGTGCGTCTTTTGCCGTACTAATAGTTTACAAGTTGTCATGCAGATTTCGTATGTTTTACTGTGTTCAACTCATTGCCCTCATCTGTTGTATGTAGAAACGTAGCGAGTTTCTGTTTTGGCACCTAAAATCAGCGATTTCAAATAGATCCTATATTCCTACTTGATGCCATGTTGATCCTTGAAAGGAGGTCTATACGATGTAGACATGATGATGGATTTGTTGACTTATTAGGTTCATTGGAGACACAGATAGACCACGAACAGTTTTTTTTTTTTTTTTTGCTTGTAAAGTCGAAAACTCAGAAAATGACACAAATGAAATAGCTCTATCAAATCACAATTTGATTCAACAGTAAAGACTCGCAGAAAATAATAAGATCAATTAAGGGAGAGGTGGCTTTCTTTATTAGGTCGAAATATTCTTTCACATTTCATTGACCAGCACTTTTGACATAAAGTTATGGACTTCGTAACATAAACTATGCTATAAGCACTAGGAGGATTTTAAGCCACCAATAAGATGAGAGGGTTTACTTTTGATGGATCTTGGCTACACAATCTGCCAATTGATTAGCTTCATGTGGACAATGGGCGAGAGGAATGCACATTAAAAGAGGAATGAACGATGAAAAATAGAATAGGTGAGTTTTGTTCTTATCCAATTTGTGGTTTGTTTCCTTTTCGTTTCCACAATCTTATAGCACTGGGCGAGTTTATTTCCATCCTCAGTACAGCTAAAAGCAACTAAAAAGCAACTATCTTATTGTGCTGTAAACAAAATACCCCTAAACCTTTTCTCTCTCACGGACTTTTATTCTTTTTCGTTGTCTCTTTTTTCGCCGTCCTAAAACCTCCATGACACTTTTCTTTTCTCTTTTTCGTCTTTTGCTCCACCCTCTGTCAACTTTTAGAGCCGAAAGAACTTAGCATTCACATTTCAAGGTCATACCACAATTTTAAAACAAGATAGCTTTTACTCACATTCTATCATATTTTCCTTGATGGATGAACATAGGGATTAAAGACTTTCCAAAAACACCACTATTTGACCTGAATCTCACTCTAAACTGAACGGGATCTGAAAAGAACAATCTAAAACAATATCACTGATGATTTCTATTTCTAATGTCTTTCTCCTTGTCTTTTGCTGTTGCCTTTGTCGCACGTCACACATGTTGCAGTTGTTATGCACGACGACCTCCTCCGCCCCCCCACCGCTATGAGTAAGCTCATTTCTACTCAAGTTAATATCTTTACCTACCTATTTATTTCCTCATCTACTCTTTTTTTTTTTTGGGGGTCAAAATCTATTCTCTTTGACTCCCTTTGCTATGTCCCTCATTCTCCTTGATGCGTGAGCGTCGAGCCCAAGACGGTCGAGCTATGGTTAAGCTCTGCACCATTAACGACTTGTCAATGATAAAAGGGTGACATTTGGTGGTGGAAGAAAAGAAATGGAGAGACGGATGAAGGGAGATGACCTAGCGAACAATAGAGGGGGAGAGAAGAGGGTTGTGAAGTGATAGATTGGTGATGGAGGTGGGCGGTGGCACCAATAACGCCAGGCGGTGGCAATGCGTGGTAGATTTAGGGGCATGAGGCGGAGGGACTTGAAAAAGTAACACATAAGTGCAAAAGTTGTGCCATGTTGAAGGCAGAAAAGAGTAGGAATTGGAGGCCTACATTCACTAATAACAAAAAGTGGCGTTTTAGCCATATAAGGAGTGGAAATAATCTCACGTTACACATTTAGTAAATTTCTTTTAACGAGATCTTATAACAGTAGCATCACTCTTTTTTTTCCCCCTTTTGAATTCTCAAATTCCAAAAAAAGGAGCAAGATTGCTTGACCAGAAAGCACGCCTGCCTACAGAATGCTTGACACTGGCAAATTGCTTGCCTGACAAGTTATTAAGGATTAATAACTTCACTTAATGGAAGATACCGCGGCACCAGCTACTCCTATATTTAGGAAAATCTGCTCCCTACATCCTGTCCAAAACGGTTCGACTTACCTAATAAATTACTCATTCTCCATCTGGACAAATTCATGTACAACAACTCCTCCTCACATAGCCTGATGATCAATTGTGCTACTCGAATCGCATAGTGATAAGGGGGTGTTTGGTTGGGCATTCCCAAGGGGCTTTGGGAGCCCAAAGTCCCTTGGGGAAATTTTTTGGTGTTTGGCATGTGTTTTTGAATGCCCCTTTGCCCAATGCCAGCATCCCCAATGCTGAAAGCCCAATGCTGGGTTGGGGCTGCTTTGAGCATTCCCATTCTGGAGATGCGATTCCGAGTCACTGTTTATCGCCTTATTCACCGCCCATCTTCTTCGCCGTTCGTCTTCCTCTTCGCGGTGGGCGACGCTTGGCGCGAGAGGCCGGATCTGGCCGTCGGGCTCGGCCGAGGTAACGAGGTCCGCCGACCTCGGCGTCACCTAGGTCGCTCGACCTCGGGCGGCGTCGCTGAGGCCGCGCAACCTCGGCGACGTCGCCGGGTCACTCGACCTCGGGCGCGACGCTTGAGGCCGCGCGAGCGACCCGAGCGTCGCTCGAGACCGCGCCCCGCGACCCAGCGACGCCGCTCGAGGTCGCGGGGCCTCGGGCGTCGCCCGGGTCGCGGGGCCTCGGGCGTCGCTGGGTCGCGCCGTCTGAGGCGACACTCGCCGAGGCCGCGCGACCTCGGCGACGCCCGGGTCGCGTGACCTTAGGCGGCGTCGCTGGGTTGCGCGACCCAGGGCGTCGCCTGAGGTCGGCGACCTCAAGCGAGCTGCCTCCCCGCCATCGCCACCACCACCGCTTCACCACCACCACCACCAGCGCCACCGCCACCAGCGGCTCCACCACAATCACGCAGCTCCATCTCCTCCTCCATTTTCTTTTCTTTTCTTTTTTTCCTTTTTTTTTTTCACCTGGAAATTACTTTGCAAAATGTACACTTCCAAACACGTTTGCTTTCAGAGAATGCCCATTTACTCAAGGATACTTGGGGAAATGACTTTGCATTTCCCCAAAGTTGAACCAAACGGGCCTTAAATCCATTTTAATAGCCTCTAAATCGATCTAAGAACAATAAAGAAACGCGATTTCATCCTACTAAATAATCCTTAAACTAATGTAATTCAGTAGAGGAATTCAGAGATGAACTGAGGGTTAGGTGAGTCTGAACTGGTTAGACAGAGCTCTAGAAGTACCCTAAGCTACTTGATTTCTTAAAGCTTTTGTGACGGGGCCTCCTTTTTTTGTTTGGTCAATGCACGAGGTCATTAGTCTTTGGCTTTGAATCCTCGATTCCACCGCATCTAGATATATTTTCTCAGCTTCTTTCATTGGGACCCGCTCCAAAAGCGCAAAGGTTAAAGAGACAAATACTTCTTTAACTTTGACCTAATATGCAATATGACCCTTGAATCTTTAATTTGTTACATGTGATCCTTGAACTTTAACTAAATATTTAATGTAATCTATAAATTTTTAATTTGTTCAATGTGATCCACAAACTTTTGATATATATTCAATATAGTCCATGAACTATATTTAAGATTAGGGACAATATTAAACATTTTTATATAGTTCAGGATTAATTTGAATATATAGCAAAAGCTTAGGGATTATATTAAATAAATTAAAAATTTAGGAACCGCATTGCACGTTAGGTTAAAGTTCAAGAATTATTTGCGTCATTTTCCCCCACCAAAAAAAAAAAAAAAGCACAGCTTATGTCATTGACTAGGCCTTGTCCTGATTTCGTCGACTAGTATGAGAACCAAAAGCGGTTTGGCAACAACGTGGGACCTTGACCAGCTTTTCATCTATCTTGAAAAATGACTCACTTAATTTCAACCTCGTTGACCCTCTCGAATAACTACTTTTACTTTAGTAGGAACCGATTGGGTTCTGCCAATTTTTTGGATGACACGATTGGTGGCTATCGCAAATTTTTTCCATTTGGCTCAATTCATGATCTTGCATCGCGCCGGAACAGTTGAGAACTTTTCACGAGATCCGTCGTAGAAGCGCAGGACTTGGCTGAAAAGATCCTGGTCCAAGCGATTCGATCGTTACCTGATTCTTTTAAATGTTTGAGAAAAATCAAATATGTTCAGAGCAAAAATTTCCGAAGGCCTTATTCTTTCGTGTCCTGTTTGTCCTACAATTTTTCAAGTACTGAATTTTCTCTCAGTTTACTCGTGAACGTAGGGAAAGGATCGAATTGCGCAAGTTTCTCATGTCATCATCCTTCTCTCTCTACTGCGATTACAACGCCCGCTTGAGGAGTGTTGGTTTCTTTCTTGGATTCGTCGTTATGTCCACGTTTACTAGAATAAAGAAACTTCAAAGCAATGCCAAGTTTCCAAATGCAACTATTCTAAAAACCATTCCATCAACGACACACTCCTCCAATCGCTTCTGGATGAAAGTTTTGCTGTGGGTAGACGGATCAAAAAAGATCAATGTTCATCCATATCTGTCCTTTCAACCCTTCTTTTCTCATGGTAGGCCTCAGGGTGGTCCATCAAGAAAAGTTAACCATTTTGTCCTCGGGAATATTTTCTATTTATAAATAATTTCTTCCGATTCTATTCCTGGGACGAGCTTTTGAGCATTCAAACACATTTTGTAATTGCATAAAACTTATATTTCTCAAATAAAAAAGAATAGGAATGCGTTTGGTACGATCTTTAATGTTTTATTATTAAGAATTTCTTTTAAGTTTTTAATAATTTAATGAGATTTTTCTTCTTTTTTTTACTTTTTTTTCCTTATCTTCTTCAGTTAGTTACCAAATAGGTTTTTGATGAACTCTATTGGAAACCACTTCCTTTTTGTCACCTAAACTTGGGGATTTTAAATTGATCGCATTTTCTTACTTGATGCTATTTTGATCCTTGAGAGGAGGTCTATACAATGTAGACTTGACGATGGATTTGTTGACTTATTAGGTCCATCGGAGACAAATGAACCACGAACAGTAATATTTGCTTGCAAAGTTGAAAAGGCAGAAAATGACATAGATGAAATGGCTCAATCACATGACGTTCTGGCTCAACAGTAAAGACTTATAGATAATAATAAGATCAATTAAGGGAGAAGTGGTTTTCTTTATTCGGTTGAAATATTCCTTCACATTTTATTGATCAACAATTTTGACAAAGTTAATGGACTTCATAACGTAAAATATCGTACAAGTCCTGGGGGGGTTTAAGCAATCGATTAGATGAGAGGGCCTATTTTTGATGGGCCTTGACTACCCAATTTGCCAATTGATTAGCTTAACGTGGATGATGGGCTAGTTGAATAAACAATAGGAGAGGAATGAATAATGAATAATAGAATAGGTAAGTTTTGCTCCAACTTTTGCTTTGTTTCCTTTTCATTTCCACTGTTTGATATCATTGGGCGAGTTTATTTCCAGCCTTAATATAGCTAAAAACACCTATTTTATTGTGTTGTGACCAAAATACTCATAAATTCACTCTCTCTCATTTCTCTCACACACTTGGTACTCTTTTCCACTGTCTGGTCTCAAAATCTCTATGACTGTTTTCTTTTTCTCTTTTTTTTTTTTTTTAATCTTTTACTCTACCGTCTGTCAACTTGCATAGCCGAAACAACTTTAGCATTCACATTTTTCTATTGATTTAAGATGGTCATACTGCCATTTAAAAGAAAATAACTTTTACTCACTTTTTGTCACATATTCCTTTATGATCAAGCAAAGCTTTTCTAAAACATTGCTATTGGACCTGAATCTCACTTTGAATCGAATGGGATTTGAAAGAACAATATAATGTAGGACCAAATCTTAATAAAATCTAACGATCTCGATTTATCATTCATCGATAAATTCGTACAAAATTCGGGATTGATTTGTAAAAACGTAAAGATTGACATACCTCTAGCCATTGATGAAAATCTGTAAATGCGGAAAACCCTAAAACCTTGGACGAATCCACGAAGCACAATCGATTTGCGAATATGGAAACACCCTATCTATACATCTTGTTCTATTAGCCAATACTCCTCAAACGTGATTGTATGTTTTTTGTATTGATTGGGTTTAGACTAGATGACCTGACATTTTATTCCATTTATTACGTTACCGATGTCTTCTATCAAGATCATTATGGTAATATATTAATGGGAAAATATTATGTAATAAACGCAGATAATAAATTGGGCAATATATCAAAATTAATTGGGAAATACAATATTGCGATCACATTTGAAATAATAATAAAATATCATAATATTCTCCCACTTGATCCCAACATTCCATCAAATGAAATATTAACCCAAACCCACATAAACTTCATGCTAAATTAAAATACATGAATCACGGCGATGAGTTCCCTTAGAGCGAGTATTATATTTTGTACATTACAATTCATTTCATCACCCCATATGTGATAAAATAACTTAATAAATAAACCTTATGTTTACTCTAGGTTAAATGTAATTATTTTTCTCAAAATAACTGAATGTATACAACTGTATTGAGAAAAACATTACAAATGAATAAAAGTCTCACAAATTCTTCCATATAAAGAAAAAAATGTACATAATTGGACCAATACCCATTTTGAATACATAATCCTTATAATTCATTGGTGGCATGCCTTTAGTTAAAGAATTAGCTATCATCAATCAAGTTCTTATGTATTCTATGACCACTTTCTTTTCTTTAACACGTTCTTTGATGGCTAAATACTTGATATCGATGTGCTTGTTTCAACTACCATTTTTTTTTTTGTTCTTAGCCATGACAACTATAGCAGAATTGTCGCAAAACATTTTCAATAGCCTATAAATGAAATCCACAACTTTAAGTCTCGATATGAAACTTTTCAACCACACACCATGTGAGGTGGCCTCAAAACCAAAAACGAACTCTGCCTTCATAATGGAAGTGGCAACTAAAGTCTGTTTTGCACTCCTCCAGGATACAATTCCGCCAGCAAAAATAAAAATATATAATGATGTTGATTTATGGGAATCAACACAGCCAGCAGAGTCTGTATCTGAGTAACTAACTACCTCTGAGCTATTTGTCCATTTATACATAAGCATGTGTCCATTTGTTCCTTGAAGGTACCTCATCACATTTTTCGCAGCTCTCCAATAGTCGAGTGCAAACCTGAGCATAAATCAAGCTTCCGATAACAGAAGCATGTGAAATGTTTTCATTTGTTCCCTTTCAAAATTGTTCTTCAGACACTAGTTCAAATCAAACCTGTCATCTTTCACAATGGATGTTATACTTGGTGAACAATCTTTCATCTGAAATTTCTCTAAGACTTTATTGATATAAGTTTTTTGAGATAGTCTTAGTATACCTCGACATCTATCTCTATGGATCTTAATGCCAATGACATAAGATACATCGCCCATATTCTTCATGTCAAAACTCTTAGAGAGGAATTGTTTCACCTCATATAACAACCCCTTATCATTGGTTGCAAGTAAAATGTCATCCACATATAGTATAAGGCAACAAATTTTGCTCCCACTAACCTTTTGGTATATACATTGATTCATGACATTTTCTACAAATTCGAATGAAGAGATGACCTCATGAAACTTTAAGTACCATTGGTGGGATACTTATTTCAGTCCATATAGAAACTTCTTAAGCTTGCACACTTAATGCTCACCAAATTAGAGAATAATATTTATGGTTGTTTAATGTAAACCACTTCTTCTAATTTATCATTGAGGAACGCCATTTTCACATTCATTTGATGTGACTCCATATCAAAATGAGCAACCAACACCAAAATAATGCAAAAAGAATCTTTATTCGATAGGGGAGAAAACGTGTCCGTGTAATCGATTCCATTCTTTAAAGTGAATCCCTTGGCAACAAGTTTGGTTTTGTATCTCTTAATATTGCCTAATAAATCCTTATTAGTTTTGAAGATCCATTGACAATTAATGTCTTTCGCACCATCAGACAACTCAACTAAATCCTAGACATCATTAAATGCCATAGAGCTTATCCATTCTTTCATGGCATTGTACCACAAATTAGATATCATAAGTCATGGCTTGTGAAAACGTCTCAAGATTATTTTCAGCTTCAATATTATAGTTAGATTCTTGCGGATACACAATGTAGTCACTAATAGTAGTCATTTTTAATGTTGCATCAACATTCTCCGAGAAGTTTGTTGTTTAACTAGAAGGTTAATAGTATCGGTAATTGCTGAACAGTTTGGTTTACTGGATCAATATCCACATGATGTGGATTTTCTTTGATTGGTTGATCAATAGCCAGTTGAATTGAAGGGGTATTGTAGACAACAACCAATCCAATCGTTGAGATAGAAGGTTGAGTATCTAAATGATATTCTTTAGGAACGAGGTCCTAAATTGATCACTCTCATTAATCAGGTCATTTTCAAGAAATTTAGTATTTCTTGATTCCACAAACCTAGTGGTGTGAGATAAACAATAAAATCTGTATTATTTGGACTTTTCAGCATACCCAATGAAATATCCACTTATAGTCCTTGGATCTAACTTTTTTACCTATGGATTGTATTCTCTTATTTTAGATGGGCATCCTCAAATGCAAACATGTCACAAACTTGGTTTTCAACCATTGAATAACTCAAAAGGCGTCTTTGGGACAACTTTAGTTGGAGCTCGGTTTAATCATTTTAAGAGCCTCAGTCCATAAGGACTTTGGAAGTTTGGTTTTTTCTTTCTATTACACCATTTTAGTTTGAAGAACTAAGCATTGTGTATTAGGTAATAATCTCACGCTCTTCAAGAAACTTCGCAAATGGACCAGGTGCTTGTCCATCTTTAGTATATCTACCATAGTATTTTCCACCTCTATCTGATCTCATGATCTTAATTTGGTTACTGCATTGTTTTTTTTACTTCGACTTTAAATATCTTAAAGGCATCCGGTGCCTTTGTGCTTATTACGAAGTAAGTAAAGATACATGAATTGTGAATAATCATCTATGAAAAAGATAAATTATCTCTAATTATTTGAGTTCATATCCAGATTACAAATATCTATATGTATGATTTCTAATATTTCGGTACTCCTCTTAGCACATTTGTTTAACTTGTTAGTTTATTTTCCCTTTATGCAATCCACATAAGTATCATAATCAATAAAGTCTAAAGTACTACGTATTCCATCATTTATTAATCACTTAATTCTATCTATGAAGACATGTCCCAATCTTTGGTGTCACAACATAGAAGAATCCTCATTCACAACACATTTCTTTATGCCAACATTATTGTGAACTTACATCGCATTATAAATGACATTATCTTGTAAATTAATTCAAAAGAGACCATTAGAAAAAATACCACTCCCAATAATTTCAGATTTATATGATAGACTGAATGTTGAACTTGAAAATTCAAAGGAGTATCTTAAAGGTACAAGTCTTGAAACTAAAATTAAATTTCTAGAGAAACTAGAAATATAAAAGGTCCTTACTAAATTCAAAGCAAAGCTACTATTAAGAACCAATTTGCATGTCACAATAGCTTCCATAGGTGAGCGCATCTTATTTCCCGAATAAATGCTTTGTTCACTTCTTGTTAGTTCTGAAAACCCTGTAAGGAATTCGAAATGTAGATTATAGAACTAGAATCAATCCACCAAGTGTTGTGACTTATATCAACTATATTAGATTCATAACAAACACATGAGAATAAGTTACCTTTCTTCTTGAGGCAGGTCTTAAATTTGGTGCAATCCTTCTTCATGTGCCCATTCGTTTTATAGAAAAAACACTTGGATTCCTTCTTAATGCTAGCTTGGGGAGGTAGAGGTATCTTACTTTTTCCCTTTTGCTTGCATTGCCCTTTATATTTATCCTGTATTGCCATATGAGTACTTTCTCCTTTCTCCATTAGTAGCCACTCTTCCTCCTGAATACACATAGTCATGAGTTTATAGATTGACCATTTAGTGTTATGTGTGGTGAAAGAGATCTTGAAAGAGGCATACACTTGTGGGATAGTGTTCAAGATATAGTACGCAAGAAAGGATTATGATATTCCAACCTCAAGATTCTTCAACTAAGTTGCAATATCCCTCATCTTCATGATGTGCTCCCACACACCTCTTATATTGGTAAGCTTCAATGATGAGAATTTCATAATCAGGGTCATGGCATGTGCCTTCTTTGAAGACTCAAATTGCACATCAATAGCCTCTAGTAATTCCTTGGCATTGACTGAACCATGAATACTAGTAGAAAGTTTCGTCTTTATGGACACTACACTGAGGCAATTGAACTGCTTCCATCTTGCATAAAGCGTATACTTAGCTTGAGAGCCATCCTCAATAGGTTTAGGTGGTTCATCTGACCGTAAAGCATAATCAAGATGCATAAACCCCAATTGAAGAAAAATTAATTCCCTTCATTCTTTATAGTTATTTACATTAAGTTCGAGAACAATTATACCATAACTAATTGTAGGTGGTAGGACTACATTATAATCAAAGGAAAACTTATAAATTAACATATTTGAGACAGATAAACTTAAATAATATTTTACCAATGTAGAACTTGTTATAAATATATGAATCACATAATATCAAAAATTATTTGTAGGCTAAGTTTCTAATTTAAATAGGTTCATAATCACTTCATGATGAAACTATCAAATTATATTTCCTTCCTTAATCCCTGTGGGTAAATTAAGAAAGATAAAATAATATTTCATCATAATTAATCACATTAACATATTGAAATTCCTATGGAATAAAATTGATAATATTAATGTAACTAATCACAATCAATGTCCTTTTGACTATATGTGATCAATAGGCTCTTAATGTATATAGTGCAATATAATCAAAGATGTTGTGGTTAATCTTCAATTAATTAAATATATATGGATCACTAGACATTTAAATTTACTTGAAAATATTCAAAAATTGCATGTAAGGGCAAAACAATAAGGGTGTGCATGGAAACACTCCAAAAAAATGTTTCCGGAACACTTTTGTACGGAAAGTGTTCCCGGGAACAAAAAAAAAGAAACGCGTTTGGTTGCGTTTTTGTTCTTTTTTTGTTTTTTTGTTTGAACGAAATAGAAACAGAAAAAAAAGAAACAAAAAAAAGTTGTTTTCTCCTGAAAGAAACACTTCTCGGAAGGAACAAAAGAACAAAAATCACTCTTCTCTCTCTTCTTCTTCTCTTCTTCTTTTCTTCTTTTTTTTCTTCTTTTTCATTTTGGCCGGTCGCCGGCCTCGGCCATGCGGGCGAGCCCGAGCTCGCCCGGCCATGGCGAGGCTCGGCCTCGCCGGATCGGGCGAGCCCGAGCTCGCCCAACCAAGGCGAGGCCGAGCCTCGCCCAACCACGGCCAGGCTCGGCCTCGCCGTGGGCGGCGAGCCTCGCCGTGGCTGGGCGAGGCTGCGGCCCCGTCGGCCGTCGCCGGAGGCCGGTGACCGGCCGAAAAAAAGAAAAAAATAAAAAAAAATGTTTAAAAAATTAAAAGAAACAAAAAAATAATAAAATTTACCAAACGTGTTTTGTTCATTTTTTATTTCCGGACCAAACGTTACCAAACGTGTTCTTTTGTTCAAAAAGCGTTCCCGGAACGAAACACTTTTTTTTGTTTCGTTTAGGAACAAAAAAACAGAAACAAATCCATGCGCACCCTAAATCACCTATAAAGGGGGTTAATACTGTAATTTTACACGCAAGGATAGAATTGAAATTTCAATTTTAAAGGGTAAAATAGGAATTTTACACCCAAAAGGGCAAACCGTAAATTTCCACACCCAAGGGGGGCAAAATCAGAATTTCATGCGGCTAGGGCAGAACTGTAATATTCTTTTATGCAGAGGGGCTAAATTGTAATTTAGGTGGCAAGGGTAGAATTGGAATTTTGCAATATGCAAAGGGACAAAAGCGACAAACCACCGCACACGTGCCAATTTGTGGCGCTTGGGCTCGTGCAACATACACACCGGCTCCATGCGCTCGGGCATGCATTAGATCGTGCGTCGGAGGCGCTAAGGCCTTCTCTTTGGGTTTTTCCTTCTTCTGCCGTTGCTTTGCCATGACTAGCCATTGTTTCGCCACTAGGTCTTCTTCCACAGTCCATGTTTGATCAAATTGATCAATGGGTCTTGAAGACAATGTTGAGACGAACGCATAGTTTCAAGATCTGGCAAAAACGACCAACAAATTGACGGGAATTAAGTCTAAAAAGATTTGCCCTAAAACCATAACCACTAAAAGTTTCACCGCTCGATTAACCTCCGACGATCAGTAACATGCCAAATAATTTTAGAGGTTTTTCATCCTAATGGCGTTGTGACCATGTAGATCCATTATCGCATGGTGGGTTACCCGAATTTGACCGGAATTTAAAATCCTGTTCCAAACCACCAAAGATTTGAATTTTACCAATACATAATTAAGTGAAAATATACAAAAATTCTAAAATTTTCACCAAGGCAGAAATTATAAATAAACTTCGATACCCACTGTAAGACTAAATCTAAATAAAACCCGACGATCCCGATTTATCATTCATGGATAAATTCGTACAAAATTGGGGATCGATTTGCAGAAACATAAAGATTGACATACTTCCAATCATTGATGAAAATCTGCAAATGCGAAACCCTAAAACTTTGGACAGATTCACGAAACATGATCGATCTACGAATATGGAAATACCAAATCCGTACGTTCCGTTCTACTAGCCAATACCCTTCAAACGTGATGGTGTATTTTCTGTAGCGATCAAGTTTGGATTAGACGACCTGACGTTTCATTCCGTTTCTTTCATTATTGATGTATTATATCAAATCTGTTATGATAAAATATTAATGGGCGAATATCACGTAATAACCGCAAATAATAAATTGGACAGTAAATTGGAATTAATTATGAAATACAATATTGGGATCACATTCGAAATAATAATAAAATATTATGCCACATAAAACAATGCCTATGATCATTTCTATTTGTAATGTCTTTCTCCTCTTCTCTTACTGTTGCCTTCGTCACATCATCACTGTTGTTATACACGACGACCTCCTACACCCTCCATCGCTATAAGTAAGCTCAATTCTACTGAGGTTGATATATTTACCTACCTATTTATTTCCTCGTTTACTCTCTCTCTCTCTCTCTCTCTCTCTCTCTCTCTCTCTCTCTCTAACTCCCTTTGCTTTGTTCCTAATTCTCCTTGATGCGCGAGCGGCGAGCTCTCGTCAAGCTTTGCACCATTAACGACTTAGCAACAAGAAGGTGACATTTGGTGGCGGAAGAAGAGAAATGGCGAGACGGACGAAGGGAGATGACCAAGTGAATAATAGAGGGAGAGAGAGAGGGTTGTGAAGTGATAGATTGGTGGCGGAGGTGGGTGGTGGTAGATGTGTCAATGGTTCGGTTCGGTTTTCTGGTTTTTAGTTTTCAGCTTTTAATTTTTGATTTTTGCATTTGCTTTTTTTTGTTTTTTTTTTTCTGTTGTATATATTTTTCGTTTTCAAGAAATAAGCTCTTATCGGTTTATCCGTTCGGTTAACTGATAAAAAAAAATTCGATTTTTTATGAGAATCGAACTGAAAAAACTGAATTTTTTGGTTCGGTTCAATTCGGTTTTTGACACCCCTAGGTGGTGGCATCAGTGGGGCGAGGCGGTGGCAATAGGGTAGCAGATTTGGGCGCATGAGGCGGAGGGACCGGAAAAGTGACATGCGAGTGGGAGAGTCGAAGCATGTTTGAGACAAAAGAGAGAAGGGATTGGAGGCCTTTGTTCACTGACAATGAAAAGGGGTGCTTTAGCCATGTTAGGGGCGGAAATAGTCCCACTTTACGTCATTTAGTAAATTATTTTCAGTGAGAACTTATAACAGTAGCATCACTCTTTTTTTCTTTTTGAGTTCTCAAATTCTGAAAAGAGATAAAAGAGAAAAGTTGCTTGACTAGAAAGCTAATTAGGGATTAATAACTCCATTTAATGAAAGATACCATGGCAACAACCGTTCCAAGATTTAGGAAATTCTGCTCCCTACATCCTGTCCAAAACGGTTTGACTGACCTTGGAAATTACTCACCGTCCATCTAGACAAATTTATGTACGAGAACCCCTCCTCGCATAACCTAATGATCAATCATTCCGTGCTAATCGAATCATGTAGTGATAAATCCAGTTTAATGATCTCTAAATCGATCTAAGAACAATGAAGGAACGCGATTCCATCCTAATAGCTAATTCTTAAAGTAATGTAATTCAGTAGAGGAATTTAGAGATCAACGGATTAGGTGAGTTTGAAACTGATTAGTCAGAGCTCTAGAAGTACCATAAACTGCTTGTTTTCTAAAAGCTCTTCGTGACGTGGCCTGCTTAGTCAGCACACTTTCTTAGCTTCTATTGTCCGGTCAGCACACAAGGTCATTAGTCTATGGCTTTGAATCCTCGATTCTACTGACCCAAAAAAAAACAAAAAAAAACAAAAAATCCTCGATTCCACCACATCTAGATATATGTTCTCGGCTTCTACCATTGGGACCCACTCTGAAAGCGAAAGAAATAATGAGACAAATAATCATTTAACTTTAGTTCAATTTGTAATGTAGTATTTGAACTAATATGAACTATAAAATTTTAATTTACTTAATGAGGTTCTTGAATTATTATTTTGATACATATTCAATATAGTCCATAAACTATATCAACATGTTCGATATAATTCTTTCATTAATTTAAGATCAAGGACAATATTGAATATCTTCATCTAGTTCAATGATTAAATTAAATGTGCATAAAAGTTTACAGACTACATTAAATAAATTAAAAATTTAAGGATCACATTGTACATTGAACTAAAGTTTAATGACCATTTGGGTCTTTTCCAAAAACAAAGCACGGCTTATGTCATTAACTAAGCCTTGTCCTAATTTCGTCGATTAGTACGAGAACCAGAAGCGGGCCGGCAACAACGTGGGACCTTAACCAGCCTTTCCTCTGTGTTGAAAAGTGACTCGCTTAATTTTAACCTCGTTGACCCTCTAGAATATCTAGTTTTACTTTCGTAGGAACCAACCAGGTTTTGCCAAGTTTTAGGATGACGCGATTGATGGCTATCGCAAAGGTTTTTCCATTTGGCTCGATTCATGATCCCCTCGTAGAACCGTAGGACTCGGGCAAAAAGACTTGAGCCCAAGCGATCCAATCTTCACCTATTTTTTTTTTTAAATGTCTGAGAAATATCAAGTATGTTCAGAGCAAAAATCTTCAAAAATCTTATTCTTTTGAGTACCGAATTTTCTCTCAATTTACTGAAGAACGTAGGGAAAAGATCGAATCGTGCGAGTCTCTTACGTAGTCATCCCGCTTTCTCTACTGTGATTACGACGCCCACTTGAGAAGTGAGGATTTCTTTCATTGATTCGTCATTATGTCCACCTTTACCAGAATGAAGAAATTCCAAAGTAATGCTAAGTTTCCAAATGCGACTATTCTAAGAACCATTCCATTGACGACACGCTCCTCCAATTCCTTCTGGATGAAATTTTTCCCGTGGGTAGACGAATCAAAAAGATCAATGTTCATCCAAACCTATCCTTTCAGCCCTTCTGTTATAATGGTAGGCCTAGGGCTGGTCCATCAAGAAAAGTTTGGCAACTTGATGAACTCTATCGGAAACCACTTACTTTTTGTCGTGCTCCAATGCTTATCGCCTGAAAAGAATAGTTTGCCACGAAAAAAATCTCATGATGATGATATTTTATGTTCATTTATGATGAAAATGAACGAAGGTATTGAAGTGAAGATAGTAGAGTATCGTAAACACTATATACTATATTGCAAAGGAATTGAGCTAACTTGTGATAACTTGTCTCGATCATGCATATAATTGAAAGTCGAAAATCCAAACCGGTGCCAGCGACTCTTGGGCCCAACATGGCTAGTCCGATCTTCAGGCATTTTTTATAATTCTATTTATGATCAGGCCAAAATTTGAGCTTGACATGACCTCTCTCTAAAGTGTTTAATGAATTTACTTATTTTTAATATTTGTAATAAAAAAGCATAAAATGTTTGTTATATTTCATTCTAAAGTGGAAAATATCTAATTTTTTAATTTTGAGTTTACTAATTATTAAGCCATTGAATTAATTAGAAAAATTGCGGTGCTGTCTACTTCGTAAATGTATATATTATGCCATTGCGTATGAGCCTAAACTATCTACTTCATTAAAAGGCAAACCAAATTTCTAAAACCCCACGACGCGAGTATAAACGATGTGCAAATTTTGAGGCAATTTAAATGATATGCAAATTTGAAGGCAATTTAATACGAACTTTCTCCACGTTCTAATAATTCGCTCGCATGAGTAGAAAAAGCAAACGATTCGAAATAAAATCAAGCCCCAAAACTCACGAGTAGCATGAGTCTCAAAGGAAGATGGCCAAAATGGAACTTCAGGTCCTTGCCTCTTCATGCACTTGCCAATGCTTGCGCACGAAACATTACTTGAAGTCTAATTGCAAACATAAATTTGGGGGAAATTTCCAAATAAAGGTCCTAAGTGCTCTCAATTTTTCAAATAAGAGTCTGAAATGAATATTATCTCAAATAGAGACATGAAGTGCTCTCATTTTCTCAAATGAATGTCTAAAGTGGACTTTGTTTCAAATAAAAATATGAAGCAGCTAGGTCAATATAAAAAAAGGCTTGATTTCACCTGTTAATCAAAGGCATTTTCATCATTTACATTTTTTTCCCTTTTTTATTTCTTTATTTCTTTTTCTGTTTTTTTTCCATAAAAGAGGAATTTTTTTTAAAAAAAGAATTAAAATTTAAAGGAAAAAGGAAAAGAAAAAAACACAAATTAAAAAAAAAAAAGCACTTGCATTTTTTTTTTTTTTTTAGTTTGTTTTTTTCTTTGGAAAAAAATTACAAAAGGAAATTGAGGCCCTTAAAGAAAACACAAACTAGATTTTCGATTTATAGCTTTTCAATTATATTTGATATGAGAACACTTGAGATTCTTATTTGAGAAATTGAAGGCACTTTAACCCTTATTTGGAATTTTCCCTAAATTTGGAGGAGATATTAACACTACAAAATTCATTACTTGATTACGAAATCCCATTCCATCCATATGGAGAAATATATCTAGATTGGGATATTTCCTAGATATACCTATGTATGTGAAATCTGGAAAATATACTGGGTAATCTTTCAAGTTACACTAATTTAGGAATATAATCGAAAACGATGGGAGGTATATAATTGGGGAAAAGTACACTGTTTACCCGAATCCGCGCTTTTCCTTGGGCGCGACCCGCGTGCCCTTCTAGAAGACCCGGCAAAAAGGAGCAACTTCCCTTTTCTTCTCTTCTTTAATTTCCTCTTTTCAACACCTCATCTAGAAGAAGGCCAGCACCACCAAGAAAAGCTATCAGCCGCGGTTTTCTCTCTCTACCTTTGTGTGTGTGTATATATATGTCAGGCCGGAGCTCGCGATCGCACCGGAAAACCATTGCTCCTCTAACTCCCTTTCCTTTTTCCTCTGAAAATCCGCCATGATAGCCGCCGAATTCGTTCAAGCTCCGCGGAAGGAAGAGCCCGTCGACGGCGCCGATCCGGCGCGAGTTCCCTGTACCGACGACGGCGGCGACGACGACGACGGGGAAGACGCGCTCTCGCTCTGCAACCTCTCCTTGTACTGCGACGCGGCCGATCACTCCTTCGCCGACGATGAGGCCTCCATTGCGTCGTCGTCGTCGTCGTCGTCCGATCACGACGGCTTCTTCGAGTTCTCATCCATCGGGGGCTCCGATTCCTCCTCCGACCTCGGCTCCGGCGATCGGAGCATCGTCTTCTGCGGGAAGCTCATCCCTCCCCGAGAATCGCCTCCTCCCGCTGCTCCGGAGAAGAAGAGATCGCCGAGCAGGAGCACTCGGTCGCCGACGGTCCGGAGAAGGAAGTGCCCGTGGTACCTGATGGCGTTCGGATTGGCGAGGTTCCCGACGGAGATGGCGATGAGCGAGATGAGGACGAGGCAGAGCCGCAATGCCGAGAGGGCGGGATCGTGCGGCGGCGCCGGCGAGGTCGTGAGGAGCGGCGACTGCGGCGACAAGAACGAAGCAAAGGGGCTGTTCGGGTTGCTGAAGGCCCTGGGATCGAGCCACCGCCGTCGCGCCCATGCCTTCGTGAAGGCATCGTTGGGTTGCGTTGCGCGCGCGTGACGGGGTTTGGCCAGGATTGACTCTGCGTTTGGCACACGTGCGAGAGATAGAGATAGAGAGAGAGAGAGAGTGGATTACCAAAGGCGACACATGTAGTCGATGGATTTTTGCAGAAATAGTACAAGTTCATTTTTACCAAAAGCTTTGCCTGATTGACAAAATACTATAAAGCAGTTAAATCGAAGCAATGTATAGGGGTGAGCATGGTCCGGGTTAGTCCGGGCCACCCCTAACCCGTCTGATGTTGATTCGATTTTTAGGATCGATGATCACCTTATTGAGCCTGGGACGGACGGACCGACTCAATGGGTTGTCCGGTTAAAGTGGTCAACCCAGGACCGATCGATAATTTTATTTGTCTTATTTTTTATACTCCTAATAAAACAAACCTACAAATTTAAATTACACATTCCATCGATAATACGACATTGTGCAAATAAACTATAAATATCAATACATATTTAGCAAATTTAAGATGACACAATAATATAAATTTCATACCTGCTAACCGCTCATCGAGATATGGGATAAGATTGAAAGTTCTTGTAATTATCTATCTTTAATATTCATAACACCATATGCAAAAGCATTTTCCTGCATATGATCATGTAGAGTCTATTCAACCAAAAAATGAGCAAAACAAAGTGTAGTTGGAATTCATTAGTAAAATATAATTAAACCATAAAAAGTTCAAAATATTTAATATAAACCATGAATATATAACTTCACATTTTGTTAATTCACTTGAACTTCTAAACACTTGAACATAAACAAAAGTTTTAAATTGAAATTACTATTAGTGCTATTGATAGAACATCTCGATATAATATAATATAACATATTTTACTTAGGTTTGAATATATAAAAGAATTATAAATAATATAATCTAATATACAGAGTTGGTCCAGGGTTGGACTGACTAAAAACTCTTAGGACTGAGGATCAACCCATATAGTGTTGGTCTTGGAATTTCAAGACCAAGGACCGACCCAGTCCCCTTGGGAACCGGACCAGGACCGGCAGGGTTGAGCCGGTCCAAGGTCAATCCAGGGTCGACCCTAAACCGCTGCTCACCCCTAACCATATATGCTTGTGCTAATGATTGTTCGGGAGCGCTTTCTTTAATGCTCTCTCAACAAAAAAAGTTTCGATTTTTAAAAGTAGCGATTCTATATATTCCATAAAAGAAGTGCACATTCCTTAAAGTGCATTCTTTATCGAGTTTGTTATAGTAAATATGACATTCTCCAATTTTATGGGATAGAACTCGCTGCGATATGTGCAATCTTTTTATTGAAGATCTTGATTGATTTAACTCTCCTCTATTAACTTATAGACCCAATAGGTTATGTATGGAATGATATATTAAATTAAATCTCAAATCATGTCTAACAATTAAAAAAATGGGTGGCGGTGTTTTTGCAAGTTCTTACAAGAAATTAAAATAGAAGGTCCAGAGTTAAGTCTTTTCATGCCATATTTTGTCTCCTTTCTTATATAATTTCACATGTTAATTTTTCATGCCATATTTGTCTCCTCTTTGATATAATTTCACATGTTAATTTTAGATAAAAGTCTAGGCATTACATACGATTGTTGTGTCACGTTAGTCATGTATAAGTTCACTCACTATGGAGGTCCCCAATCTCACGGAATTGTGCGCGCTATAGAGAGAGAGAGAGAGAGAGAGAGAGAGAGAGAGAGAGAGATTTATACATGATTAACGTTAACGTGGTACGATCGTTAAATGTAATATTTTCTCAGATGTGAGGTGAAGTTTTAAAAAATTAAAATATTAAAATATGCATTCACAAAATTTGACAATGATCCCTCGGAATCTCGGGGATAGATGATAACCTGCGTGCCTCACTTGAGCTTTGGAGACAAGACATGGGGCCTACGTGGGAGACAAGGGCAATAAATTCTTCCCAAGCGTATAAAATGTAAACAGATTATAATAAAAAATGGGGAAAATCGTACCTACTCGCTTCCTCATCTAGAAGACCAAGCAAAAGGAATAACTCTCATTTTTCTAATTCATTTCTTGACAACTCATTTTTAACTTTCTTTTTTAATTACATTTTCAATTTTCTTCTCGATGCTTCATCTAGAAGGCCCATAACAAAGCTAAACATTGAACAACGAACCATCGGAGCAGCATCCACCTCTCTCTCTCTCTCGCCTCCATATAAATCCATTCAGCCCTGACTCATTTTCTTCAACGAAGCAGTTTTCCTCTTACTTCTCTCCCCCATATTTCCTCAGAAAATCCGCCATGACGACCACCGCCGATTTCGTTCAAGCGCCACCGCGGAAGGAAGAGCTCGTCGACGCCGATCCGGTGCAAGTTCCCAACAACTACGACGACGACGGAGACGACGCGCTCTCGCTCTGCAACCTCTCCTTCTACTGCGACGCCGCTGATCTCTCCTTCGCCGACGATGACGCCTCCACGTCCTCGTCGTCCTCCTCCGATCGCGACGACTTCTTCGAGTTCTCGTCGATCGGGGACTCCGATTGTTCCTCCGACCTCCGCTCCGACGATCGCCGCATCGTCTTCTGCGGGAAGCTCATCTCCCACCGAGAATCGCCTCCTTCTCCTCCTCCTCCTACTCCTGAGAAGAGATCTCCGCTCCCGACCGGCCGCGGGAGCCAAAAGAGCGCGAGCAGGAGGACTCGGTCGCCGGCGGCCCGCAGGAGGAAGTGCCGGTGGTACCTGATGGCGTTCGGATTGGCGAGGTTCCCGACGGAGATGGCGCTGAGCGAGATGAGGACGAGGCAGAGCCGCAAGGTCGAGAAGAGGGGGTCGTGCGACGGGGAGATCGTGAGGAGCGGCGAGGGCGGCGACAAGAGCAGAGGGAAGGGGTTGATCGGGTTGCTGAAGGCTCTGGGATTGGGCCACCGCCGTCGCGCCGATGCGTTCGTGAAGGCCTCGTTAGGCTGCGTCGCGCGCGTGTGACAGGGTTTGGCCAGGATTGAATCTGTATCTGGCACACGTGCGAGAGATAGAGAGATCGAGTCGGAGAGAGAGAGATAGAGATATAGAGAGAGTAGACTACCAAAGGCGATGAATGTAATGGATGGATTTTTGCAGAAACAGTAGAGTTCATTTTACCCCAAAGCAGTTTGCATAATATCGCATGCCCGATTGACAAGATGGTGTTAAGCGAGTTAATGAAAGAAATGGTCCAATGACTATACATACACTTCTCTTAAATTTATGTCAAAGTATGCCTTTGACACGTGTAGATGGTCATTAATTAGTATGCAATTGATGAGATTTGACCCGTTGACATTTAATTCTTGAACTAAAATCCCTGTCATTTCAACCAATCATGCCAAAATCTTGGGATTGCCCGCATTATTGGGCTTCACAAGAAATTTATATTCAATTATACACTTTAGTACAAATTTAGTCTATATTGCAATTAACGTACACAAAGAACATTAATAGGAAGCGAGGGAAGTTTTTAATCGCACAATAAAATTTAAATAAAGAGGAAATGCCAAAAAACATACCTCACCTTTTACCAAGTGCCACTAACATATCTCTATTTTTGAAAATACCAAATAAACACATGCGTTTTACCCTTTAGAGACCAAATTTGCACCTTCACATGATCACATCTATTGCCATTTATGCCTATCCCAAAATCTAAAATCTCAAACTCACTAAAAACACCCAAAATCAACTTAAAACCAATTCATCAAAAACCATAGGCAAGATGATAATAAAATGAGTTTGTAAAGAGGGACAATTTGGTATTTTCAGTATGAACTTTTGTTTAGGGGAATACCATCTATATTTGTAAAAATAAAAGTATGTAAGTGATCATTAAGTCAAAAATTGATATATTCCCTAAACTAAATAATATACAAATTTTATTGTTAACAGCCGATTAAGCATGATTGTTGAAGCCATCACATTATACTTTAATGGGTTAATACCTTGAAAAACCTCAAATTAATACACCTATGGCAGGTTTATCCCAAACTAATTTTTTGACCATAAAAAACCCCAAATTGGTACATTTTAAACAAATTTACCCAAAATTGGTATAGTTGTGACAAATTGATCCTATGTTAGTTTTCGTTAAATTTTATTGTCAAATTACTAAATTGAATAACACGTGACAGTTGACTGGTATACTATTTTGAAATTTTATTCTCTATTTGTTATAGTTATATAATTTTTGTGATTTTTTGTGATATTAATCTAATTTAACGAATGATATATTTGTCACAAATGTATCAGTTTAGAGTTTTTGATGGTCGAATTAATTAGTTTGTCATAAATTTATCATAAGAATACCAATTTAGAGTTTTTTTTATGATTAGTCGGGATAAATTTGTGCAAGCTCCCCTATCTCACATGCACAACATATTCTCTCTCTCTCTACCTACTTGCGATTTCGCTATGCTCTCTCCGTCCCTAAAGCCCTAGCTGTACTCCCTCCTCTCTCCCCCTCCCACATCAACTCATGACCTCGTAGAGAGAGCTCTCATTCAAGGAACATTGAACTACCGATTGGGGAAGAAGGTGAGGGTGAAGTGCAACGAGGACAGCACCATGCAGTGACCTCAAGAAACTCGTTGTCGCCTAGACCACATCACCCTCAAGGACTACAAGATCCACAATAGTATGGGTCTTGAGCTCGAACTCTACTACAACCAATCCATCCCTTGCCCTCACCATTCTTGTCCCCCCTCCCTCTATGATAAATTACTCTATTGGAAGCTTAGGTTTTTGTTTTATACCAACTAATCCGGTATTATAAGCTGCACCAAGCAGTTGTTTTCATTCTTAATAAGAAAAATTGCAACCTATTAGAATGAACGTACAGTCCATGATGGCACCGATCGAAAGATACATCTATCAAACAAATTACCCTAATTCATGTCAATTATTCACTCAATTAGTAGCACAAACCACTAAAAACAATCCCTATTCAAACAGAAAGCACACATACACGCACAACTGAACGTCTTCACCAACAAAAGTTATAGTAGCAAAAACACTAGTCTCTAATAACGACCGCTTAATTGATTAAACTCCACATCCACCTAATCACACGCTTTGCGATCGCTTCTAAAGTACCGAGAAAAAAAAAGAAAAAGTAAAAAACCTAAGCTTTCATAGACTAGAGGAATTTACTGGAGGGGGAGGGAGGGACAAGGGATGGATAAGTTATAGCAGGGTTTGAGACCCACGTCTTCGTGGATCTCGTAGTCCTCGAGGGTGATGGGATCTGGGCAGCAACGAGCTTGATGAGGTCATCGATGGTGCATGTTGCACTTCGCCTTCACCGTCTTCCCCAACTGCTCGTTTAGCGTTCGTTCGATGAGAGCTCAGTTTGATAGGTCGTAAATCAATTTGGGAGGGAGAGAGAGCGGGGTGTCATCATGACTTGTGAGACAAGGAAGGGAGAGTAGAGCTAGAGCTCCTCGATTGCGAGTTGGGAGGGACGGAGAAAGCGAGAGTTGCACATTAGAGAGAGAGAGAGAGAGAGAGAGAGAGAGAGAAGAGAGAGAGAGAGAGAGGGAAAGGGGGATGGAGAGAGAGACCATGGAGCGAAAAAGAGGGGCTTGAAAGAGGAAGAAATTTTTTTTGATAAGAGGGCTTGCGAGCAACACATGTCGCACGGTAATTTAGGGATGAGTATCAGTCTAAGGTCAATCTGACTGTCCTTGGACCAGCCCAATCCTATCGGTTTTGATCATGTTCCTAGGGGGGTTAAGTCAATCTTTGGTCCTAAGATCTTTGGATCAACACTTACGAGTTAGTCTTCAGTCCCGAGAGCTTAAGATTTATTTAACTCAGATCAAATTTGACTATATATATTATATATCTAATGTATTATTTATAAAACTTTTACATATGGTGTTGTGAGTATTATTGATTGATGATTATAGGAACTTCTCATCTTGTCCATGTCTCTATAAGTGGTTTTAATTGTTTTTATGTTAAATTTCTATTGTTGTCTTATGTTAAATTTATTGAATATATATTGATATTTATAGTTTAGTCATATAACGATGCATTGTTAATGGATATGCAATTTGAAATGATAGGTTTGCATTTTTAGAGAATATAAAAAATGAAACAAAAAAGTTATTAATTGGTCCTAGGTTAAACATGAAACCGAACTAAACCCATTAGGTCGTACCTACTTGCTTGAAGACAAGGGAGGGCAAAAAATTGTAATAAATTCTTCCAAAGCATGTAAATGTAAACGGATTATAATAATAAAAAAAATGGGAAAAATCGCACCTACTCGCTTGCTCATCTAGAAGACCAAGCAAAAGGAATAACTTTCTTTCCATTTTATTTTTCTAATTCATTTCTTGACAACTCATTTTTAACTTTCTTTTTTTAATTACATTTTCAATTTTCTTCTCGATGCTTCATCTAGAAGGCCCATAACAAGCCAAACAACGGACCATCGGAGCAGCATCCACCTCTCTCGCTTCTATATAAATCCTTTCAGCCCTGACTCATTTTCTCCAACGAGGCAGTTTTCGTCTTACTTCTCTGCCCCACATTTCCTCAGAAATTCCACCATGACGACCACCGCTGATTTCGTTCAAGCGCCACCGCCGAAGGAAGAGCTCGTCGACGCCGATCCGGTGCAAGTTCCCAATAACTACGACGGCGATGGCGATGGTGACTGCGACGGCGACGGCGACGGCGACGACGCGCTCTCGCTCTGCAACCTCTCCTTCTACTGCGACGCCCCTGATCTCTCCTTCGCCGACGATGACGCCTCCACGTCCTCGTCGTCCTCCTCCGATCGCGACGACTTCTTCGAGTTCTCGTCGATTGGGGACTCCGATTGCTCCTCCGACCTCCGCTCCGACGATCGCCGCATCGTCTTCTGCGGGAAGCTCATCTCCACCGAGAATCGCCTCCTTCTCCTCCTCCTCCTACTCCTGAGAAGAGATCTCCGCTCCCGACCGGCCGCGGGAGCCAAAAGAGCGGAGCAGGAGGACTCGGTCGCCGGCGGCCCGCAGGAGGAAGTGCCGGTGGTACCTGATGGCGTTCGGATTGGCGAGGTTCCCGACGGAGATGGCGCTGAGCGAGATGAGGACGAGGCAGAGCCGCAAGGTCGAGAAGAGGGGTCGTGCGACGGGGAGATCGTGAGGAGCGGCGAGGGCGGCGACAAGAGCAGAGGGAAGGGGTTGATCGGGTTGCTGAAGGCTCTGGGATTGGGCCACCGCCGTCGCGCCGATGCGTTCGTGAAGGCCTCGTTAGGCTGCGTCGCGCGCGTGTGACAGGGTTTGGCCAGGATTGAATCTGTATTTGGCACACGTGCGAGAGATAGAGAGATCGAGTTGGAGAGATAGAGATACAGATATAGAGAGAGTAGATTACCAAAGGCGATGAATGTAATGGATGGATTTTTGCAGAAATAGTAGAGTTCATTTTACCTCAAAGCAGTTTGCATAACATCGCATGCCCGATTGACAAGATGCTGTTAAGCGAGTTAACGGAAGAAATGGTCCAATGATTATACATACAGTTATGTTGAATTTATGCTTTTGACATGTGTAGATGGTCATCAATTAGTACGCAATTGATGTGATTTGTCCAATTGACATTTAATTATTGAACTTCCAACCAATCATGCTAATCTTAGGATTGCCCGCAATATTGGGCTTCACAAGAAATTTGTATTTAATATTACACTTCAGTACAATTTAGTCGTATATTGCAGCTAATGTACATAAAGAACATTAATAGGAAGCAAAAGGGAAGTTTTTAATCGCACAATAAAATTTAAATAAAGAGGAAAAACCAAAAGACATACCTCACCTTTTACCAAGTCCCACTAGCATATCTCTATTTTTGAAAATACCAAATATATACATGCGTTTTACCCTTTAGAGACCAAATTTGCACCTTCACATGATCACATCTATTGCCATTTATGCCTATCCCGAAATCTAAAATCTCAAACTCACTAAAAACGCCCAAAATCAACTAAAAACCAATCACCAAAAACCATAGGCAAGATGATAATAAAATGAGTTTGTAAAGGGGGACAATTTGGTCTTTTCAATATGAACTCTTGTTTAGAGGAATACCAACTATATTTGTAAAAAAAAAAAAAGAGAGTATATAAGTGGTCATTAAGTCAAAAAATGATATTTTTCCTTAAATAAATAATATAGAAATTTTATTGTTAACAGCTGATTAAACATGATCGTTGAAGCCATCACATTATACTTTAGTTGGGATGTGGGTTTTTCCTTTTCTCCTAAGCAAAATAAAGGGAGCACCGAATTGAACGAAGAATTCACACCCTTTTAAGATGAGTATCTTTTTCCATAATGTATTTTCTTTGATTTGTGGATAAAAATTCATTTCATAATTCAATGATTAAGATTTACTGAGGTATTGAAAAAGCATTATGGAAGCGGAGAATTCTCATCCATACCTTCGGATCCAAGGAATGAAGACATCTTCTCCTTCTTTTTTTCCTCTTATTTTTGTAATCCTCCGTTGACAAACATTTCATGGACTAAATAGTCTTAACAAGACCCCAATAGGTTTTATCTGCTTGGAGACCAAGGTCCGAAATTAATTGGCTATTCCGGGGTATTAATAAGACGCTCTCTCATTTAATTTAACAATTGATAAATTGGAATTATCCCATAAAGGAACTCATATAAATATGAAAAATGTTTCGCTCTAAATTAGAAAATACTTAAATTATGAATTGAACTTTCTAATTATTAAGCTATTGAAATGTTTAGTAGAATATGGTGCTGTCTACTTCATAAAGAAATATATCATGCTCTTGGATATGAGCCTAAACTATTTACCTCATCGCGGAGTATACGATGCTCCTAGAATACAAGAAAAAAAAAGATTACTTATGATCCTTTTGCTCGAAGGAATATTGTTTTAGAAAAAGTCATTTTCCGATTTTCCCATATTTTGTGAGAGAAAATTAATCGATCTAAGTAAAATGCTTTCTATGGATTGAAATCCATAAGTTTAGGTCGGAGATAAATGACTTCCCTTTTAGCAAGAAGGAAATATTTTCTTTTATCATGAAATTTTCAGTAAAACAAACGCATTTGTAGGTGAGCTTAAATAGTCCGCATCAAAATTCTCTGACACAAATTTGAAGTGCTTAATGATGAGAACTCCTTGACATGTGTATAAATGGCTTGCAACAGGACTGCTTGGCACAAATTTAAAAGATCTAAAATTCAAATCAAGTTTCAGTACCCCCCCTAGGTTCGGCCAACAATCATTTACACCAGTAGCTTGCGCTTTAGGGGACAAAATACGGATCATCCATCTCGTCCTTAACCGAGATCTAGCGAGGTTGCTATCCGATAGCCAAAATCCGTCAACTAGCTCACTTTTTTTTCTTTTTTTTTTATAAATATAAGGAGTATAATCAGTATGTATAAAATGTACTTGCGGAAACCTGTGAAAACAAGGAAAATGCAAACAACTTTGCAGAAGGGAGGGAAAAATTTAAAATAAGGATGCTCTTTCCTGGTACCCACTCGCCAGCCCTTCTGGAAGACCCAAGGAAAAAAGGACTACACTTGCTTTTCCGTCCTTTAACTTGTTCAACATATCGTTTTTTGACTCTGTTTTATATTTGTCTTCTCGATACTTCATCTAGAAGGCCACTAACGAAGCCAACAACGACCCGCTTCAGCAGAAAGCCCTCTCTCTCTCTCTCGCTTTTATATAAATCTATTCGGCCCTGAGCTCGTCATCTTCTCCAACAAAGCAGAACTCCTCTTACTTCTCTGCCCCCCCCAATTTCCTCTGAAAAATCCACCATGACGACTGCCGCCGATTTGGTCCAAGCACCGCCACGGAAGGAAGAGCTCGTCGACATCGATTCAGCGCAAGTTCCCAATAACTATGACGACGGCGATGACGACGCTCTCTCGCTCTGCAACCTCTCCTTGTACTGCGACGCAGCCGATCACCCCTTCGCCGACGACGTCCCCTCCACGTCGTCGTGCTCCTCCTCCTCCTCCTCCTCCTCGGATCATGACGACTTCTTCGAGTTCTCATTGAATGGGGACTCCGGTCCTTCCTCTGACCTCTGCTCCGATGATCGGAGCATCGTCTTTTGCGGGAAGTTCATCCCTCGCCGAGGATCGCCCCCTCGTCCTACTCCTCCTCCTCCTACTACTGCTCCGGAGAAGAAGAGATCGTCGCTCCAGACCGGCGGCGGAAGCCAAAAGAGCACGAGCAGGAGGACCCGGTCGCCGACTGTCAGGAGGAGGAAGTGCCGGTGGTACCTGATGGCGTTCGGATTGGCTAGGTTCCCGACGGAGATGGCGCTGGGCGAGATGAGGACGAGGCAGAGTCGCAACGTCGAGAAGAGGAAATCCTGCGATGGCGGCAGCGAGATCGTGAGGAATGGCGATTGCGGTGACGAGACCAAAGGGAGAGGATTGTTCGGACTGTTGAAGGCTCTGGGATCGGGCCGCCGTCGTCGCGCCGATGCTCTGGTGAAGGCCTCGTTGGGCTGCGTCCCGCGCGTGTCTGGTTTTGGCCAGGATTGACGCTGTACTTTGCACACGTGTGTGTGAGAGAGATAGATAGCGTAGATTGGCGAAGACGATGTATATATTCGAGAGTTTTGATTTTACAAGTATTGATTTTGCATATTTCACAAAATGAAGAGTTTGTGCATTGGTTCTTACTACATTTCTTATGAGATTGCCTATACATTCCGTAATGTTCTCTCACGAATGCATAGAGGAAGACCCATTTAGTTGATCACACATTATAGATCTGATGCATGGGAAAGACTCATTAAGTATCGTTATCGAATTCGTTTGTGTAAATTTGACAGATAATGAATAATGTTATGAGTGATGATGTATCGATTTAACATAATCCCATCTTTATGGATACAAACTTGTTGCGAAACATGCGATCTTCTTATTTGAGAATTTGATTGATTTCAAGCCTCCCTATTACAAAATAATGATATAACCAATGGATAGGATAGTGTTTATATTATGAAAGGTTGTATGTAGACCGTGACAGAATTCAAGTATTCAAGTATTATATTTTGTGTTCATCTAACAATTTAAATTTTTAGAATGGTTCCACAATATCTCATGAGTATCAGAATAGGAAATCCCAAGTTCTAATATTTTCAAACCCCAATTTATCTCATTTATTTACGTTTTAATCCTAGATCAAAATTTGCTTTCATCTATTAGTTTAAATTTGTAGATAGTTGGTAACAGTTCTATAAAATCTCACAAATAGAGCATAATTGCACAAAGGAATTTATTTAATTTCTTGGTGTCAAGCTTCTTTGTATAATAAGTAAGCAAAGATACTCTATTATTTGAAAACCTACCAAAAAAAACCTTACGAGTATCATAAATTAATTATGTTGATGTCTTTAGCCTATGCAATGGCCCTAATCAGTGTAATTTTCATGCATTTCATAATATTTGAATGTACGACCTTCAATTTTTGAGCTAAATTTCCTAACATTCCAATGTTCTATACCAACCCTAAGGTGTTGTCCTCTCTATTAGGCTTCACAAGAAATTTGTATTCAATTATATTCTTCAATACATGCACAATTTTTCCTCCTTCCTTAAGGCTCTCTCTCTCTCTCTCTCTTTCTCTCTCATTACAAGTATCATAAATTAATTATGTTGATGTCTTTAGCCTATGCAATGGCCCTAATCAGTGTAATTTTCATGCATTTCATGACATTTGAATATATGATTGAGCCGAATTTCCTAACATTCCAATGTTCTATACCAACACTGAGGTGTTGTCCTCCCTATTAGGCTTCACAAGAAACTCTCTCTCTCTCTCTCTCTCTCTCTCTCTCTCTCTCTCTCTCTTCGGGGATTTTTGCAGTATGATTTTGGGGTTTCACTTCCCTTGAGTTTTGTTAGAATAGGAGATCGGAGGAGTTTCACAAAAGTTTTATTCTCACATATGTTAGATATGTACTCATTTAACCTTGTTAATCTGAATGATGATGGTGTTGGGATGTCAAACCTCATTGCATATCGTCAAAAAGTAAAGCCGTAACAATAAATGAAGATCTTGGTATATGTTCATTACCGAAGATGCATTTTGTAATTGATCACCAATTTTGGTTTGAAGAAGTTGCAGATCTGTTTTTTGAGCATATGACCCCTAATCTTATTCTAATGATTCATCTCATTATCTAAAACTTGTTTTGTTTTGAAATTGTCTAGCATTTGTCTTAGTTTATTGTTGGACTATGAGGTTTCTTTCTTGTATATCTGTGAAAATGGATGAAATATTATTTTGACAATATATACACACACTTTAGTACAAATTTCGCAATGTTGTTAGAAAACATATAGAGACAAAACGTCAAAAGGAGGCGAGAGGATTTTCTAATTACATAATAAAAAATTTAATAGATGGAAAACACCAGAAAACATACCTCACTTCATACTCAATGACTACTTGCATAATTTTATTTTTGAAAATATCATTGAGGTCTACCACTAGAGACTATTTTGAACATTCACATCAATTGTCCTTGTATCCCTATTTTTGATAATGCCAACTTTTTTTTTTCCAAAAATACCCCTTTTGGACGTTAAAATCTTGAACTCACCCAAAATACTCAAAACCAATTGAGAACCAAACCACCCAAACCCTATGCAAGATACTAATAAAATGAGTTTGCAAGAGGGCAGTTTGATCTTTTTAATGTCGAGATTTGCTTAGAGGTACATGAATGGTATTTGCAAACTAGGGCATGTATATAGTTATTAGGTAAAAAATGAGATATGTTTTTCATATTTTCCCTTAAATAGAGAATATAGAAAGTTTATAGTGTCAAACACATGAAGCTGGATAGTCGCAGCCCACATACTTGTTCAGATCAGTTGGGATGTGGGTTTTTCTTTTTTCTTAGAGGTGTCAAAATAGGTCAGAACCCATTTTTCGAATTATATATCTGGATTGGATTGTAAATGCGTTGTTAGACATTTGAAGATTGGGTGAAAATTGATTTAAAATATTGAAATTCTATCGGAGTGGATTACAAATGGGTCTCTAGATCCATTTGAAAGTATTGAACTCGTCTTAACCGTCACCTTCGTCGACCGCAAGCCCCTCCTCGATTACCTCCAGGGCAAGATCTCCTCCTCCGACGCCATCCAGCTCTTCCCTCTCCTCCTCCACCATCCCCTCCAATGTCGCCATTACCGACACCACCACTGATCTTGGAGAGTTTTCCTCCTTTTTCCTCTTCTTTCTATCTCTCTCCCTCCAAAGAAACTCCCACTTCTCACGTGCTTCCTCGTCCTTTAATCATCGAATACCCCACGAGCTTGAAGGAGCTCGACAAAGAACAGGCCAAGTTGTAGCGCGATAGCTGGAGATCCACCGGAATGTGCGGATCATGTGAGGGACCACTTGATGGGCAAAGCGTGCAGCTCGATCTCGTTAACGTGTCGCATGAGGCTGGAATCTATGCGGGCAGCGCGGAATTGAGCGGGGACGGGAAGGATGCGTGGATTTTCGATGTTGACTCGACTCTGCTCTCCAAGTGGGTAATGACAAGGCGAAGGCACCGGTGGTGCAACCGAGTCTGAAGCCCTATGAGCAAGTGTTGGGCTCGAATTTCAAGGTCTTCTTCCTAAAGCAAAGGAGTGTGTCACTGTTAAAAACCAGATCGATACTGGGTTTTAGAATTGGGACAAGCTCATGTAAAGAGGATGACTGTTTTTCTTTAGCTTTATCCTCATCTCTCATGAATACTTTTGACTGCTTTAGTTTTCTGAATGTAGTTAGCCAGTGTTGATTTACGAGAAGATGCGACGGAGGTTAATGCGATGGCCCTGATGGGGCAGTCAAGCGGTCGCTGACTCAGAGGATCGCCGCGCATGATGAAGTTGCGGAGGGCAGAGAGAGATTGTCCATCGCCCCCGTCCACAACTTGATTGTTGAGCTTCCTCGCTAACACAATAAGCCGGTCCATATGACAATATAGGGAAAAAAATGGTAAAAAAGAATCCCTAGATAGGCCGCCATGGGTCGAAAACTTTACATTATAAATAAATGGATCAAAATGAATTAAATTTGTAAATTTAGATTGAATCATTTATGACCCAATCCACTCGTTTAATGAGCCTTAATTTTCTCCGAAGCAAAATAGAGGGAGTAATGTATGCAGCAAAGAATCCATGCCCCTTCTGGATGAGGGTCCTCTAATGGTATTGTACTTTCTTAGGTGTCTTGATAAATATGAACCATCGATAAGCAAAACTTATTTCATAAGTTATAAACTTAGATCGAGAGAAAACGATTTCCGCTTTTAAGAAGAAAGAAATCATTTTTCTTAAATCACTAAATAAATGAAAACTAACCATTTTTTGTTGGAAAAATATTTTCCTTTATCATGAAATTTTTAGCAAAATAAATGCATCTTTTGATGCCTTTAAATATTCTCTATATCAAAATTCCTCAACACGAATTTTAAGTAATTTAGGACTCCTTGACACGAGTATAAATGGTTTGGAACAAGATTCCTTAGCAAGAATTTAAAAGACCTAAAAGTTCAAATCAAATTTCAGTACCCTCTAGGTTCCGCCAGATGTTATCGTCTGAACCCATAGGTCGTGCTTTAAGAGACGAAATGCGGACCATCCACTCGGCACAGTGCTGCTCTTGATGTCCCAAAAAAACTCGTCCCTAACCGAGATGTAGCGAGGTTGCCATCTAATAGCCAAAATCTGTCAACTAGTACACCTTTTTTTTTTTTTTTTTAATAAGGAGTATCATCTGTATAAAACGTACTTATGGAATCCTGTGAAAATAAGGGAAATGCAAGCAACCATCAAGAAGGGAGGGAAAAATTTTAAATAGGGAGCTCTTTCCTGGTACCTGCTGGCTAGCTCTTCCAGAAGACAATGCAAAAGGACTGAACTGAACTTTCACCTCTGTTTTCTTGTTCAACACCTCGTTTTTGACTCTATCTTATATTTATCTTCTTCTCCACACAACTTCATCTAGAAGTTCCACATATTTACACCCAAAAAAAAGAAAAATAATAATAATCTAGAAGCCCACTAACGAAGCTGACAACGACCCACCTCAGCAGGAAGCCACCTCTCTCTCTCTCTCTCTCTCTCTCTCTCTCATATAAATACATTCGTTCCTGAGCTCATCATCTTCTCCAACGAAGCCGACTTCCTCTTACTTCTATCCAACCCCCCCAAAAATTTTCTCTGAAAACCCACCATGACGACTACCACCGATTTCGTTCAAGCACCGCTGTTGAAGGAAGAGCTCGTCGACGCCGATTCGGCTCAAGTTCCCAATAACTACGACGACGGCGATGACGACGCTCTCTCGCTCTGCAACCTCTCCTTGTACTGCGACGCAGCAGATTACTCGTTCGCTGACGATGTCGCCTCCGTGTCGTCGTGCTCCTCCTCCTCCTCCTCCTCTTTAGATCACGACGACTTCTTCGAGTTCTCATTGACTGGGGACTCCGGTTCCTCCGATGATCGGAGCATCGTCTTCTGCGGGAAGCTCATCCCTCGCCGAGGATCGCCTCCTCATCCTCCTCCTCCTCCTCCTCCTGCTGCGGAGAAGAAGAGATCGCCGCTTCAAACCGGCGGCGGAAGCCAAAAGAGCACAAGCAGGAGGACCCGGTCGCCGACGGTCCGGAGGAGTAAGTGCCGGTGGTACCTGATGGCGTTTGGATTGGCGAGGTTCCCAACGGAGATGGCGCTGAGCGAGATGAGGACGAGGCAGAGCCGCAACCTCGAGAAGAGGAAATCGTGCGACGGCGGCGATGAGATCGTGAGAAGCGGGGATTGCGGCGGCGTGAGCAAAGGGAAGGGGTTGTTCGGATTGTTGAGGGCTCTGGGATCGGGCCACCGTCGCCGCGCCGATGCCTTAGTGAAGGCCTCGTTGGGCTGCGTCCCGCGCGTGTGACAGGATTGACTCTGTACTTTGCACACGTGAGAGAGAGAGAGAGAGTAGATTACCAAAGACGATGTATATGTTCGAAAGTTTTGATTTTTAGAAGAATCGATTTTCCATAGTTTACAAAAGGAGCGTTTGCGCATTGTTCTTACTACATTTCTTGTGTGGGTGCTTATACGTCCCATGATGTCTTCTGACGAATGCAAGGAGAAGACTCATTTAGTTTATCATACATGATAGGTATAATGCATGAAAGAGGCTCATTAACTTTAGTTGTCAAATTCCTTAGCGTAAATTCGATCAACAACATTATCGACGACGAATCAATTATGTTCTTTAACGAAATCCCGTTGTTATGAGATGCAAACTAATCATGAAACATGCAATCTTCTTATTTGAGATTTTGATTGATTTTAACCCTCCCCGGTTACAGAGTAATTAAATAATCAATGGCTAAGATAATGTATATATCATGAAAGGATGTATATAGATCATGACAATGTTAAACTACTCAAATATTAAATCATGCATTCCTTTAATGATTGAAACTTTTAGAATTGTTCCACAAAATCTCATAAATATCAAATAGGATATCTTGAGTTCAAATATTTTCAAGCCTCCATTTGTCTCATTTATTATATAATTCTACGTGGCTAAAGTCCACCTTCATTTCTATTAGCTTAAGCTTGTAGACAATTGGTAGCGTTTCTATAAAATCTCATGTATAGAGCATAGTCGCCACAATGGATTTAACTTTGTTTCTTGGTGTCAGGCTTCTTTGTGTTGCATAAGCAAATATACTTGATGATTTGACAACTTATGAAAAACCTCATAAGTGTCATAGATCAATTGCGTTGATGCCTTTTGCTTGGGTAGTGGCTCTAATCCAAAAGTAATTTTCAAGCATTTGATGGCATTTGAAATTGCAGGGATAGGAGGGGGAGCTGGGAGGGCAGGCTACATTTGAGGAGGAGTTTCAGGTACTGTCTCTTCCATTGGCTCGACTGGAACTTTAGGGTGATAAAAAGCATCCCAGTAAGGGCTAAATTGTTTAATCTCTGCTCTGAGCTAAGGTCCATAGATCATCGTGTCACGGCCATCAAATTGTGCTTCATCATATGGATACTCTGGACAGGAAGTTGCATAATGACCAAGCCTTCCACAAGAATAGCAGTAATGGGACAGTCTCTCATACCTAAAATCAAGCCATAAGGTTTTGCCTTCAATACTGATAAGTTTGCCAGTTTTCAAAGGTTCTTTCAGATCTAATTCAATCCGTATTCTTGCAGAGATATCAGTTTTCACCTCTAGAACTTTACCTATCTGGGATACAGCTCTACGCAGGATAGGAGGAGAAGTCCACTCCAAAGGTAATCCAATAACATGCACCCAAAACATACATTTTCCAAAATCATAACGTTGTAAGGGAGTATTAGGTTGCCATGGTCGTAAGTTAACCAAGTAACCTGAAAATATTGATGGGGCTATATAAAGTGTAATATTGATGGGGCTTTTCGCAAAGAATCGGAGAAAGGATCAATTGCTTGTATCTACAGAGATAGTAAAGGCATTTTAACGGATGTGCTTACCAGATCTGTGCTTGCTCAATCGGCATTCCAAGCCGAGATCTACGCCCTCATATCCGCTCTTCAACGGCTGATCCAGAAGGGTCTCCATCTTCAGTACGTTGTGATCGAATCTGATTGCTTAAAGTTGGTGGAGATAATTCGGACGAAACAGCTGCCGCCATGGATGGAACATCACCTCTTCGTGATTCTCAGCGATCTTCTTCAGCAATGCCCTAATCTTTCACTTCAACACGTTCGGCGTCAGGCAAACCTAGCAGCTGACTGGGCTGCTAAAGCCCACAGGGATCAAGGCCCACCTACGAACTGGCTTCTCTTCCCTCCTTCTATTTTCCTAAATATTCTCTCTTCGGATGCTTCGGCACTTGCTTGTAATGTTCCTTAATATAATATAAGTTATCTTTCGACCAAAAAAAAAAAAAAAAAAAACATGTGACCTTCAATTTTCAAGCTGAATTCCTTGACATTTCGATATAACTATGCTAACCAAGGGGTTGCCCTCAATATCAAGGCTTCACAAGAAATTTATTATTCAATTATATACTTCAATACAGGCACAATTTTTTCTCTCTCCTCCCTACGGTTTTTCTTTTCTCCTCATCTTTTCACAGCTTTCTTTTTTTTTCCCCCAATCTACTCTAGATTTGGGGATTTTTGCGGTATGATTCCAAGGTTTTGCTTTTCTCAGGTTTCTTTGGTGCATAAGTCTAGTTTTGAAAGAGATCGTAGGAACTTCGTAAAGTTTTCATTCTCATAGATGTCAAATTTGTGTCATGAAATCTTGTTACTCTGAATGATGGTGGTTGGTGTATAAGTCCAGTTTTGAAAGAGATTGGGGGAACTTCGTCAATCTTTTGTTCCCACATATGTGAAATTTGTGTTCGTGCAACCTTATTACTCTGAGAGACAATGGTGTTTGGAATGCCGAATCTAGGTGCACACCGCCAAAAGCCAAAGCCATCACAACAAATGAAGATCTTGGTGTGTGCTCATTATTGAAGATGGATTTGATGATTGTCCACCGATTTTGGTTTGGAGAAGTCATAGACTTGCTCTTTGAGCGTGACTCCTAACCTTATTCTATTAATTCATCTTGTTAGTTAGAGTTTATCTTGTTTTTTTAAATTATCTGGGATTTGTCTTGGTTTGAAATTGGACCACACGGTTTCTTCTTGTACTTCGGTGGAAATGAATGAAATGTCATTTTGACAATGCACATATTTCAATACAAATCTTGTAATATTTTAAGAGAACATATAGAGAGAAAACATCAAAAGAAAGCTAGAGGAGTTTCTAATTACATAATAAACATAATTTAATTGATGGAAACTCTATACCCAATGATCACTTGCATATCTCTATTTTTGAAATACCACTGAGGTTTAGCTCTAAAGACTATTTTGAACATTCACATCATTTTTCTTTGTATACCTATTTTTTTATTATGCCATTTTCTTTCCAAAAACTCCCCTCGTGGATGTTAAAATCTCAAACTCACCCAAAATACTCAAAGCCAATTAAGAACCAAACCACCCAAATCCTATGCAAGATGCTAAACAGGGAGTTTGCAAGGAGTGCAATTTGATCTTTTTAATGTGGAGTTTTGCTTAGAGTTATACAAATGGTATTTGTAAAATAGGGTATGTAAGTGGTTATGACGTAAAAAATGAGATTCGTTTTTGATATTTTCCCTTAAATAGATAATGTAGAAGGTTTATAGTCACTGACAGATTATGCTGGCTAGTTGTAGTGATCACATACTCGTTTCAATTCAGTTGGGATGTGGGTTTTTCTTTGAGTTGCATTTGGGGTCGAGTTGCAAATGGCTCGTTAGACATTTGAAGGGCTGGTTAAAAATTGATTTAAGATATTGAAATTCAATTAAAGTTGGTCATAAACTAGTTTCTACATTACACCTATTTGAAAATATTGAACCCATAAATGGTTCACCACCTCCCCGCGTCACCTTCATCGACCGCAAGCCCCTCCTGGACTACCTCCAGGGCCAAGATCTCCTCCTCCTCTGCCATCCCCTCCGATGTCGCCATTCCTACAGCTGCCGCCGATCTTGGAGAGTTTTCCTCAACTTTCCTCTCCGTTCTCTCTCTCCACCGCCCCCCCCCCAAAAAAAAAAAAAAAAGAAAAAAAAAAAAAAGAAACTCCAACTTCTCACCCGCTTCCTCGCCCTTTCGTCATCGAGTACACCACGGGCGCGAAGGAGCTCGACAAAGGACAGGTCAAGTTGCAGCGCGATAGCTGGAGATCCGCCGGAGCGTGCGGACTATGCGGGGGACCAATTGATGGGCAAAGGCGTGCGTCTTCGATCTCGTTAACGTGTCGCATGAAGCTGGAATCTAGCCGAGCAGCGCGGAATTGAGCGAGGACGGGAAGAACGTGTGGATTTTCGATGTTGACTGGCTCCGCTCTCCAAGTGGGTTTTGACACGGCGGAGGCACCGGTGATGCTGCCTAGTCTGAAGATCTATGAGCAAGTGTGGGGCGCACTTGGGTTTGCAGTACGAGTAAGTAAAGGAATTAGGACTTGCTTAATCAGACCGGATCCGCCCGAAATCGATGGTTCTTAAGGGAACTAATCCGATTTTCGGTTCCAAGACTGATTACATTATACTAATATATTAATTGATAATATTTAAAAAAATTCAAAATGTTTCGCAATACCTACGTGAGGATCTTAGGCTAGGATTTTCTGTCAATGACTTGGATTGCAGTTCGGGCGAATACTAAAAGGTCCACCTATTACTTTGGCCAAGAACTTGTGGTAGAAGTTTTCTGCGAGTTTCTCTACCTCTAGCTTCGCAGTCATACCAGTGATGTATATATGCTTGGATACCAAGGTCCGAATCGACTGGGTATTCAGCGGTGGCGCGACGCTCTTTGATTTAAATTGCAGTCATCTTATAAAGAAAGGAACTTCAGAACCAAGGCAGAGAATTCAATTAGTCATTAGAAAAGAGAAAAGGCCAAATAAGTCCATGATATAAGGTATCTTCTTCCCTACGTGATGCACATGATACGATCATGGTCAAGGTGAAATCGTCATGACTCTTCAACCTAATTCAACACCACTTTCAAAAGGGCCCCTTCCAATGTATAAGTTTTCAATTCTTCTCTTCACCAGTGTCTATTGTAGTGCTAGTGACACCTGTCCCGATAGTGAATGAAATTCCAGAGAAATGGGCTTCTAGATGTCCAAAAAATAAAAAATAAAACTTAAAGCACATGGAAAGTTCCACATCGTAAAAAGTCATTCGCGTGAAATTCATACCTTTCCTCTACGATTTTGTCCTTTTGGTCTCGTTCTAGATGGATTACAATTGGGTTTAAGCTTCTTTTACTCTATCTCGCTGTTTTCGCAGCTTTCGCCACTTTATCAGGACTTATTATTATAAAAGGTAAATACCATAAAAAATTATAAATTAATATATTTATAATAAATTTATCCTAAATTAACTTTTCGATCACAAAAGTCCTCAACTGGTATATCTCTAATAAATTTACTCCAAATTAGTATTTAAAAAAAAAAATTCCAAATTGGTACAATTATGATAAACTTACAATTTATTAGTTTCCGTTAAATTAGATTAATATCACGAAAAACCATAAAAAATTGAGGGTAAAACCCTTGTTAACAACCACGTGTCATCTAACTTAATAATTTAACGGAAATTTTAACGGAAGATAAATTTTTCATAAGTATACAGGTTTGCGATAATTTTATCACAAATTTACCTGTTTAGGATTTTCGTAATATTAACCCTATAATGAATAAAAAAAATGGCTTTAGAAATTCTGCTCTAGAAGCTTTGCATTGCCCATTCTTTCAACAGCAAAACCATCAATTCACTTGCTCTGTTGCCTATCGAACCTCATACATTAGCATTGTTAGTGTTGCATTTGGCCGAATCATCCGTGATTTTGCAACGAGTAACATAAACGATTCTATCTCGATATATAGATTGATTATTTTATGAGGAGACGTGATATGATTTAATTAACGTCGCTTGACCGTGTCGGGCAATACACTCCCTATTTCGAAACAGCACTATCAACCTTTTACCTGGAATATCGTCTTTGTCCCGTACAAGAGAACTTCTGGAACTTGACTAGGTCCTTATGCTGAATGTAGGGGTTGTCAATTTTTCTTGGGGAGGAAGCAAAGTCCTTCACTTCACCGCATCAAGAACTGTTCATCCCATATTTTCTAATTCATTATTATATAGGATTATGGTGGGAAAGCTCCACCTCTTTTGACTCGGTGGTGGTGAGAAAATCGCAGGGTCCTTTTCGCATCCTAAAGCCCGTTTGCAAGGGGCTGCTGTTTCTGTCTTCATGCGGTGTGGTCCACCTCGTGGAATGACCCCTCCGGGACATGTGATACTTTCTTTGCGGTGGGATCGGATGGTTCTTTATTAGCGATCACGTCATGTTTGGACTAGTTGCAGAGCCCCGCCCCGATAAGTCCACCTTTTGAACCCTCGACGTACTATTTTGCATCGCTCAACAATAAATCTTATGTGCTCTTTATATTTATATCACCTCTTTACTTATCAATTTAAATTTTTAAATAGAATTTTCTAACATCGTATAGAGCTCCTCCTAGAGAGAAAAAAAAAAAACATGATATAGAGCCAATGCTATTGATCTGGTTAATCACGACGCTTTCCTTGCATATTTTAGACCTTCACAACATTGACATACTTGATATCCACGGATAAATTAGGAGAAATTTCTTAAATTTTATGTATAGAATGCGATTGAATCCTATACTTTTTAATTGGTTTGATTAAGTCTTGAACCTTTTTCTAAATGTGCAATCAAGTACTTTCAAAACGGTACTTAAAATTACATAAGTTTCACGCAACGAGTACTTATATGACATCCTTAAATGGCACTTCTTCAGCATTGTTATAGGGATTAATTCATTTTTCGATAAAGGCTAAGGACTTGATTTTTCAATTTTGACTATTGTATTCCATAAATAAGGCTTAGGACTTGCGGTGCAATTTTCCCGCCTAACTTGAGACTATCTCAGGAGTCATCGAACCTTTTGACACGGTTAAGTTCGGGAGTAAATCATATGAAACACACCGTTCTTGTACATGCTTTAGCTAAATCATTTATAAGGCATGAAGCGTTCAGGATTTGCAAACACATTTATTTTAGAAACTTAGACGCTTGATGAACACCTAAAAAAATTAGAAAAATTCTGAAGACACTCCGCGAGATCCACGTGTAAGGTTTCATTTGTTTTGCAAAAAATTAATAATCTAAAAAAGATTCTCTTAAAAAAAATCACTTGTTCACTTATAAAATTAATCGCATGAAAAATATTTTCATTAGTCACGAAAATGTTTAGACATAATTTGTTATTGATAATACAAATATTTTCTATAATTTTTTCAATTTTTATTTTTATTTTTTGTGAAATAAATAAATCTTAAAATTATTATAATTAAAAGGAAAAAGACGAAAGAATCGAATTTATGTAGGGCGGTGATAACTTGATATAAAAATAAATCAGTACATGATGCACGTTGCTTCGCGGAAAACGCCCTCAAGAAGACCCCGTCTAGAAACAGTGGGGCCCTTGGCAAATCAGGACAATCCTGCACCATTTTTATAGTTTTCTTTTCTGGGTGATAGGACTAGGACTCATTGACTAGTGTCTACGACTAGGAACATGTCTACAAGACTCATCCTCATCTAGAAGACCCGCCCCCACAAACCCAGTCTTAAATTAAAATTCAGTTAATAGGATCACCCGACCCATCTTTCTCCTCTCTCTCTTTTATTATTCCTCTTTATTCCCCATCGATCAGGAAAAAAAAAAAAAATATATATATAATGAAAAATTCAAAATTAATTCATTTACAACAAATTTATTATAAATTAATTTTTTGGCTATAGAAAATCTTAAACTAATACGTATATAACAAATTTACTTCAAATTAATTTTTTGATTATAAAAAATCCTAAATCATTCGTTAAATTCTATTAAATTGAATTAATATCACGAAAAATCACAAACTGATATATGTGATAAATGGAGAAAAACCGTTTGATTATCATGCATTGTTTTAACTTAGAATTTAACGGTAAAAGAAAAAGGAAAGAAAAACAAATCGCCTCATCTAGAAGGCCTCCTCTCATCCAATTTCCAAACTACTACCTCCCTCTCTTTCTCTCTCTATTATATCAACACACGCTCCTGGTCACGTGCAAGTGCCTATATATGGCCAAATGGGAGCGTCATCAGAAGGTGTCCGGTAGAAACTTCCTTGTCTAAACGCAAGAAAAGAAAAAAAAAAAAAAAGGAAAAGAAAAAGATCGCCCCTCATCTTCTCTCTCCATCTCCTTTGGTAACATTTGGCTTCTTCTTCTTCTTCTTCTTCTTTTTCTTCTTCTAGCCGCTCTTGCCCGTGATGGTCGTTTCACGCGATGAGTCCAGGCAAGAGCCAGAGCAAGAAAGCATTGTGGGTCATTCGCAAGACCCAAATCAAGAAGCAGAAGGAAATGAAGAAGACGAAGCAGAGACGCTCTCTCTCTGCGACCTCCCGCTCTACAGCGGTTCGGCCGAGTGGGAGAAGGACAGCTTCTCCAAAGTGGTAGCAGAACCAGAACAAGCCCGAGGCGCATCGACTGGCCCTCATCGGGATCAAGAGGACTTGTTTGAATTCTCCTCCAGTGACGACTTGAGCATTTCCTCCGTGCACCATTCGGGGCACATAATCTTCTGTGGCAAGCTCATCCCGTATGGAGAGCCGCCGCCCGTCGCGAAGAACGCGGATGATCTCATCAGAAAGCGTCCCGCAAAGTCGAAGAAGAGGTGGTTCTTTCGCTGGAAGCTGCGCCTATTTAGGAAGTCCAGAACGTCGTATTCGTACCGCAAGTTGAGATCGGACAAGAAGAATCGGTCGAAGCCGCGGGAAGTGACCGACTCCAAGAACCTGCCATTGGAGAAATTCAGGAGCGTAGATGGGTCGGCGAGGAAGGTGGGAGCGAAGGGCAAGTGGTACTTCCTCGTGTTTGGGTCGGCCAGGTTCCCGATGGAGATGGAGTTGAGCGACATGAGGATGAGGCAGAGCCGCCGGCGGAGCCAGGCCTCGATGGTCCAGTCGACGGATGATGCCGAGAAGAAGATTCCGAGGAACTGGGGGCTGTGGCGGCTTTTGAGGACCTTGAGCTGCAGTAGCAGCAACAACGGGGATAACCATACGAGCAGTGCTATGGTAGAGGCTTCACCACATGAGTTGCATTCCAACTCAAGTGGCTAGGACTCTGCTTCTTTTTTTTCCAGAAATCTAGATCAAGTACTCAGGACAGGTTCTAATTCTATGGTGCTTCTTGCTTGTCATGTAAATATCGGGAGTCCTGTATAGCAATAAGCATTCTAGGATGAAAGGAGTGCTTTTTTTGAAGCTTATAGATCCTGCTGACATCGTGCTTCCTCTGCTTTCCATGGAAGTTCTTAATTGGGTGATGTTATTAGCGTAAAATCCAGATGCGGAAAGGGATTACTCTATCAAACTCTTAGTTGACGTTTTTCAAATCAAGGGGTCATTTTTAAGCACCCAGAAAATCTTCCCACGTTTTCTGTAATTCTCGTTCAAAAGGAAAAGATCCCGCGATTTCCTCCAACAGGAAAAAAAAAACAGCATAAGTCAGGGAATAGATTCACTATTTTCTTCGTGATGGTTGTCCAAAACAGAAACGCCCGTTAGATCCCTTCTAGTTGTTGTTCGTCTAACCAAGAGGGGACCGAACGCTCCCTCTCCACCGCAAGCCTAGCCTTTTCCGCGTTCGAACCTCGCCGTCTGTTTGAATGGTCATTAGATGAAACCCGTTTGAATAACCGTGTTTTTGTTCCGGTCTAGAGTTACAAGACTCCAAAACTTCAGCTTCAAAAAAGGTCAAATTAAGGAATCGCAAGTCAAAGGAAGGTTATGACATTGTAGCTCCTGGATCGTTGGCCTTGTGTTGTAAAGCTTGATAAGATCCAATTTTCAAAGGGCTGAAATTCCATGAGGTTAAGTAATCTCTAGCTCCTGGACCCACCAAAAAGGCAAAAATAGCTGTCTTAAAAAACGAGACTCATGCTGTAGCATGTTGAAAGAGACATGGCAATTAAATTAGGACACCGACCCGCCTGCAAAAGATGTGGTTTTACTATCATTTGGCTATGCCAGGATGCATAAAAAACGTATGAAAAGGTCAAAGGAAAAAGTATGATGATTTGAAGGCACTGATGATGCAGATTTTACGCCTTAACTATATGAATCAGGCAGACAAGCATGTTTCCCGTCTTTGCGGGAGGAAATGAAGACATGGTCAAGCCGATGGATTTTCTCCATCTTTTTCAATATTGTTTATTAGATGTTAGAGTGGGCCAATGTTTTTATTTTCTTCATTAATTGGGTGGAGAGGAAATCTCTCCACAAAAGCCGCAACCCTATTTGTAGTAGGATAGAAGAATTCTCTCTATTCAGAGATTTGCTTATGACATGATTTAAGTTGAGGACCTCATGAAAGACATTGTGACTTATTTATCGCTTGCCTACTACTCTTGATGATAATTAATAAATGTTATTGTTAGAGTAACTTTTTTAATCTACCGGTGATAAAACTGTGCACATTGCAAGAAAATAAATTAATTTCATGAGCTTTTTGGGTGAAGAGGAAATGAAGACATGGTCAAGATGATGAAATTCTGAAAAAAAGAAAAAGTTGATGAATTTCCTCCATTCTTTTCATTATTAGATATTAGATTTTAGAGTGGGCCGATTTATTTATTTATTGGGTGGAGAGAAAATTTCTCCACAAGAGCCGCAACTTTACGTGTATTATAATTTGGATAATCTCTCCACAAGAGGTAGTAAATGCCCAAGACACAAGTTGATCAAAGATTTGCTCATCACATGATTTGAGCTTGTGACCTCATGAAAGACAATGACTCATTTATCACTCGGCTGCTATGCTTGCTGATAATTAACAAATGTTATTGTTGAAGGAACGTTTTCTTCTACTGGTGATAAAACTGTGTGCATTGCAAGAAAATAATTCATTTCATGAGATTTTTGGGTGGACAGGAAATGAAGAAATGGTCAAGCTGATGAATTTCCTTGATCTTTTTCATTATTATATATTAGATTTTAGAGTGGAACAATGTTTATTTATTTATTTATTTATTGGGTGTAGAGGAAATCTCTCCACAACAGCCTCAACCCTATGTTTCTTATAATTTAGAAAAACTCTCCACAAGAGATAGTTAATGCCCAAGACACAAGTTGATTAGAAATTTACTCTTGACATGGTTTGAGCTTGTGACCTCATGCAAAACAATGTGGCTTATTTATCACTTGGCTACCACACTTGATCATAATTGACAAATGTTATTCTTAGATTAACTTTTTCTTCTATCAGTGATTTAACTACATGCATTGCAAGATTATAATTCATTTCATGAGAATTTGGGTGGAGGGGAAATGAAGACATAATCAATCTAATGAATTTCCTCAATCTTTTTTATTATTATATATTAGATCTTAGAGTGGGCCATTTTTTTTTTTCCTTAATTGGGTTGAGAGGAAATCTCTCCACAAGAGCTGCAACTTACTGTATCATAATTTAGAAAATCTCTCCACAAGAGGTTATAAATGCCCAACACACAAGTTGATGAGAGATTTGCTCATGACATGTTATTGTTAAATTAACTTTTTCTTCTAATAGTGATAAAACTGCATGCATTGCAGGACATGGTCAAGTTGATGGGTTTCCTCAATCTTTTTCATTATTAATTATTAGATTTTAGAGTGGGCCAATGTTTTCTTTAAAAAAATTAATTGGGTGGAGAGGAAATCTCTCCACAAGAGCCGCAACCTTATGTGTATTATAATTTAGAAAATCTCTCCACAAGAGGTTCTAAATGCCCAACACACAAGTTGATCGGAGATTTGCTGATGACATGTTATTATTAGATTAACTTTTTCTTCTATTGGCAAGATTATAATTCATTTCATGAGATTTTTGGGTGGAGAGGGAATGAAGACATGGTCAAGTTGACGAGTTTCCTCGATCTTTTTCATTATTATTTATTAGATTTCAAAGTGGGCCAATATTTTATTATTATTATTAATTGGGTGGAGAGGAAATGTCTCCACAAGAGCCACAAGGTGTATTATAATTTAGAATATCTCTCCACAAGAGGTTCTAAATGCCCAAGATACAAGTTGATCGGAGATTTGCTCATGACATGATTTGAGCTTATGACCTCATGAAAGACAAAGTGACTCATTTATCACTTGACTACCATGCTCAATGATATTTGAGAAATGTTACAAGAAATGTTACCGTTAGAGTAACATTTTCTTCTACTAGTGATAAAACTACGTGCATTGCAAGAAAATAATTTATTACGTGAGATTTTTGGGTGGAGAGGAAATGAAGACATGGTCAAGCTAATGAATTTCCTCGATCTTTTTCATTATTATTTATTAGATTTTAGAGTGGATCAATGTTTTTTTTTTTTTTTCTATTGGGTGGAGGGGAAATCTTTCCACAAGAGCCGTAGCCCTATGTGTATTATAATTTAGAAAATCTTTCCACAAGAGGTAGTAAATGCCCAAGACACAAGTTGGTAAGATATTTGCTCATGACATGGTTTGAGCTTGTGACCTCATAAAAGACAATATAACTCCTTTATCATTTAGTTACCACACACAATGATAATTAACAAATGTTATTGTTAGAATAACTTTTTCATCTAATAGTGATAAAACTGCATGCATTGCTAGAAAATAATTCATTTCATGAGATTTTTGGGCAGGGAGGAAATGAACACATGGTCAACCTAATGAATTTCCTCGATCTTTTTCTTATTTATTGGGTGGAGAGAAAATCTCTCCAAAAGAGCCAACCGTATGTGTATTATAATTTAGAAAATCTCTCTACAAGAGATAGTAAATGCCCAAGACACAAGTTGATAAAAGATTTGCTCATGACATGGTTTGAACTTGACTCATTATTTATCAATTGGCTACCGTGCTTGATGATAATTGGCAAATGTTATTGTGAGGGTCACTTTTTCTTCTGCCGGTTATAAAACTACATGCATTGCAAGAAAATAATTCATTTCATGAGATTTTTGGGTGAAGTGGAAATGAAGACATGGTCAAGCTAATGAATTTTCTAGATCTTTTTCATTATTATTTATTAGATTTTAGAAAGGGCCAATGTTTTTTTTTTTTACTAATTGGGTGGAGAGGAAATCTCTCCACAAAAGCCACAACCCTACGTGTATTATAATTTAGAAAATCTCTCCACAAGAGATAGTAAATGCCTAAAACACAAGTTGATTAGAGATTTGCTCATGATATGATTTGAGCTTGCGACCTTATGAAAGATAATGTGACTCATTTATCACTTGGCCGCCGTGCTTGATGATAATTGACAAATGTCATTGTTAGAGTAACTTTTTCTTCTACTAGTTATAAAAACCACGTGCATTGCAATAAAACAATTCATTTCATGAGATTTTTGGGTGAAGAGGAAATGAAGACATGGTCAAACCGATGAATTTTCTCAATCTTTTTCATTACTATTTATTAGGTTTTAGAGACGGACAATGTTTTATTTATTAATTGAGTGGGGAGGAAATCTCTCCACAAGAATCGCAACCCTATGTGTACAATTTAGAAAATCTCTCCACAAGAGGTAGTACATACCAAATGCACAAATTGATTGGAGATTTGCTCATGACATGATTTGAGCTTCTAACCTCATGAAAGGCAATGTGCTTATTTATCATTTGGCTACCGCACTCAATGATAATTGACAAATGTTATTGTTAGAGTAACTTAATCTTCCATTGGTGATAAAGCTGCATGCATTGCAAGAAACATGAGATCTTTGGTTTAAAAAAAAGTTCCACAATATACCCCACCGGTGGAAATTGTTCTTTCTATAAGCAGGGTTGAGATCAGGATAGATATATACATTTCCATAGACCGCGATTTAAAAGCTAGAGAGGAAAATTCTAAATAAACACACGAAATGAAATAATTTTCTCAAAAAAATGGTCTATAATGAAATTTTATTTCTAACAAAGGTATGAAAATGATCAAATTAGTCTTAAATAAATGCCCGCACTTGCTAGCCAGCCAAATCTTCTTCGGTCAGCTTTTTCGGGTGGCTAGAGGGGAACTCAAACTTGCAGTTAAATAAGGTAAAATCCTAAAATTCGAAAACCTCAATCTGAATGAGTAAAATCCACAGAGATGCTCAGCCTCCTCTTGTTGCTCAGGTTCCAACTTTGAAATTGTTCTCTCCTTCCTTCTCTGTCTGCGAGATTGCTTTTTTCCGCAAGTGTGGTCCGACCCGAACTCATCTTTAGCCGTTTCTTCCGCAGAACTTCATCCTCTTTCGTCCCCATTATCTGTAAAGTCTTAAAACATGCTATTGCTCTGTAGTCTTCACTGCCGTGGGCCCCCTCTTGCACTTTATTTTATGTTGGGCGCTCTCTATCCCTTTCGAAGCTGGGTTCTTTCACTCATGGGGTTTCTGTTTCATCATGTTTTTATATGGGCCTGAAAGTTAAAGAAGGGTTCTTGCTTGTTCAGAGAATCGATGTTCTTCTGGTCTTTGCTATCCCGCATTAGCTCATACTCTATGAAAGCTCTCTTTAAGTATTTTTGCTGTTCTTTAACCAAGGTTGAAACTGAAGACTCTCTTGATGGGCAAAATCCTAAAGAAACACAATAATTTGGAGAAAATCCACCAAGAACCCCTAGATTAGAATTTAATTTGGGTTTTATGTATTTAGGGTTTGCTCCATATTTGTTGGGATGCGGTTTATACTCTCAATCGACATAAAAGCATGGGGTCTTGCTCCCCAGGGAGCAGGCCGGGGCCACCCTAATTGGGTTTAGGGGGCAACACCGCTAGTTGTCGGAGGGTTTTTATAATTTGGGCCTGTATTTTGATGGTAGTTTGAGTTTGGGCTTATGAATAGCTTCCATTGTCTATATATAATCTCTTTATATTATAATTGAGAGTTGTAATAGAGAGTTGGGAGGTACTAATTATAGTGGAATTTTCTACTAGATATAGCTCTAATTTAGGTGAACCAGGATAAATTTTGTGTCTTGATTTTCTCTTTTTCACATTTACTCTATATTTCGTTGTGTTTGTACGTTGAATCCTAATAATTTTTTTTAGGCGATTGCATATTTTGGACAAAATGCCCTTGCTCTATTAGTCTAACTATTGGAGAGAGCTGATTGGCGAAGATTTGATGGGTTTGCGAGTTCAAGCCTTTATTAGAGACTAACTTGACTAACCTCTGAGCCCTTACTTGGATAATATCCACTCCATGCTAGCAGAGAGCAAATTTGAATTTGGCATAAATTTATCACATGTATATCAGTTTGAAATTTTTGGTAGTTCGGAGTAAATTTGGAATTTTTCAAGATATTAACCCTAGAAAAAAAAGAGTTGGACATGCAGCATGTGAAAATACAAATGCGAGAATGTTCAGAGTTAATGAAGCGCAGAATAATACGACAAAAAAAGAAAAGAAAACATTGATCTATTTTAAGCAACTTGAATTCAACGCCATAAGAACATAGCGTGGAAATGAGGTTGAGTATGTATGACGGCAACATCCACCTTCCCCTTCCTCAAAGTCCACAGATCCCACCAAAACCCTCACCCTCTCTCTCTGCGTGCATCGGGCGCTGTTGAAACAGATCGTCAAGCATGAGGAAGAGAGCGAAGCGAAGCGCGAGCCAGCGAGACAGCGCTCCATCGTCTTCTCAGCAGCGGCACAAGCGCGTCAAGCTCTCGAGGCCCGAGGCTGAGCCGGAGTACGTGGAGGAGGAGACCGGCTTGGTGAACTTTGGCCACCCTCGGCGTTCCAGGATTCATGTCTGTGGGGCGATGATGTGTCTCGCAAGCGGGGAGTTCGGTTCGATCGCTCCGGTGGAGGTTCCTGTGAGCGTTGTGATTTTGCTTCTCCTCGAAATTCTCTAGGGTCAAGTTCTCCAACGTACGTGGCGATTTCGCCTGGTCTCTTGTCTGTCGATCCTCAGAAGTGTCTGAAGTTTGTATCGAAACAGTAAACAGAAGTGGATGTTCGTCCGAACTTGATCTGTAGATGTGTTTTTCATCTAACTTTCAGATGATTCAGTAAACACTAAGTAAATATGCGTTCTTTCTTTCTATGCCTAAAAATTCCTTTCGTTCTATACCACTCTTTCTGGTTATTTGGCTTCCAGCACAGATTATTTTCTTTTAATTTTTCACACGGTAAGATTTATTTCCTTTTATGCTATTTATACGTTATGGAAAATAGATTGATACAGTATTTCATTTAAATATTGTCTATTTTCGCACACAACCATGACAATTATTGAAACGGGATCAACTAATTTTACGTTGGGTTAATGTTTTAATAAATTAGTTGGAGAATGCCACGGTACAAATTAATTTGTATTAGGAAAAGTGATGTGTATGCAAATTATTAATATTTAAAAAGGTTGCAAGTTAGATATTTACGAAATATTGGAATTATTAATTAAAAGAAAGAAATTACTGACACTATATGAAGAAATTGTAAACTTATATGTACAGACTGAAAATTATTTTAGGATTTCATCCTTTTTTAAGGTACGTGAGAGATAAAATAAAATGATTAGATTATGTATTTGTATATTTACATGATATTTGTATAATAACTAAAAGAGTGTATTTTGAGTAAGAATAAAAATGATTGGATCCCTCAAAACGGTACTCTTTACTTTATAGAATAATATAAATTTGCAGTATAACGATGAATTGCTTCGGCGCTCCCACGTTTTGGTAAAATTGTATTATTATGTATTTGGAAAAAGCCATTATGGTTTCGACCAAAAAAAAGAACCATTATGGTAACCTATAAGGATTTATTTAACCCATTAATTATTGATAAATGCGTTACTATTGTCTACTTCTGGGTTGATTCATGGAAATACGTATTGAAATCAAATCAGATTTTCTTTCCAACAAAAAACCAAATTAGGTTCTATTAATTCGAAGGATTCGAAATATTTTGGGGGTTGCATAAAAGGGCAATGTCGTGATTGATGAGTAGTATAATTTGTGTTCCATATTCAATGTAGTCTGCAATTTCTTTTTTAATTTAGGGTCACTTGCTTCATTAAAAAAATCATATTTTGAAAAATATTTTTCTTAAAATAATCGTTTATGTTGCTCACAAAAAAAATATGAACGAGGCCTTTCACAAAAAAAAATTCAGTATAAATTGTTATCAACAATGAAAATATTTTTTTATTGCCTCATTTTTAAAAAATAATTTTCAAATCATTCAAATTTTTCTCAAAACAAATGAATTCATGAATGAATTTTTTGAATTGGGTGTAATGTTATCATGTTATTAAAGTGAACTAATGAAAACTTATTGATGGACTTTTAATTTGAATCATGACCAATTTATGTGGCTTAGGGAGTGAGTCAAAACGAAAAACGGTTTCATTATCGGCATATAATGATTTTTTTTTCAACTTTGACTTATATTCTTAGGAGATAAAGAAAATCTTTTTTTCGATCGTTGCATAAACGGAACTGCATTTATTGTTTATGTGATAGAAAAATCAACCCGCTCAAATCCTCGGATCTAGAAATATAAAGCGTACGCTGAAAAATGGCGAGGAAAAAGGAAAAAAAAAATTAAAATGAGGATTTTCACGATCCGATTTTCATCTCCTCCTGGCACCTGCTGCGTCCTTTCTTTCCTTTACTTAAAAATCTCTCACACATCTCCCTTCTCTTTCTCGAGAACGACCACTGTCCCCGCCGCGAACCTCCGCCGGTCGCAGCTACTGGAAAACGATGCAGAGGCTTGGTGGAGTCGGGGTTGGATGGCTCGACGGCACGAGCTTCCCTCTAAAGAAGAGGTCGCCGGCGAGATAGAGACAGACACACGAAATAATCGCATGGCTCTAGCCGGACGACCCAGAAGGGAGGGAGAAACCGAACTCCCTGTCGACTTCGTCCTCGCCTTCCCCGTCGCAAACTGAGTGCAAAGTTTGAGTGAACAAGTTTAAACGCCGGCGAAGCCTCCTGTGTCCGGGTCGTCCAGCAGATAAGGGCCTACGTAGAGAAGGAATGCCTCCCAGGTATGAGCTCAAGCTGTTTTTCGTTTGAGCTTGTTAGGGTTCTTCAGTGATGCGTGGATGGGGAATGTTGGTGGGTTTGAATGTAGTTGGTACTCTGCTTTGAGAAGCAAGGGAAAACATTCGTTTGTACTACATCGTTTTTAACTAATGAACCGACTGAGCATTGAGCATTAGGACGATATACCTGGTCTTGGAAGAGGCTGTGATTTGACTATGGGAAGGAGAAAACTCAAAATAAATTGGTGAAGCATTCGTCTGAAAAGGGGTAATGTAGTGTGGATTTAGTGTGAGGGCTTTGGTGATAGAATGGTGAAAAATGAGTTAAATTCGGTCATGATATGGGCTGGGCTGGGCTTAGGGCTTGATATGACTCTAATAAAATTGGGCTGGATGGTGTCATATTGAATTAGGCTTTGAAAATTTTCCAATTTGAAATGGGCTCGATGTAGAACTCGGTGGTGTCTTTAAGCCCAGATCCAATGCCCATAGACCAGAGTGCAGTCCATATTCGGACCAAGTCCCATGGCCCCGCCCGAGCCCCTTAAAAATATTTATTGAAAAAAAAATCAAGATTTAGCTTAGCGTCATTTTAGTTAGTATATATGGTTTTAACAATTTAGAAAATGCCCTTTAATATAGTTCAATTTTCGATATGTGGATCTTTTTAGTAAAAGATTGGACTCAATTTTAACATAGGGTTGCTACTTAATATTGAGTTTACTTCCATATACTTTACTTTTATCATATTGATTGTGATAATTTACTTTCCCTTGATTGTGCACTGATGCAAGAACATCATTTAGTGCCCATGGGTTAATAAAAATGGTTAAAATTGCAAGGACCTTTAGGTGGCAAATTAATCAAGTTTAGGTATCAAAATGGCACTAATTATATAATTAGTGAAATCAAGTGCATAATTTTATATTTTTGGTTACGTAGGAAGTGAGATGTATCTCACTTGGCTCCTAGGTTCCTTCACATAAAATTTTTATTGGGTTAACTGGATTTAGATTTGAGACTCTAGTGTTGCATGAGATAAGGGTACGAAAGAACCTATGCCATCTTGGGACCGTCAGTCTACCTTTGGCATTACTTTTAAACTTGTTCCTTAGTCGTATCGGGAGGGTTGCGATATTTATCTTCTCATAATTTTCTAAATATGAAAGAAATAACTTGAGTTATAATTTAGAAAGAAAAACCAAAAAGAAAATACATTTTTACTTCCAAGGGGTAAACAAACTTGCTCATAGGAAAAGTTACGCTAAGGACTACCCCTTCTTTTGCATCTGTGTTTCATCAAATCTTTGAGCAGATGCAATGGTTACACTTGACCTTGAGTGCGGAAGCCTAACATTAATTTGTAACTTTTGTAGTAATGACAATAATGGAGGTTACTGAAATGTATCGACCTTTATTTGATGCGGTACGAAAAGGTGATTTGAAAATGTGTGCAGAGATTAATCAATGAAGATGCCAAAGCACTAGGGCAACTACTATGACCATGAGGGGTGGACACTTAGGGCGCACATAACGAAATTTTTATTTCTCTATTTCTTTATGATTATGTTTCTTAAAACTAGGGATAAACAATTCCAAGTTTCTTATAGATTCTGATTGGAACCTAAAACCCACAACGAGAACAGGTTCTTCATTTTTTAGAACTTGAAATCTACCCGTTAAAACCAAGAACCTCAAACTTACTTTGTCACGAGTTCTAGGGTCGATTCAAGGTTCCAAGAGATTCTTTTTTCTTTTTTTCTTTTTTGGGGAAATGGATGCAACAATAATAAACAAGTTTGTCATTCATAAAAAAAATAATACGAAACAAACAAAACTATCAACATAGGAAAATGAATACTTGGCAAGAAATTCAACTAGATAAAAGAGAGGAAATTGAACAAAAGTCTGTATCGAAAAGGAACAAAATTCACTAGACCATAAATTTTGTTTTGGAACTTTGTATCGGGAGTTTATAACACCATAGAACAAATTCTTTACCCAAAAAAAAAAAAAAACACCATAGAACAAATTAGACTATAAAAACAAGAGCATTAAAATTGCAGATATGAGCATTAAAAGAAAATTGAGTTTTTGTCTTTAAACATCCATGAAAATTTGTTCCAAAGTTTGATTACCTAAAATCAAAAGAAACAACAATCATAGTTGACAACTTAATAATAGCTTTAAGTTTAAAATTGAAGTGTCGTATATCAGTTTTTGCAATTGCAACTACAACATTTTCTTTGCAACTAAAATTTCACCATATGCAAGGTAGCCTAGCATTGCAATTCAAGTAAGTGCTCCTTGGACATGATGAGAATTAACATCTTCTGCAGCAAAAAATAACATAACATGATACTCAACTTGACTATATAATCAATCTATATATGAGAACTAAACCCATCGGATGGAAGTGTAATGGGAGATGTTGGTAAACTAATATAAGTATTAGATGTCTTACCACATATATTCATTCTATTTTAACTGGTAAACTCTATTTACCGACGATAATCTCCTTATTAAGACAATCCATATCTTAAAAATATATATTAAATAAAATATTTTCTTATTAGATATACAAAAATAATTCTAATATATAAAGATATAAATACCACATATCCAACTCATATTTTTCTGCATTCTCGATGTATTCTTCAACATCAATTGATATACGAAAAGCTCTCAACTAATCTTAAGTGCAAATCTAAGCTTCTACTACTTATGGAGTTAAAGAACTTCTAAAGTCATCAAGTACACGATTTGATATACTAAAAATTGACTCTAAAGCAATAGTAGTCATGGGAATAAATAAAATATCTTAAGCCATCAAATAAATGATCTTATATTTTGAGCCAACAGTCTTCCACCACATCAAAAGATCAAGATCAAGAGTTTTTTTTCATTTTTTCTCCTGAAGATACTCATTAAGCTCGGATTTGTTGTTATCGCATCATTGTTCATTCGAGAGTACAAAAATATTTTCTTCCAAACTTGGACGTCATACTTCTTTATAAATTCATTATCACCCACATCGGTATTTGAACCATTACTACTTGCATTCAAACTATGGCAACCAAAATTATTATTATTTTTTATCGATAAGGCTACCAAAATTTCGATCACTTGAAACAAAAGAAAATTATTCATAAAATTCATACAAACACTCAAATGCGTCATTTATCTTGTAATGCATCTATTTAATTTTCGATTCATCATCATAAATTTGCCAGTATAAGAAACTCACATAATTCAACTTGGGTCTAGGATCTAACACAACCGTAATCAACACCATCATATTCACTTTATCTAAGCTTCCATAAATATTTGTCAAATTTTTCTTTCATTTTCATACTCATAGCTTGATGTTTAGTATTCAAAGCATCCACTGCATCTTTCAAATATTTATACAAAATAGCTATCTCTTAAAAATAATCATCTGAAATAACATATGAATTCCCTGACAAAAATCACCACCCTTTAGGAATTTCATGATTAAGCTCACTTGTAAAAGATAAATCATTTTCTTTCATTCTTTCAAAAGTTTTTCTAAATTTTATGGTGGGTATCTAACATGAGATAAGTGGAGTTCTATCAAGTAGCAAGTCAAGCATAATTGAACTTTTATAAATTATCCATTTACTCTCAATGCAAAATTAAAATGTTTTGGCTCTCGTGAGAGAACTCCTAACATATCTAACCATATTTCGGATACGTGCAATAGAGTCACGCACCATAATCAAACCATATCTTACAACACCTTATATACAAAACATTACCATTTAATATCAACAACTTTTCTCTTGAAAGTTTTTCCCTTAAGTACCCAATTACAACATTGTTCGAACTAGCATTACTCAAGGTGATTATGGACACATTTTTATTTATTACTCACTCTTGAATGTATTTCTCCATAATTTTCCTAATCTTTTTACTCCTATGATTATACATTACCACAAAATTAATGATTCTTTTATGTAACTTCCAATTTTTATCAATAAATTGTGTAGTGAGACATAAATAATTTAAGTTTTCAATGGAACTCTATGTATTAGTCGTGAGTGCGTTCCTAAAATTAATCTTTCCAAAATAAGTCTCCAAACAAGTTATTTCATAAAAATATAGCTTAATGTAATATTTTGCCACTATAAAACATGATAAATGTTTAAAAAGATATTGTAACTCATTGATAAACTTATAAAAACCAACACACACAACAAGGGATAAGTGTTCCAGAAATCCTAAAACTTGTCATGAAAATGCATTTCAGTCCTAAAACTTGCAAAAAGTGCAAATAAGTCCTAAAACTTGTCAAAATAGTTTAATTGAGTTCTAAAGTTAACACCGTTAGCATTTTTTTTTTTAAAAATACTGACGTGGCATTTTAAATTATTTTTTATTTTCCAACCGGCTTTTTAAATTATTTTTTATTTTCCAGCTTTTTTTAAATTATTTTTTACTAAAATTCAATTTTTAAAAACTGTTAAAAAAAAAAAAAAAAAAGGAAAAGGGCAAAAGCGGCAACCGCCCATTGCCGGAGGGACCGGCGACGGTTGCCGCCACCGACGACAGGGCGAGGCCTAGCCGGGTGTGAGGGCCGGCACCCTTGCTTGACACGGCGAGGGCCCAGATCTAGGCACGCCGGCCCTCTCTTGGGGGCCAAGAACCGTCGCTAGCCTTGGGCAAGGCCTTGGTGGCCGTCACATGGGGCGGCGAGGCTCGCCCAAATCTGGCCTGGGCACGTAAACGCGAAGTCGCTTGGTCGTAGGCGGAGGTCACCGACGAGGGGACTCGAACGGCGGTGATCGGCGGCCCGACAACTAGCTCGGATCTGTTGGAGTCGAGCATAGGGAAGCACGGAGCGGGCCACCCCGCCGGCCCTCACGCTTCGCGGCAACGCCCAGATCTGGGCGAGTCCCGCCGGCCCCAGCCAAGGGCCGCCGAGGCCTCGCCTAGGGCTGGTGACGATCGCCGGCCCCCAAGGGAGGGTCGGCATGCCCAGATCTGGGCGCCCTCGCCGGGGCCGTCGAGCCCGCCCGTGCGTGCAAGGGTTGCCGGCCCTCGCCCCCGTCGAGCGGTGGTCGGCGACCGTCGCCGGCCCCCGGCGAGGCTCGCCCTAGTCGACCGGCGGCCGGCGATCGTCACCGCCCCGGGCGAGGCCTCGCCCTAGTCGGGCGGTCGGCAGGATCGTCGCCGGCCCCTCCGGCAATGGGCGGCCGCCTCTTCTTCCATTTTCTTTTTTTTTTTTTTTTTAACAGTTTTTAAAAGTTGAATTTTAGTTTTTAAATATAATTTTTTTAAAAATTGAATAAAAATTTATTTTAAAAAACCTGCTGGAAAATAAAAAATTATTTAAAATGCTACATCAGCATTTTCCGTCAATAAAACCGACGGTGTCAATTTTAGGACTCAATTGAAACATTTTGACAAGTTTTAGGACTTATTTGTACTTTTTACAAGTTTTAGAACTCAAATGCATTTTCGTAACAAGTTTTAGGACTTCCGCAGCACTTATCCCCACACAACAAAGGAAAAAAGGTTATTCATCAATTATGATGAACCGAGCAAGCATTTATCTACAACATTCTAGATTAAATGACCATGTTTAGAATATCTCCCTGTCTCACTGGCCATGTCTATATTACGTGGTATAAAGAATCTCTACCTCTTGTCTATATTGAGAGGAAATTTCTTGCATGTTTTCAAATACTTCCTTATTGCGAGGTACCATTAGCAATACGATACTTAAATATAAACTCACAATGAATGCACTTCACTTAATATGTTTTTCCATCCTTATAATTGATTCTTGTATAATGCTTTCAACATTCGGATGTATATTTCTTATCACGATGAAAAAGATGAGAACCAAGTACCTTATTTGTGACACTCATAATCTATGTAGCATCGACACTAACACACGATATGTGACACGACACGCCAACATGTTATTTTTCAAAAAGTAAACGATTCCAACATATTCCAACATGTTATATATTAAATAAATATTTTTATATATAAATGCATAAGTAAGTAAATAAGTAAATAATAATAATAATAATAATAATAATAATAATAATAATAATAATAATAATAATAATAGCTTATAATTAATCTATACTAAAAACATTAATCCTACATTTGTTAATATCATTCATTGTTTTAATTTGACAAATTCAACTACATTTCATTGTAATAATCCATAAAACTTGAAGGAAAAAACAAGTAATCAACATTTCACTATTAAATTTAAAATTTAACAATAAGAAAAAAAAATCAACATTTCACCATCAAATATAACAAAAAGTTGTTCATCCACATTATAAACTTCTTCAAAAAAAAAAAAAAAAAAACAGACTTCATCTCCAACTCATCAAGTGAAAGACTTGCAACTTTAAGTATCCCAACATCTTTAAAGGTGTCAAATACATTTTTGCTAATATCCCACATCTCGGTCTCTCCTTCTGCATATTGTGGGTTTTTTCTTGATAGAAAACGAAAATTGCTATGAATAAAAACAAAATCTTCTACACATTTTTGGATAATCTTATTTATTCTCACAAAGTGCACAAATGAATAAGTATTCCAATTTCTCTTAGCACATGATGAAGAAAAAGTTGAGCAATAAGTTTTAAGGCTATGCTTTGAAGCATCGGTGCACATGCACTATGATTAACCCATCAAGCCTTAGAATCCATAGGAAAATTGATTTTAAATTAAATCAAAATCTCTAAAATCCCAATTTTTTGCTTGCAAAATCTACATACCCAAAATTTACATTATTGCACTCATCCAAGCTAGGAAAGTATTTCTTAAAGCATTTTAGGGTCCGTTCGTTTCACGGAAAATTGGCCATTTCCGGAAAACATTTCTCTCGAAAGTCATTTTCCAAGAAAATGACTATATTTTCCGATATTCAGCTAAAACTTGAAAATATTTCGGAAAATACTTTCCGGTGTTCGGATAAAACCTGAAAATGTTTCAAAAAATGTTTTCCGATGTTCGGTAAGGAAAATATTTTCTAACTCTTTTACTTGGAAACCGCTTCCTTTTTTCATCTAGGTGTTTTCTTGATCGATCGAAGATATGAGTTCAACTAAGAATGAACCCATTTAGAAAAATTATTCTGGGAAACCAAACAACTGAACTTGGATTCATATTTCGCATCTACTGCCATTAAAATAGAGTTTTTTGGCAAATAAACACTTGCGAATTGACTCTTGCTTCTGCAGCATTCAGTCAACCAATATCTAGAGCCGCTCAATTCTTGCACAGTGCAAAGACTTGTTTTTCTAGGCTGCAGAAACTCGAAGTCCTTCCTAGATACAATCTCAAAAGTGCCAACAAACATCTAAGCCTCACCAAAGAAGAAACAGGGCATCAAGGAAGAGTTCTCGATCACCATCACAATCACGATCACCAACCAAAGAGCCAGGCATTATATCAAGCACACTAAACTTTCAAAAAGAGCAATGCAAACTTTCATTACATGACGTCATGAGAGCCAATGATGCAACCTAGGAGCCATGTCTGCCAGTGCAAGGAGAGGCTGTATGAGGTATATGAGCTTTTGGTGCTTGAGAGGATCACAATTTCATATTTTGTATTTTCTATTAAGTCCACCAACTAGGATTCACTCAATACACGTAAGTTACGATTGGTCTAGGAAGCAACGATGGACCCTGCTAAACAAATGCTCTGCCGGAAGAAATCAAACACATAAACAGGGATGCCACCGTAATTACACTATCCATCGTCTTAGATCCATTCACCTCTAGTATAATCATACATCACCAGATGCAACAGGTTCACCCAACAAATGCAACATTGCCCGTTGTTCATAATTCAGACTATGCGGAATTGAACTACGCCGCCGCTACAGAACACGAAAACTCCCTCTGTTCGCTCGTCCGGCGCAAGTTTGCATATCAAACCCCAATCCTCAAAACACACGCCCGCTGAATCGGCGATGCCAGTGCTGAATATGAAGTCCTGACTGGCTAACCAACCCTCACTCACACAGCGAACCGAACCGATAAAGGTATTCCACAAGGCTAAGGACCAAAAACGATGAACTCGCCGAGTGCCTATGCAATTCCGCACGGTAGAGTCAGAATCAACGATGAGAACAGGTGAAGAATCGAGAAAGACGAGAAGATGTAGCGAAAGGAAAGGATCATCACCTGGTGAGAGACAGAGCAATAGCCGACGGCTCTGCTACGGCGTCGAAGGAGGAGGAACCCTTGGGAAAGAAGCGCTTCTCCACGCTGCGGTGTCGAAGGAGGAGGAACCGTAGGGAAAGAAGCATCGCTCCACCTCTTCGGCGTCAAAGGAGGAGGAACCCTAGGGAAAGAAGCGTTGCTCCATCACTGCGGCGTCGAAGGTGGAGGAAGCGATAGCCCCTGCGCAAGGGAAAATGATTTCCTCCGCGCGAGAGCCATGCGTAAGGGAAAATGATTTCCTCTTTTGAAAAGGGGAAATCATTTTCCACAAATATACGAAGAGATTTTCCGTTGACTGGAAAACGTTTTCTTTGACCGTCTATTTTTCGCCTACCCGAACACCGGAAATTTCAGAAAATATTTTCTCGATAAATGGGCCATTTCCGGAAAACATTTTCCAGGAAAATGACTATATTTTCCGGTATTCGATTAAAACCTGAAAATGTTTCAGAAAATATTTTCCGGTGTTCGGATAAAACTTAAAAATGGTTTGTCAAATATTTTTCGGTATTCGGTAAAGAAAATATTTTCTAACCCTTTTACTTTGAAGTTACTTCCTTTTTTTCTCCTGGGTGTTTTCTTGATCGATCGAAGATATTGGTCCAATTAAGAATGAACCCACTTGGCAAAATTATTCTGGGAAACCAAACAACTGAACTTGGATTCATGTTTCACATCTACTGCCATTAAAATAGAGTTTTTTCGCAAATAAACATTTGCGAATTGACTCTTGCTTCTGTAGCATTCATTCAACCAATATCTAAAGCTGCTCAATTCTTGCACAGTGCAAAGACCCGTTTTTCTAGGCTGCAGAAGCTCAAAGTCCTTCCTAGATACAATCTCACAAGTGCCAACAAACATCTAAGCCTCACCAGAGAAGAAACGGAGCATCAATGACGAGTTCTCGATCACTAGGGGTGAGCGCAGTTCCCGGTTCCAAGGGGACCGGTTCCTTTTTTCTGGGAATCGGAACTGGTTTCGTAACCTAGAAGAAAAGAACCGGTCCCCCCCCTCTTTCCTTGTCCCTTCCCTTGCTTCCCCATCATCACCAATCATCGCCTTCTCCACCCCTCTGAAAATCACAAGGGAAATTCGAAAGTCAAGACGGCGAAGAAGAGGCAAATCTCTGCGCTCCTCCCGCTCTCCCTCTCTCTCCCTCCCCCTCTCCCTGGGTAGATAAGGATTCCCCCAATTCCGCGTCCCTTGAGCTGATCGCGTGCGCCTCGGCTCTTTTTCCTCGCGACTTCGATTCGGTGGCTAGGCCCTTCTTCTTTGATTTCGCGTTTCCTGAGGTGGGTATTCGTCAAGTCTCGTGAATTTCTGCGGATTTCGTGCTCTAGGTTTCAAATGTTTCTTCATTCTTTTTTTGGCCTTCTTTTTTGGGGTTCTTTGTCGAGTGGCTCTCGGCGGCTGCTGGTGGCGGCGAGGTCTGATTATTTGCGGGGGGTTCTTCGCGTGTTTCTCATCAGACCGGACTTTGCTTTGATGGGTTGTTTCTTTTTTTCATGTTCTTTTTCGATTCTGCAATTGGTCGAACGTGGTGAGGGGCTGAGGATGAATTCCACGAAGTCGGTTCTAGTTAAGGCTTCTTAATTCGGCGGCATTTATTATTCTAATTTGGTTAGGGGAATCGTGGTTTTCGATCGTGGATTGGTGTTTCTCTCTATTTCTAGCTTGTTGGGAGGAGGCTGTGTGTTTTATGATAGTTCGGCGGAATTTGCATTTCTTGTTTAATAGATGTGGAGTGTGAGAAGTATGTGGCCCTTCGGATGTGATCGTGATTTCTTTGGTCGTCGCGACTCCAACACGACGATGGCGATGGTTTAGGATTGTGTCCTTTGTCGGGATTGTGGGCGCTAACCTCGCCGATTGGAAATTTATGTGATTTTGTTTGGGTTTCTGGATTAGGCTTTTATGGCTGCGACAGTTATGATTTCTCTTTCTTTATTATTTTTAGTCTATTAGTGGCACGGTGAGTTTCTTTCATGTGAATAGTGCATGCTTTGAGAATGATGCTAGGTTAGTTTTTGTGTTTCTCTGTTTCACCGTTGTTCGCCAAATGTGGAGGTTATATGTTTGATGATAGCTGGAAACTTTGGGACTTTCATCTACAGTGTGAGAAATTTTGCACTTTTTGAGACACGATGTTGGTTATCTTGGCCATTGCGACTCTTACATGGGAATATTGACAAAACTTGATTGAATTATGTTGTAAATTTACGACTATTTTGGTGTCTTTTTCAATTTTCTTCTAATTATCTCTGTAGTAGTTTTTTGGTAACGTGTGCATACGTTATATTTTTTTTTGGTAACGTGCACGTACGTTATAGTTTTTTTTTTTTTGGTAACGTGTGCGTACGTTATAGTTTTTTTTTGGTAACGTGCGCATATGTTATAGTTCAAATCTAAAAAAAAAACAAAACAAAACATGTTGAACCTGGAACCGACCCGTGACGGGGTAGGTTTCAGGTTCTCGGTTCCGACCGGTAGGTTCCAGGTTCCAAACGAAACCGAACCGGAACCTAGAACCGCTCACCCACGATCACCATCACAATCACGATTACCAACCAAAGAGCCAGGCATTATATCAAACACCATAAACTTTCAAAAAGAGTAATGCAAACTTTCATTACATGACGTCATGAGAGCCGATGATACAACCTAGGAGTCGTGTCTACCGGTGCAAGGAGAGGCCGTATGAGGTATATGAGCTTTTGGTACTTGAGAGGATCACAATTTCATATTTTACATTTTCTATTAAGTCCACCAACTAGGATTCACTCAATACACGTAAGTTACGATCGGTCTAGCAAGCAACGATGGACCCTGCTGAACGAATGCTCCGCCGGAAGAAATCAAACACCTAAATAGGGATGCCACCACAATTACACTATCCATCGTTTCGGATCCATTCACCTCTAGTATAATTACACATCACCAGATGCAACAGGTTCACCTAGCAAATGCAACATCGCCGTTGTTCATAATTCAGATTATACGGAATTGAACTATGCCGCCGCTACAGAACACGAAAACTCCATCTGTTCGCCCGCTCGGCGCGAGTTCGCATATCAAACCCCAATCCCCAAAATGCGCGCCCGCTGAATCGGCAATGCCAATGCCGAATATGAAGTCCCGATTGGCTAACCAACCCTCAAGCACACAACGAACCGAATCGACAGAGGTATTCCACGAGGCTAAGGACCAAAAACGATGAACTCACCGGGCGCCTATGCAATTCCGCACGGCGGAGCCAGAATCAACAACTAGAATAGGTGAAGAATCGAGAAAGACGAGAAGAAGCAGCGAAGGGAAAGGATCGTCACCTGGTGAGAGACGGAGCAATAGCTGACGGCTTCGCTGTGGCGTCAAAGGATGAGGAACCCTTGGGAAAGAAGCGCTTCTCCACTGCTGCAGCGTCAAAGGAGGAGGAACCCTAGGGAAAGAAGCATCGCTCCACCTCTCCGGTGTCGAAGGAGGGAGAACCCTAGGGAAAGAAGCGCTGCAGTGTTGAAGGAGAAGAAAGTGAGAGCCCGTGCATAAGGGAAAATGATTTCCTCCGTGCGAGAGCCGTGCGTAAGGGAAAATGATTTCTTCTTTTGAAAATGGGAAATCATTTTCCACAAATATACGAAAAGAATTTCCGTTGACCGGAAAACGTTTTCTTTGACTGTCTATTTTCTGCCCACCCAAACACCGAAAATTCCTGAAAATGTTTTTTCCGGAAATTATTTTCCACGAAACGAACGGACCTTTAGTCTTTCTTGGTTGATCTCTATATTATTGTATAAAGAAATTCGAGTAGGATCTTCATTAAGCCATTGATCACTATAGTACATTTATTTAATAAAATAAAATAAAATAAAATTAGAAAATAATAATAAATAAGATGAGTATTATATTATCATTTTAAAGAAATGATAACTACTAAAGTAATAATATCATACAATTTTAGAACTTACTTGGGATTTAAAACGTGTCAAATAATGAAGTAGAGTGTTATTCATTGTCCAACGATTTACAAGAATTATATAAACCACCTCATAAAATGTGGACTCCTCATCTAGCCTTTTCATTTCACGTGCATATATAGCTTTCTTCACTTTTTCGATTATCAAATCCCACATATCATAAACTAAGTGAAGACAAGACTTATCAATGTCACAAATTCTAAGCTTGTCATAAATTAGAGCCGTGAAAGTATACAATCAATCAAATCCCACCAAAAATCATCCAACACATTTTCCTTGACAACCTTAGCTTTCCCTTGATTATCATCTTGATAGATATTTCATTTGTTACAGATCACCATGTTTTGAATATCACTTTTTATTAACTTAAATCTCTTCAACATCACAATTATTGAAGCAAAACGTGTATTCTCTACAGAAAGCAACTTCAATCTAACAAACTCATTATATATTGCTAATCTCATGGAATAGTTCATGATGAAATGCTTGTATAATTTCTTTAATAATATCTGAAATCCAACTATATTCTTCATAAATTATTTGATTGGTCTCCATATTTTTTGCCACACAAATGTTCTTCAAAGTTAGATTAAGAGTATGCACCACACAAGGTGTCCACATAATGGATGTAAATTGTTGTTCAATGAATCGTCTTGCACTCTTATAATTTGAAGCATTATTCGTAATTACTTGGACTATATTCTCATGCCCAATTTCATTGATAACTTATTTCAACAAGTTAAAAATGAAATGCATATTCTTTATTTCTCCCAAACAATCAACCGATTTTATAAACATTAATTCTCTATCTAATATTGTCATAAAATTAATAAGTGGTCTTTTTGTGAGTCGCTCCATCCATCATTCACAATACTTATACCATTCTCCTTCCACATACTTTTAATAAATATACACATCCTATCAATATTTACCTTCTTCTTTTTGCAACAAAGTGGTCATCAACAAATTATATTTCGGTGGTATATAATTCGCAATATTATAATTAGCAGCATAAGTGAAAGTGGATTGTAGTAAGGGTAAATTCTAATTTGGAATTATATGTATCTGTATTTATTCATCATAATTTGGATGGTTGTTGTTTTTACATCATCTAAAAAGCAAAAGCAATATTTTCACTGATTTTTTTGGTTTACTCTTTTTACATGAACCAAATGGACAGCAAGAAGCATATCCTAAGGAAAATAAACTCTATCGGTGAAGTAACTTAGTTTTATACATAAATATTCTTGTACTTGATTTCCTCATATAAATAGTACAAAAAAGATTCCAACAAATGAGAAAGAGAAGATGACTTCACAAAGATTCCTAAGATGACTTATAAAGGCATTTTGACAAATTCTTCTGGTCAAATTCCCAATTCTTGGGTAAGATTGAATTAGACTATAAACCAATTATTCCAAATTATGGCAATGACACAAGATGACAAGAACGTGACATAAAACCGTCTGATGAACAAGGTGATTGCATAAGGGAAATCATCTTGAGCTTCACTCACAAAAATGACGAAGCTGTATGATTTCTGCCAGGTTAGATTTTCGAAGACAAACCACAATCAACATTCGCACCATAATCCCTCCAAATACATGGAATGAAATTAGTAGATATCTCTAAAGTCCCAATCATAGCACAAATACATGTAGATATTGATATCATTATAAGTGAATGAACAATAATACATACATTTAAATCTACATATGCATAGCTTTTGTTTCAGCTTTGAGTACTATTTGATCACCTTCATACATTCAACATTTCAATTCGATGCCAAAGCATAGGTGGACAGAGACAAGAGGAACTAGAGGTAGTCGTAAAATGTAGTAAAAAAAAATCTAAAGAGATAATACAATATCATAAACTAGTGAGTAATAATCAATCTTCAAATAATCTATCATGATAATCTTAATATACCTAGCATTTTTCAAAAACCGGGATGGTGGCAATTTCTAATCCGTCGAGGGTAGATTGAGTTCTCTAATCTAGCATTCTGCTTTTAAGGTGCCACATACAAAATTTAGAGAACTCCATCTTCTTACTCTAACATATGCCTAAAAAAAAAATTAAGACTATGCACTCCACGAATTTAACTCTCTTATGTATTCATAACAAGAATTGATCAACCCCCTTAGAAGCCTACATATCAGTCTCTGTTTCAAAACAAATTCGAAAAGAAAACTGATGGACCCATTTTATAATCGACACGACTCATGTCGGAAATAACTCAATAATACAAATATTTCATCCATCTAAACCAAAAATGAACATAAACACAACGTGGCACACACCATGCAATTATAAGTAAGATATAGTATCAATATACACAAAATTATTTCAAAACTATTGACTGTTGTTGACACCTAATTTTTCCCATTTTTTCATTTAGGATTTAATTGTCTACAGAATTATGAATTAGTCGTTTAAAAAAATGATGAAAAAAAAAAGAACAAAAAAAAAAAAAAAAAATCACAAGAGCAAAGGACATTAGAGAAAGGAGCAAGTTGGGGGAGAGAGCGGGGAGGAGGGAGTTCGAGAGAGAGAGGGGCAGGATTCGAGCAACCCACGAGCCGCCGGCCCGCCGCCCTCCTTCACGACGTCGTCCGAGCCTCCTCACGTCGTTGCCGCTCCACCCGAGTCGGCCGCCGTCTCGCCGCCAGCAGCCGGAGTTCCTCCTCTCCCGCGAGCTCGCGCCCTTGCTTCACTCGCGAGCTCGCGCCGTCCCCGACGCTTGTCGCCGTTGTAGCCCTCGGCCAAGCCGACGCCCCCCCCGTCCCGAGCCATCGCACGCTCCGCCTCGGGTCCAACACGCAAGCACCAGCCCTCGAGCCGCCTCCTCGCGCCCGACGCCGTCGCGCGCGCCCTCCGAACGCCGCTTCCCGCAGCCCGGGCCGCGACGCGCTGCCGTCGCAATTCTCGCCGCCTCAAACCGACGCCATCCTCGTCGCCGCCCTCTAAGCCCGACGCCGCTCCTCGGTCGCAACCCGACGCATCCCTCAGAAGTGCCTCCGCCCGCAACGCACCGCCGTCCCTGTTGCCGCCATCGTCGCGCCGCCAACGCCGCCAAGAAACCCTAGCGTTTCGGCCAAAAGAAACGGGTCGAACACGGGTCGTGAACCGGGTAGGGTTTCTAAGTTATTTGGGTTGGTTTTGGGCTTTTGGGCTTTTAGGGACTTACGGACTAGTGGGCTTGTGGGCTTAGGAAGTTGTGGGCTTCATTTTTAAATAAAAGAGATTGGGCCCATTTGCTGGTTGGGCCCGATCCGAACCAAGAGAGGCCAAACCAAGGCCGGGCCGGGCCGCCCCCTATTTGGACCGAACCCGGTCCGGTCGAGCGTTGATCGGGTCGGGCCGAACCGAACCCGCCCGGTTCGCATTTTAAAATAAAAAATTTAATTTAAAATTCTAAAAGTATTTTCTTTAAACAAATTAAAAATTAAAAATTAAAAAATTAAAAAAAATTAAAACAATTTCGAAAATCCAAAAAATATTTAAAAAATTAGAAATTAGTTATTTTTCTTTAAAAAAATTTTAAAAAAATTATTAAAACAATTTCGAAAATCCAAAAAAATTAGAAATTAGTTATTTTTCTTTAATTTTTTAAATTAAAATTAAAAATTTCGGAAAAAACCAAAAATGACGGGGTTTGATTAGGACTTGCCATGTATTGTCATTTTATTGTAATTAGACCTTTATGTGCTCGTATATTGATTATGTTGCATGTTTAATTTACATATCTAATTATGTTTAATTGTATATGTTTAATTTTATGGCAATTAGAATCTTGATAGTTATGATTATTACTTTATTGATTGCGCACCCGCATGCTTACCTCCTATGTTAGTGGATAGGTATGAAATCAATCTAAACTGCCTGATAAAAATCATTTTGTTAAAATGAACAAGATTAGGTACCGAAAGGGCACTAATTGGTTAATTAGTGTAATCAAGTCTCCGAACTTAGATTCTGCGGTTGCGTGGGAAGTGAGGCACGCTCCCATGCCTCACTTGGTTTCTAGCCGACCCCAATAGGCTAGTGGCGACTCCTTTTGTGCAAAAATTCATGAAAAATATCCCAACGTCACGCGGGGTATGGGCTTGGGAGAGCCCGCGCCCAATTATGGGCCTTAGGCCCGTCTTTTAGGCAATACCCCTAAACCCGTTCCCTCACCCCGAGGGTAGGTCGCGACAGCTTGGCGACTACGGGGACTTGGTTTTAAACCTTAGAGGACTTAGACCAACTTCAATCTTGTTCATAAATATTTTTTGTTTGGCAGCGAGGATTTGGGTATGTCCCTAACATTAAATGTGTTAAATGTTTTTGTAGAATGGGAGGTATAAGGGGAAGTGTTTGCTCACCTTTGTCTTGTAGGGAGGTGAAGGAATGTATGGTTTATTGTTCATGTATGAAGTGTTGATTGCTTATGAATTGTCATGCCTGCTTCTCTTACATTGCACTACACTTTAGCACACACAACCCGCCGTCGGACCCGGGCCGCGTAGGATCACTTAGGATGGTGTTGAGGCGGATACCACTCCGACTACAAGCATGTAGTACGAGTCGCCCATCTCAACCCCGAAATTTCTTTCTTGATGTCAAAGGTCCCCACCCAGTCTCTGCGAGCATGCGACACGGGTCGGTCCTTTGATGAAGCCGGAGTCATGGGAAGCACGACCTAGCCACGAGCTTGTTGGTTCGATCCCGTAATCCCATGGCTTCATTTTGAGCCATCTAGAGTAGAAATCGAACCACTTGTCCATGCGCATGTCTATGACCTTTACATCGCCGCTCAATGAGTAGGGTAAGTTTTTCTTGAATTCTTTTTATCGCAATTTACTTATTTGTTTTCATTTTGGCCGGTCCACGACAAATTAGGTTGATCATACGATGGGGATACCCGACCTTCGCATCATCTCCGTCCCGAAAGCCGAGCTTCATGCGTGGTGGGATAGATTAGATCCAACAGGCCGCGATTGGGTGCGATCATATGTTGGACGTTTACTTCCCCTATTGGAGGTAGAAACTCATTCGGTGTTGTGCAAGCGTTAGCGCATTGTTGGTGCCCCGCAACTTGCACGTTCATACTCGGTAATCACGAACTCACTCCAACCTTGGAGGAATATAGTATTGCCATTGGAAAGCCCTTAGCGTCGGAGTTGGTTAGCCCACCGTAGGAATTGAACATGCATCGACCTTATCTGATTTTCTTAAAATTAAAAAAGAGGATGTGAGAAAAGTTTTGAAAGCTAATCGCAAAACTTGCCCATTTTCATTTCTAAATGAGCTTTTTCAAAATGCCCCATCTTTCCAAAAAAATAAGATATTCCTACTAGCTTTCTTCGGGTTTGTGATATTCCCACATTGTAGAAATGCTATTAACCCCTCCATGGCATGGGTAGTTCGTGAAGTATGTATGGGAAAGGGCTTTGTTAATGCCGTTCTAACTGAAACCTTTCTTTCCCTTACTCGTTTCAAAGAAAATAAAAACAAAGCTTTCTATGCTCCCCCTGAACTCTTGCAAATTTGGTTCTTTTCTCACATTAAGGGGTTCGGTAGCTTGATGACTGTGAGCGACATTTCTGACTCTAGCCACCCTATTTTAAAGTTTAGAGATAGGAAGATGTTTGCCCCCGATTATCATTATTCGAGTGGTTAGTTTTTATGACCAATCCCGGACCTGAGGATTTCCAATGGCATGCCAAATGGCTTCGAGTTCAAAAAGCGCGATTCGTGTGTGGGCTTACGGGACCTATTCCTTTGTTGGGAATCACCGGAGTCATCGAATATTACCCGACACGAGTCACTCGACAGTTTCAAGAGGTTCAACAGCTTCCACCGTCAATTCAGGAAGACCCGCTCAGGATAGACTTCCCGACGACGGATGCCAAGATCATGAGGACTCCGTCGCGTTGGTCAAGTCAATGTGGGATATGTGCCACCTCGAAGGTTGATATGGCCTGAAGAAGAGTTGGAGGGGCAAGAGAAGACCTATTATGCCTCGAAGGAGTACATCCTTAAGCACAAAATTCCGGAGAGCCTCCGTCCGAAGATTCCTAAAATGCCATTAAAGATCACGCATCGAGCCGAGATCAAGCGCCTCAAGAGGGAGCTCGAGGAAGCCGAGGAACATGTTTCGAAGTTAACCCGAGTTAGTGGAGCTGCCACAAGCGGAAGCCGTCCTCATCAGTTAGATTGAGTCAAGCGCAATATGTAGTGGGACCATATTCGCATACTTTGCAATATTAAGGAGTTTCTCTCAAGTCTCGATGTTGGAATTGGGAGTTAGGAGAATGTCTTTTCATCTTTGAAATAGCTTCGTTTGTAGGGGTTTTCTATCATGTTTTTCTTGTATTATGTGGCAACTTAGCTTTGAATAAAACGAACAAATTGGGGCAATTAGATCTTTGTCGTGGGCCGACCGCCTAATTATTACTTATACTTATATATGCTTATCTACCTTTGCTTCGTGTACTAACCGATCGATTGTCTTCTACCGATTGTCGACACGGCCAAGCGGAGATCCCCATTCGCACGCGCGCAAAAGTCGAATGGAGAACGATGACACCAACGTGCGCATGACAAAGATGGAGGACCAGCTGGCTCAACTCACCGCAATGATGCTTGAAATAAGCCGAAGCTTAAGGAGCCCCCGATGTAGTCGTTACCGGAACATCCACTCCTACGTTATCGACATGCTTCCCGTCAACGGAAGGCACGCACGTTGCCGATCTCCCCGGAAAGAAATTGCCGGAGAAGCTCCTTCGTCACACCAATCATCGTCAATCGGATCCTCCTCCGAAGGAAAACCCAACACCTCGCCTAAGTGAAGAGAGTGAAAACGTTTGGCGAAGATGGAAGAGCGACCGTGTGTTTTGCAAGGCTACGAGTTGAAAGGAGCTGACAGGCTATCTCCATACACCAAGACGAGCTTTCCTGAGAATTTCCAGGAGCCTGAGTTCACAAGAAAGTATGACGGAACGGGATGCCCAAGGACCCACCTTAGGTATTACATGAGGAAAATGGCTCGCTATGCCGACAACGTGCCATTCCTCATACACACATTCCAAGATAGTTTGGAAGGCATTGCTCTGACGTGGTTCATTGCGCTGGACATTAAAGAATTCACTAGTTGGGACGACTTAACCAATGAGTTCTTGCAGCAATACCGGTTTAACACCGAGCTTGCCCCCACAAGGGAAGAGTTGACTCGTGTTGAGAAGAAGATGAATGAATCATTCAAAGCCTTCGCGCAAAGGTGGAGGACCATGGCCTCACAAGTGAAGCCGGCCTTGAATGAGAGGGAGATGAAGCATTTGTTCCTCAAAACATTGCCCTCTGAATACTTCCAAGGGTTGGTGTTCTCGGGTTGCCAGACATTTTCACAGTTAGTTGAGGTAGGTGAAGGAGTTGAATGGGCAATGGTTGAGGGAAAGATTTCAACCAGAGGCATGAAGAAATTCCCAGCAAGAAAAGATAAGGAGGCCGCAATTGAGGTAGCGCTTGTGCAAGAGCCACATTTCTCTCACCCAGCCACAACACCCGCGCACAAGCCTACGATGGTTCCAAGTAGTTCATCACAAGCATACGATAATGGCAAGAGGCCCTTTCGAAATGGGTTTTCTCCACTACCACGCCCGCTGTCAAAGTTATTACCCATGCTTCTTGAAAAGAGGATGGTCGCAAATGAGGTGCCTAGAGATAACCCCCCGAGGTTTGCCGGGTTCGATATAACCAAGACCGTGAATACCACATGGGAGAAAGGGGGCATGATGTAGATAATTGTCACATGTTGAGATACAAAGTTCAACAGCTTCTAGACAAAAACATCTTGACTTTCGGGGAGGCTCATTAACGTGCAACAAAACCCTCTACCAAATCATGTAGAGGGAGTAAACTCAATTTCCGAGGACACGCGGGCGAGTCAACAGCCTCTAGTGTTGGATGCTTTCGAGTTGTACGAATCCCTAGTGCTAGCGGGATACTATGAAGGCCAGGAGGATGTGACCCTAGAAGAGAAATTGAGCCGCGTCCGTAGGATGGTAGCCATGGGAGTAATTAGACGTGGAGAAGAGGAAGAGAAGGTCATATCCGTGACAATGCCATCGTCATTCCGCTCGTCTTTTTGCAACTTTGCTGGCATGTCTCGAGTGAAGAAGGTTATGCATGGAATTTCGAAGACCCAGCTTTGTACGAGGAAGGGGTGATAGCTATGATTACCCCGATGGTGATTGAATTGAACGATGAGGAGCTCGCCGGCGATATCGAGCTGGAAATTGCTGAACCTACGGTGATCGACCTTATGGTCGAAGAGATGTCGACAATTGAAGTCACGGAAGGAAACACAACGCCGGTCACGATTGAATTGCCTCCCAGGAGGAAGACGGAATGATAATGCCGGAGTATCCTCCCAAATTCGATCCCAAAGCTGTACCTTGGGGTTACGGAACAAATGAGGTAGATGCTGTCACACGATCAGGCCGTTGTTACGCACCTGACAAGGGGGTAGAAAAGAAGGCCGTGACCGAGGAGGAGGCAAAGCAATTTTTGGCTGTAGTAAAGTCCAGTGAGTTCAACGTGGTGGATCAACTTCAAAAGTTGCCGCTCAAATCTCCTCTTGGAATTATTCAAATCTTCCGAGAAGCATAGGGACATATTGCTGAAAGTCCTTAATGAGGTGCACGTGCGTAATCGATCGATGAAGTCCAATTGGAGGAGTTCGTCGGGGCCGTTCTCGAAAGACCAAATTTCCTTTATCGATGAAGATCTCCCCCGATGGTCCTAATCATACCAAAGCACTACACATCTCGGTGAAACATGAAAGCACTCTTGTTTGCAGAGTATTGATCGATAACGGTTTGGCACTCAATATATGCCCGTTGGCTACTCTCCACCGTCTCGGCATTGATCTTGGGAGAATCCACCGGCAAGTCGATCGTGCGAGCTTTTGACGGGATGAAGAAGGAGGTGATAGGGGAAATTGAACTTGAGCAGCTGATTGGCCCCGTACTTTTCCAAGCCATGTTCCGGTGTTAGATATACCAAGCACTTTTAATTTTCTGCTAGGGAGGCCATGGATCCACACAGCAGGTGCTGTTGCCTCCAGCCTCCATCAGAAGGTACGATTTGTGGTGGACAACAGGCTTATCACGGTCCATGGAGAATCCGACTTTAAGATCTATCACGAGACAGCCATCCCCTATGTGGAGCCGAGTGTACCGAGGAATCCAGCTTTCAAACCCTCGAGCTGGTATCCATGGTCCATGTGCCCGTAGGGTCCTTCACAAAGGCTCCTAAATTGTCTAAACCGGCCATAGCTAGGGAAAAATCATGCTAGCAAGCGGGTATAATCCCGGAGAGGGCCTTGGATCACACAATCAGGGTGTGCGAAAGCCCATTGAAGCTCATAAAAACTCGAAGAGGAGAGGTTTAGGATATGTTGAGGAGCGAGAAGGTCGTAGCGAGCAAGGTGATCGTGGTAACCGAGGGGGCCGTGGAAGGCAGAGAGGCCGAAATGCCCGAGGAGGCCGAGGTGGGTATAGAGATTGGAGTGAACGTATTGCCCAAACCGAGGAGGGTGCGGGCGGTCAAGGCCCATTTCACCCATTGTTGGAAGAAACGTTTCCAGGACCTCCAAGGATGTTATTCGAGGAAGAGGTGGACATCTATGATGTGATCGAGCTATTCGAGGAGGACGTCATATGCGTCATCCCGGCATGCGAGGAAGCCGAGTCCTCGAAGTCATGGTTGTCCCTTCAAAGTAGGGCGGTTCTCGTCTAGCCTAGCCTCTTGTTTTATGTCTTCTCCCCGCGTGGGATCTCGTAGTTTTTCTTTCTTTATTTCCATTTATGTCATTTGTAATGTGAACTATGGTCAACCCCGATCTTGAGCCGTTGGTCGGGGCGGTGTGTGTTTAAAACACGGCCTTATCTTTCCTCATTCAATAAAATAGACACATGTTTTATTAAGGACATGTGGAGGCACATCAAACTAGTCCTATGATGGTCATCGAGGTCTAGGTCTCCACATGATCCCTTATTTGACTCCCTTGCAAGGACGAGGAAATCCGAGGATATGAGGATGAGTTCTTGAAACTTTTACAAAGATACTTCAAAAAAATTTTCTTCAAAAAAAAAAAAAAAAGACATGCATCATTTTTATTGTCGACATTGCTCTAACTCATTTTATCGTATCTCATGCATTACATTATGCATAATCATAATAAGGACGCATATGACTCGACGTGCATGAAGAAAGTCTCTCGTGTTCCGATGATACCGACGATGACGATCGAAGGGGATTGAACGCGAATGGAATCAACATGAAGGATCGAAGCCGTTGACGTAAGAGCGGGCAATCACGATAAATTTAGGTGATGCAGAGAACGTCAGGGAAGTAAGGATCGGGGCATGTCTATTAGAGTCAGAGGCAGAAAAGATGACTAATCTTTTGAAAGAATATCAAGATGTGTTCGCCTGGACATATGCTGACATGCCGGGATTGGACCCTGAAATTGTGGAGCATGCTCTGCCAACAGATCCTGATATGCCACCCAAGAAGCAAAGACTCAGGAGAACTAAACCGAGTTGTCCAAGAAGATCGAAGAGGAAGTAATGAAGCTGCTGAAAGTAGATTTTATTGAAGTGACACGTTATCCCGATTGGGTAGCAAATATCGTGCCGGTAATGAAGAAAGATGGGCGAATCGGGGTATGTGTTGACTATCGTGACCTAAATCGAGCAAGCCCCAAAGATGATTTCCCACTCCCGCATATCGATGTCTTGGTTGACAGCACGGCGGGATTTGAGTTATTCTCCTTTATGGACGGTTTTTCGGATATAATCAAATCCGTATGAAGAAGGAGGATAGGAGCAAAACATCATTTATAACTCCTTGGGGAACTTTTCTGCTACAAAGTGATGCCTTTCGGTCTAAAGAATGCTGGGGCAACGTATCAAAGAGCCATGGTCACCTTGTTTCATGACATGATGCACAAGGAGATTGAGGTATACGTGGATGATATGATTGCAAAGTCAAGACAAGGTGAGGACCATGTTGGAGTCTTGCAAAAATTGTTCAAACGTCTTCGGAAATTCAAGTTACGACTCAATCCCACAAAATGCGTTTTTGGGACAAGATCGGGAAGTGTTAGGGTTCATGGTTAGTAACAAGGGCATAGAGATTGATCCGTCAAAGGTTAAGGTTATCTGTGATTTACGATCCCCGACCACCACCCGGGAAGTTCGCAGCTTGATGGGGCGGCTCAATTATGTGGCGAGGTTCATCTCGTCGCTGTCCGAAACAGCGAGACCATTCTTCAAGCTCTTAAAAAGAACGCAAAGATTGAATGGGATATCGAGTGCCGTGGTGCTTTCGAGAAGATAAAACACTATCTCACTCACGCACCAGCCTTAGTACCCCTCTCCCTAAAATTCCCTAATTCCCGTACTTGACCATACATGATGAATCATTGGGAGCCATGTTAGCACGTAAAAGACCAAATGACGGGAGAGAATGCGCGATATATTACTTGAGCAAGAAGTTTACTGTTTTCGAGATGAACTACGAAGTTGAGAGAACTTGCGTGGCCTTGATTTGGGTTTTGCATGTGCTGCGGCAATACACACTTCATCACCGAATCCCGTTGGTGATCGAAAATGATCCCATCGTGTACCTCCTTGAGAAGCCGCATTAGTTGGCAAGTTGGCCAAGTGGCAAATCTTACTTTCGTAGTTTGACGTTCGAGCTTGGGGCGTAAGTCCGTTAAAGGTCGCGCCCATAGCAGCATTTGTTGGCGTAAAGTCCCGAGAGGTCCAAGACATCCGATGAGGATAGTGATGCAGAGGAGCAAGTTTTACTTGTATCAAGTGACAAATGGACGATGTACTTCGATGGTGCGCTTAATTTAGTGGATCGGGTACCGGAGCGTTATTATCTCCCTGCACGGTCAAGCACTACCCTGTTGCCGCTAAATTGACGTTCCCTTGCACGAATAATATTGCCGAATATGAAGCATGCATTCTCGGCCTCCAAGCTGCTATTGACATGAAGATTCGAAAGATGCAGGTTTATGGTGATTCAGCCCTTATCATCTTACGACTAAAGGCGAATGGCAAACACATGATTCTAAATTGATTCCGTATCATGAGTTCCTAGGGAAGTTGACGGAGGAATTCAAAGAAATAGAATTTGAATACTTACCAAGGTCTCAAAATCGCTTTCTTGATGCCCTAGCTACCTTGTCTTCAATGTTACAAGTAGCTGGAGGCTTAGATATTGAACCATTAAGAATTGAAATTTTTAGGCGCCCACTTATTGCATGACGATTGAAGAAGAACCGGACGGACAACCTTGGTATCACGACATCTTGAAGTATCTCGCAGAATGGTGAATTTCCCGAAGGAAGTGAAGCAAAGATATAGAAAGCATTTAATAAAGTTAGCATCGAAATTCTTCGCCTTGGAGATGTCATCTACAAAAGGTCCTTCGACTCGACATTGCTAAGGTGTGTCGACGCTAAAGAAGCCGACCGTTTGATGAAGGAGATACATGAAGGGGAGTGTGGCCCCCATATGAATGGACACTTCTTGGTGAGAAAAATCATGCGACTCGGTTATTATTGGTTGACCATGGAGTCCGATCGCATTCAAGACGTACGACGGTGTCACCGGTGCGATTTATGGAGATAGGATAAATGCCCCTCCAAATGAACTTCACCAAATGTCTCAACCTTGGCCCTTTTCAATGTGGGGAATTGACGTGATTGGGCCCATTAACCCCAAAGCTTCAAATGGGCATCGATTTATCCCGGTGGCGATAGACTATTTTACCAAGTGGATCGAGGCCAATTCATATGCTAACGTTACGCCAAGAATGTGGCGAAGTTCATTCATCGCGACATTGTCGTCGTTACGGGTGCCGAGGCGATCATTACCGACAATGGCACTAATTTGAACAACAAAGTCATAGATGGATTGTTTAGTGAGTTTCAAATTAAGCATTTGAACTCGTCACCGTATCGTCCTCGATGAATGGAGCAAAGAGAGGCGGCAAACAAGAACATAAAGAAAATCCTATCGAAGACCGCCGAAAATTATCGTGATTGGCACGATAGACTCCTTACGCGCTAATGGCATATCGAAATTCTATCCGTACCTCCACAGGGGCAACTCCTTTTTCACTCGTGTATGGGATTGAAGCCTTACTCGTTGAAGTTGAGGTCCCTTCTCTAAGGGTCCTTTCCCAATCTAAGCTCGATGAGACTGAGTGGATGCAACAGAGGCATGAGCAGTTAAACTTGATTGATGAGAGGAGATTGCAAGCTGTGTGTCATGGCCAATGTTATCAGAGACGAGTTGCAAAAGCTTTCAACCGAAGGGTGCGTCCTAGATACTTTGAAGTCAATGACCGGTGCCGAGGAAAGTGCTTCCGATTATACTGCCCTCGTGGCAAATTCACCCCGAACTATGAAGGGCCGTATGTCATTAAAAAGATTCTCGCCTTTGGTGGTGCTATGATTTTAGTTGAAATGGATGGCGTGAATTGCCTAGACCGTAAACTCGATGCGTCAAGAAATACTTTCCATGATTGAAATCAAGGTCGAAGAACCGCTTCATGCGCAACCGAGTCACATGGCATCATGCATAGCATCATAGATATCATACATATATCACATACACGCATATCTATTTGTGTTTCGGTGCACCTTACCGTTCGATGAAGAAAATGGCGGAGGGAAAAGTCGATTCAAAAGACCCATCAAGTCTCCGCACAAATGGTTGAATATCTCTTTTTCTTAAATGAGAGGTAAAAAAAAAAAAAAAGGCAAAAAAAAGCTGGGGGCATAGTCATTCGTACCACCTATTTTTTCGGGTGCCACTATACGTGCTCCATGTCGGTAATTCTCGAAGGGGGGAGCTCGCAAGAACGATTTTATTCGGATAAAAAGTTGAAACATTAATCATGCCAAACAAGGAGTGCTTAGGATGAAGAAAGGTAAGACATTTCCAAACACATCCTTCGAACACTTTCAAGAGTTGAGTGAAAATAACCTTCTCTTAGGACGGAGGATCCATTCGCATTGAGCGTGAAGATCGAAATGATAAAGGCATTTCCTTCATCAATCCCAAACGCCAAGCTGACATATTGCTAGCCCTTCAGGCTAAATAGAGATAATCCTCCAAAATACCCTTGTCGAGGACAACCCGAAATTGGGCAAAGATAGGAGGTTACGTCGTGTTGTAAAGCAAAGGATTGGGAAAGATCTTATTACTCTCACTTGCATCAATCTTCTGGTGATAGCTTCAAGGAATTCTCATTAGATCTTGACTCATCCCAAAGTGAAGAAGAGCATTTCCTTCTCTACCCAAACACATATCCATTGCTTTAACCAATTCGGGCCCGATTATTCATTTCTAAACCCCGAGCGGTGATCATCTCCCTTCACGGGGCAAGGCATGAGAATTGACCAAATACAATTGAGAGTCACGAGAAAATGTGAAAAGCATCTCGAAAGTCATAAGAGCTCCAAGAGTTCAAAGAGCAAAGAGTTCTACAAACTATGGGGCATAAAAAAGCGGTGTGCAGTTCGGTAAAAGCAAGGCCAATGCCCATTTAAAAAAAAAAAAGAAGCCAAAAGTTGCATCTTATGTGAAAAAATTATCAAGGTCCAAGTGCTTGTGCAAAAAAAAAAAAAAAAAAATTCACAAGAGCAAAGGACATTAGAGAAAGGAACAAAGCTCCCATGCACAAAAAAATTAGTTAAGGGACTTTCGAGATGCGTTGTATTTCAAAAGCCAAATGATTTGGAAATGTCAAGTGACCTGGTCATGATGTCATGATGATCACCAACTCTTAAAAACCTCTTGAAAATTTTAAGCCTTTCGAGCCTCTCCTAAGCCAACATTACAACCCTCTTCCGAAGTCTCTTCTGATTGGGATGGTTTGAGTGAAAATGAGAATGCCACAAAGAAGCTACTGCTTGAAGGAGTGGAAGTAATTATATCTTGTCTCATCTTCCAAGCTCTCGACTTGTAAAACCGATAAAGATAGTGACAAATGTTCCTTTGTTGGCCTCAAAGCAATAATTTCTTTGTGTAAGCCCTAATCGAGCCTATATTGCCGTCCTTTCGAAAGACCTTTTTGGATCGATCAGATTGTGCTCATTGCGAATGTTTCCGGAAACCTTCGACATAGGTTATGTGAGATACCTTCAGCAACCAATTATCTCCCACATGAATGGATGGGATCAAGTAGCCATTTTATTGAGAGTGCGTGAGAAACCCTTTCTAACTAAGAAGCTCTAGTTTGGCATGCTTAATGAACATTTTTCTCGAGTCATAATCATTCTGATAGTAACTTGTCTCCCAGAGAATTTGATGATTAATGATATATCCATGAGCAAGATGACAATTTTGCGTCACATGAGGTTGATGAACATCGAATGTTTTTCTAAAGCAAATCGGACTTAGCTTGATTATTTTGTTCAACTATTGCTGCAATCTGCCAATATGTCTCTTGATGACGTCTCTAATGACATTTGCTTGAGTTAAGTTTAACAGGATTCATCAGTGAAGCCATGCAGTTTTCTAAGGGGTTAGCGGGTGCTTCCCTAAAAACCAAAGGTTTATGGTTAACCTTAAACCATGTCATTTCCGGGATTGGTGGGTTCATCTCGTAAAACCACATTGGTCCGCCCCCGTCGAAACCCGTGCGTACATAGGTGAGACTATAACACCCGGTCAAAACTCTTTTTACACGATGAGACCTCAATCCTCACTTCTTATGTCCCGGAGAGTTTTGTATCCCGGAGTTTTCCTCACTTCTTATGACCCGGAGAGTTTTGTATCCCTGGAGTCTTCCTCACTTCTTATGACCCGGAGAGTTTTGTATCCCGGAGTCTTCCTCACTTCTTATGACCCGGAGATGCTTTGTATCCCGGAGTCTTCCTCACTTCTTATGACCGGAGAGCTTTGTATCCCGGAGTCTTCCTCACTTCTTATGACCCGGAGATGCTTTGTATCCTGGAGTCTTCCTCACTTCTTATGACCCGGAGAGCCTTGTATCCTAGAGTCTTCATCACTTATTATGACCCGGAGAGCCTTGTATCCTGGAGTCTTCATCACTTCTTATGACCCAGAGAGCCCTGTATCCCGGAGTCTTCCTCACTTCGTATGACCGGAGAGCCCCGTATCCCGGAGTCTTCATCACTTCTTATGACCCGGAGAGCCTTGAGAGCCCCGTATCCTGGAGTCTTCCTCACTTCTTATGACCCGGAGAGCATTGTATCCTAGAGTTTTTATCACTTCTTATGACCCGGAGAGTCTTGTATCCTGGAGTCGTTCTCACTTCTTATGACCCGGAGAGCCTTATATCCTGGAGTTTTCCTCACCTTCTATGACCCGGAGAGCTTTGTATCCTGGAGTCTTCCACCCTTCTTATGACCCGGAGAGCCTTGTATCCTGGAGTCTTCCTCACTTTTTATGACTCGGTAGGCTTTTGCAGCCCGAAGTCTTTCTTTACCTTATTGACAAGATGCACTTCTATAATTATGAGTCATTTCCGTCGACCGATACGTGCCTATGCACCTACGGTCTTTCTATCGTCAAAATAATTTAGGTGTCTTCTATCTTTGAATGCAACCTCTTCGAGCCCCCATTCAAAGAGGGGCAGCTGTTGACACCTAATTTTTCCCATTTTTTCATTTAGGATTTAATTGTCTACAGAATTATGAATTAGTCTTTTAAAAAAATGATGAAAAAAAAAAGAACAACAAAACAAAACAAAAAAAGAAAAAAAAAAATTCACAAGAGCAAAGGACATTAGAGAAAGGAGCAAGTTGGGGGAGAGAGCGGGAGGGGAGGGAGTTCGAGAGAGAGAGGGGCAGGATTCGAGCAACCCACGAGCCGCCGGCCCGCCGCCCTCCTTCACGACGTCGTCCGAGCCTCCTCACGTCGTTGCCGCTCCACCCGAGTCGGCCGCCGTCTCGCCGCGGCCCGGAGTTCCTCCTCTCCCGCGAGCTCGCGCCCTTGCTTCACCGCGAGCTCGCGCGCCGTCCCGACGCTTGTCGCCGTTGCAGCCCTCGGCCAAGCCGACGCCCGGCCTGTCGTCGCGAGCCATCGCACGCCTCCGCCTACGGTCCAACACGCAAAGCACCAGCCCTCGAGCCGCCTCCTCGCTGCCGCGACGCGTCGCGCCGCGCCCTCCGAACGCCGCTTCCGCGGCCCGGCTGCGACGCTGCCGTCGCAATTCTCGCCGCCTCAAACCGACGCCATCTCGTCGCCGCCCTCTAAGCCCGACGCCGTTCGAGCTCCGGCTCCCGACGTTGCTCCTCGATCGCAACCCGACGCATCCTCGAGTGCCTCCGCCCGCAACGCATCGCCGTCCCATTCTTTGTCTGCCATCGCCGCCGCTAACGCCGCCAAGAAACCCTAGTGTTTCGGCCAAAAGAAACGGGTCGAACACGGGGTGAACCGGGTAGGGTTTCTAAGTTATTTGGGTTGGTTTTGGGCTTTTGGGCTTTTAGGGACTTACGGACTAGTGGGCTTGTGGGCTTAGGAAGTTGTGGGCTTCATTTTTAAATAAAAGAGATTGGGCCCGCTGGTTGGGCCCGATCCAACCAAGAGAGGCCAAACCAAGGCCGGTCGGGCCGCCCCTCTATTTGGACCGAACCCGGTCCGGTCGAAGCGTTGATCGGGTCGGGCCGAACCGAACCCGGCCCGGTTCGCATTTTAAAATAAAAAATTTAATTTAAAATTCTAAAAGTATTTTCTTTAAACAAATTAAAAATTAAAAATTAAAAAATTAAAAAAAATTAAAACAATTTCGAAAATCCAAAAAATATTTAAAAAATTAGAAATTAGTTATTTTTCTTTAAAAAAATTTTAAAAAAATTATTAAAAAAATTTCGAAAATCCAAAAAAATTAGAAATTAGTTATTTTTCTTTAATTTTTTAAATTAAAATTAAAAATTTCGGAAAAAACCAAAAATGACGGGGTTTGATTAGGACTTGCCATGTATTGTCATTTTAGCGTAATTAGACCTTTATGTGCTCGTATATTGATTATGTTGCATGTTTAATTTACATATCTAATTATGTTTAATTGTATATGTTTAATTTTATGGCAATTAGAATCTTGATAGTTATGATTATTACTTTATTGATTGCGCACCCGCATGCTTACCTCCTATGTTAGTGGATAGGTATGAAATCAATCTAAACTGGTCGATAAAAATCATTTTGTTAAAATGAACAAGATTAGGTATCGAAAGGGCACTAATTGGTTAATTAGTGTAATCAAGTCTCCGAACTTAGATTCTCCGGTTGCGTGGGAAGTGAGGCACGCTCCCATGCCTCACTTGGTTTCTAGCCGACCCCAATAGGCTAGTGGCGACTCCTTTTGTGCAAAAATTCATGAAAAATATCCCAACGTCACGCGGGGTATGGGCTTGGGAGAGCCCGCGCCCAATTATGGGCCTTAGGCCCGTCTTTTAGGCAATACCCTTAAACCTGTTCCCTCCCCCCCGAGGGTAGGTCGCGACAACTGTCGATTTAAATTCAATGCATCAATTTCAAAACCACTGAAAGTAACCTAAAACTGAAATGGACCTATTCCAAACCAAACCATACAAACATTCTAGAAAACTTGAAATGAGTAAAAGCTTGAAACAATTCCAAGTGGCATTTAAAAAATGAAGAACTTGACATGAACAACTGTTGAGGTGATCTAATATACTTGGAACAAGTTTGAAGCAGAAATCAATTTGTTAATGCTTTTTCATTTTTCTATTTTTGAAATAGATTTATTATTCTAGAAATAGATTTGAAGCATAAATCGGAAGTTAAAAATTTTAACTTTTCTAATTCTAGAATAAAAGTGAGAAATGAAAACTCTTTTTATTGTTCACTTTCTTCACCATTTGCCACCCACCCGCTGCTGGTAGAACGCCGAACCTGCCACCGACCGTTGGACGTTGGCCACTCGATGCTCGCGTTGCCCCCTGCCTATCACTGGACTCTAGCCGTTGACCGCCGACCCTCCTAATAATAGAAATTTTATTTTGTTATCAAATGAATACATATTCCATAAACAAAAATTTTGAATCGTTACGAAACGTGTTTCTCTGCTTAAAAACTAGTCAAGTGAATAGAAATCAATTTCTATTCTAGAAATTTTGCCATTTGCACCGTAAATGTGCTCGATGTTGGGATCATAGCTGCTCAATATGAATTGGTAAGAATCTAACACGTGCATGTTTAATAGACATTTCATTTTCATTAACACTCTATTTGCTCCTGCCAATGGAGGAATGATAAGGATCGAGAATTCATTATTTTAAAATTGCCACTTATTGAATCTTTATATAAGATATGACATGTTGACTGCTATTTTTTATGCTGCTATGCAAAAGGAGGTTATTTGGTAAGCATTTATTATAGAACCTCGTTGGAAACATGATGTCTCTTATTTTGCCCGACCATTCGAGTAGGATGTCACTCATCTTATCATTTTTTATTTTTTTTGCTATCATCGCAACCTAACCCTCTCGTGGTTAGGGAGTTATTAGGTTTAGGGTATTGTCAATTTCGAGCCAACGTCCATCTATTAATTCAAATTCTCCCAAGCTCATATCTTGCATGATATCATGCGTTTAAAATTTTAAATCAATTAAGCTTACGAATATTATAATAAAGGAGTCGCCATTAGCTTTTTTTGGATAGGCTAGAAGCATAGTAAGATACGGGAGAATATCTTGCTATTTACGTAACTAGAGATTCAAGACTTGTGGACTTGATTACATTAGCCTTAAGACTAACATCCTCTTGGTACCTAACTCAATCATGTTCTAATTAACGCTATAGCAACATATCCAAAAGAAAATCTAAGGTTTGTCCTAATTATTTTAAAGTAGGAAAATAGCGCCCACAATATTGAAATGCGCAATCATTTCTAATTGGAAAGGAAAGCATATAGGCATCCTAATATTGTCCCTAAAAATGAGAACAAAACAACGCAAAACAAAAAACCCTATTGTAAAGTCTTAAAGGCTTATCCAATTTTTGGGTTCGAATTTCTAAGGGTTTCTAATTTTTTTTCTGAACATTTCTAATTTTTTAGAACTTTTTGAATTTTTAATTATTTTCTGAAAATTCTAATTTTTTATTATTTTTTATTATTTTCTAAAAAATTTAAAATTTTATATCATTTTCTGAATTTTTAATTTTCTAATTTTTTTAATTTTTAATATCTATTTTATTATTATCAATATTTTTCAATATTAACATATAGAAATTCGGGCTGAGTCAAGAGACCCGACCCAACTAAACCAACCCGAATCCTATCGGATCGGGTTGAACTACAAATATTAATCCTAAAAGCCCACTAAGAAATAAATAAATTAACCAAAGAATGCTTCCCTCATTTTTTAATTTTTCGGCCCAAACTCTAAAAAACCTTAATAAACAATCCCTAAGCCCCTCTCTTCCTCAGCCCACCACGCAAGCCAGCCCACAGTCATTCCTTATTCTTTTCTTTTTGATTTTTCTCTTTTTCCTCTCTTTTTCATTTCTTTTCTCTTTTTTTTTTTTTTAAATCTTTTCTACACCTCGGACTCTTATACTTGGGAACAAAGATGAGATGACTGGTCACGCGATGGTGAAATAGTTTTGGCCAGCGATCAACGACGCCTGTCATTGGCACCGCGAGGGAAGAGAATGAGCAATGGCAGACACGGAGGCATCGCGTGGCGTGCCTCACTGGCTTTTTTTCTCCGTTTAGATCATCCTCCTTTACCCAGGTCGTGATCGGTGTGTTCCTCTTCCTTTTTCCTTGGAACCTCTCTTCAGCTCAGCTCTTGCATGGCTAAAGTTCCCTTAGCCAACCTTCCTCTCTTCTTTCTTTGATTCTCCTTCTGCAAACCCTCTGGCCGAGGCCCCTTGCTCTCTTTCGAATAGCTCATTTGTCTATCGTTCCGCCTCGAGTTGAGTCTACTTCGACTCTTCTCTATCTGGTTCTCTTCCTAGTTGAAAATTCTGCAACTTCGAGATTTCTTCTTATGGTTTCATTTCTTTTGCCCGATTTTCTTTAGCAAAGCTTTTTCTTCAGCTCCCACTCCTCTCTCTTCTCTTTGCTATGTGATTTCAGCAAGCAAAAACCAACTCTCTAGCTCCCGCCCATCTCCTCTGTCTAGAGAACTCTTCTACAATAGTCGAATGATATGATCGCCTTTTTCTTCAACGAGCGTCCATGGTTGAACCTCTCTCCCCCTGAGTAGTGATCGCCCTTCTCTCTTTCCCCCCATTTGAGCTTCCCTCACTCTCACTTCCTCCTCACCTACCTTTTTTGAATCTTTTTTGTCATGCTCTCTTTCCCCTCGCGCTAGCTAGCACACCTTCTAGAACACCTAGGTTTTCACACGTCACTTGCTGTTTCTTTCCTTTGCGTCACAGGCGCTGCTTTGACGTGTCCTCCCAGCGGTTCGATCACCGTCATCATGCCTGATGGAGAGAACAGCAGCACATGAAGGAAAGGGAGAAAAAGCTAGGGCCGGGCCTCTTTTTTCTTGGTCTCAAATTGTGAAGTCGAAAGAAGAGATGGAAAATTGGGCTTAACAAGAACATGGAAAGTTGGGTTAAGGGAAAGGTGAGCCAAAAATTTAGCCAAGTTAGCTAGACACGGTGGCTCACTCGTTTTCATTACTTTCATCTTTTCATTTTTTTTTATTTCATTTTCATAATCATTTTAAAAAAAATTTCATTATTTATTTTTAATTAATTATTTACTTTTTATCTTTCTTGTTATTTATATTTTTGCAAAATAAATGGATATTTAAAACGTTGAAAAAAATTCAACTATCAATAGTTGCCCCTTTTTGAAAGAAAACTTGAAGTGGTTTCTTTCAAAGATTAGATGACACCCCAAATTTTGCTCGACGGGTAATGAAAATGTGAATTTACTCATTCACTTATTCACCTTTTTTTTGTTTTTGCTTTTTTAAGTCGCCCCATTGTGGTAATAGTTTTTACTAGAAAGGAGAGTCTCATCATGTAAAAATAGGTTCAACCGGATGAGAGTCACCACGTAAATATGGATTTCGACTAAGAATAAGGTCTCACCATGTAAAAAGGGGTTTTGACCGAATGGAAGTCTCACTCTGTAAAAATGGGTAAAGTCTTATCGTGTAGTAATGGGTCTAAATTGGAAAGGGAATCTAACGGTGTAATCGGAAAGGACAAAGTCTTACCATGTCATAACAAGTCAAGATTGAAAAAGGAATCTCACTGTGTAACAGATATTGGCTGCGTTTGGGAGTGGCATTTGCAAGCCACTTTGAACCCTCAAAGCCCTTTGGGCTAATTTGTGGGTGTTTGGTAAAAATTTCCAAACCCCATTTGGGGAATGCCAAGCATTCCCAAGGCTGAAAGCCCAAGGCAGGTGGGGGGCTCCCTTGGGCTTTCAGCCTTCTCGGCATGCTGAGCTGAGCTTAAATAAAAAAACTTCCTTCCCAAATTGTCCCCGTTGATTTTTCGTTTTTCCCTTTTTACCCTGACTGTTCATCTTCTTCTTCTTTCTTCTTCGCGAGCGGTTGCCGACGAAGGGCACGCAATCGCCGGCGACCGTCACGCCCGCCACGCCGACCCGCCGCACCACGATCTCCGACGCGGCCGCGCGACCCTTCGACGAGGGTAGCGTGACCCCGCTCGAGAGGTCGCCGCGAAGGTCGCGACCACGACCCATTTGGTCGCAGATCTGGTCGCCGGCCGCGACCTTCGCGCTGCGACCAGATGGGTCGCCGGCCGCGACCTTCAGGCGACCTTCGCGGAGGTCGCGACGCAGATCTGCGTCACCGGCCGCGCTTCGGGCGACCTCCGCGGAGGTCGCGACCTTTCGCGCCGCGACCGGATGGGTCGCCAACCGCGACCTTCACGAAGGTCGCAACGCAGATCCGGTAGCGACCGGATCCGTGTTGCCGGCCATGCTTCGAGCAACCTCCACGGAGGTCGCGACCTTTGCGCGACCCATCCGGGTCGCAGATCCGGTTGCGACCACGCCGGCCGCAACGTTCACGCGCGACCAGATGGGTCGCCGCGCGACCTCGCGGCGCGGTGGGTCGCCGGAGGTCGCCGGGGGTCGCCGCCGGCCGCCGGATGCCGCCGCCCTTGCTAGTTTTCATTTTTTTTATTTTTTTATTTTTCTTTTGATAATTTTTTTTATTTTTCACAAAAGTCCTTTGTCTCCCAAACACCATTTTACTCGAAGGTACTTCACAAAGGGCTTTTAAATTACAATTTACCAAACACAGTTTGCATTTTGGAAAACACATTTAACTCAAAGGCCTTTGCATTTTTGTAAAGACTTTTCCCAAAAGTCTTCCCAAACGCACCCATTGAATGGAAAGAAAAAAGTCTTAACATATACTAATGGGTCTAGACGGAAAAGGGAGTCTCACGGTGAGACTCTCCTTTCCGATCAAAAACTATAGTCATAATGGTGCGACCCAAAAAAAGGGGGAAAAAGTGAATAAGTGAATGAGTAATTTAGCTTCAACAAGCAGCCGCTATTCACCTAAAATTTATTTTAGGGTGCAAAATAACTTGTGGCTGCCATCGACCTATTGAGCGGAAAAAGCAAAAGTTCCAATCCCTTTGAAGAGTTTTAATATTTACAAATTATTGTTGCTAGAGTACATTATTCCCTCCAGCATTTTCAATAACACGGCAACCTCTTCGGCAAGAGCAAGTTAATATATATCGAGGTTTCTCTACACGGGATTTTAACAACCTTAATAAGATGGGAATTTCCTGCTTTTATGTTGTTGTTTATTTTTGGGTTAATACTTAAAAAAAAAAAAAACTTCAAACTATGCCCACTATAATACAAATACTTTTAATTTTTTGCGTTACTAAAAATCCTAAACTTACCAATGGCAACACGAATACCCAAAACTTTTTTTTTTTGTGTCATAAAAAACTTAGAACTTAAATCAATGTGACAAATACACCACAAATAGATCTATAATAAAGGGTATATGTGACATCAAAATTTAGAGCAGTTGTGTCATAGTCAGTAAATTTAGGGTTTTTGGTGATACAAAATTTTTTGGGGGCACTTGTGTAGTTGTGAACATAAATTTAGGATTTTATATGGTATTCACCTTTATTTTATTTTATTTTTTGGTCTTTTGGGACATTGTGACAGTTCATGTTGTTGCCCGTACATACCTTATCTAACTTTTTGAGCAAAAATAATTAAATGACCGGATAAAAAAAGATTTGAAGGGATTGATGCTTTTCTTAAACAAAAAATTTCCTAACTTGTACCCTTCTACATTAAATTTTAAATACATAAACGAATATTAAAATCATGGCGCTTTATCTTTCATTCTTCTCTCTCGCTTTTGTTGAAACAATATCATAATTTACTCCAATTATATGCTTCTTCTTCTTCTTTTCGATCGTAATTATTTTGCATCCTTCCTTTTTCTTCGTATTAACCTTTATCAAAATTACTGGTCAAGAAAGGATTTCCAAATATGTTATTATTGCTGATATGACACTGAAGTTACATGCAATTTTGTGTGAGAGGAAAACATTAGTAAGAAAAACTATTAAGGATTAAAGAGAGAGACATCGATATTTTAGGCTTTATTTATTTCAAGAATTATGAATTATTTGAAAATTATATTTTTTAAAATGATCGATTGTATTACTTTTAAGATGAATAAAATATTTTCATTATCCACAATTAAGATACAAATTATTTTGATAATGAATTTTTTTCATTAACTAATTATTTCAAGTGATGCAAAAGATTATTTTTAGGAATGTATTTTGAAAATTATTTATTTTCCCAAAACAAACAAAATCTTAATATAAAATATATAACAGGATGAAAAATAAAGAGTAGTTGATTTAAAACGTTGGACATGCTTTTTTTAACCTATCGAGCATTCTTCCAAGTTAGAAAAATAACAAGAGTCATCCTTAATTTTCCTTCAATCATATTTGGCATGCTTTCACTTCAACATGCACGCCCTTCTAACTTTCATATATTTCCAAATCATATACTTTATATTATGATAATTCCAACAAAAACCCTACAATTCACACATTCTATTTTATATGTATATATTCTAAATCTTTTGCGTTAGCAGGAAAAAATTGTGGTCAACTCATTGCATAAAATATGAGCTCTATCGAAGTCTTGTTTTTTTTTTTTTGTCAGACTACTAAAATCTTACTAACAAGTATTCACAAGACACTATTTTGGACTCACAAAAAAAAAAGGACAGTATTTGGATAATAATAATTTTCAAGAAAATAGAAGAATCGTACCATTTAAAAAAGTCATTTACTAGAAATAATGAATTTAAATTATAAAAATAAGTGTGATAAGGTGCAAAATATTATTTTAAAGATTTTCCAACTCGAAATGGGAGAGAGGGGGGGCAATTTGCCAAAAACAAGCATTTATTCCCAACGGGTGGTTTCTGTCCGCAGCCGCCAGAGGCCCAGAGCTGGCAGCGCGAAGTCAACGCACGCGAAGACCAGCGAAGTGACGGTCTTCCTCCCTCCTGCGACCCTCGGATCAACCATCCAACGGCTCCGATCGATCCTCTCTGCCCCCACGGACTGAAAAACCCTAAGCGGCGAAGGACAGAGCTGTACGCACACGTGTCGACATCCCGGCCGCAGGCGGTGAACCGTACGACCTGAGATCCGACGGCGGAGGAGTAAACCCTAACGAGCGAGGGGCATATATAAACAGCCCCATTTCCCCCCAGACACCGATTCGTCTGCTTCGTGTCGCTGAGAGATCGTCAAACCCTTCGGAATCGAGGTAAGAGCCGATCTCTTTCGCTCTCTCTCTCTCTCTCTCTCCTCGCCGCCGTTCGAATCTCCGGCAGCATCGCCATCGTTCTGCCGCATTTCGAATCCGGTTTCGTTCCTGGTGTCAGAGGAGGGAACCGTGCATTTCTATCGAATCGAGTGGCGCCGACAGTCTTGGTAGCTTCGGTGTCGCCGCGGTGTCGCTCGATCCGGTTCGCTTGAGTCGTGCGGGTTTTGATCATTTCCGTTTCCCTTTGGGGCGCGTGAATGCGTGAAGGATGTGTGGATTTTTGGTCGGACCGATTGATCCGACTAGTGTGGGAATCTTCGGCGTCTGCTTCGCCGATTCGTGTTTTGGCAATAGAAAGTACCTTTCCTTAGATCTAGCTGATTCCTCTGTTGTTCGTTTTTTCTTTTCGCGAATTTCCAGTTGGAGTTGCTATGTGCTGAAATCGGTTGGAACATGAGATGGTAGAATCGATCTGACGATAGTGTTTGGAACGTAGTCTGCACGGATTTGATTGATGAAATATGAAATGTATTTTCCAGTGCAAATCATACTGTGCTATCCTGTTCTTTCGCATTTTTCATTTCGCCAGGAGTAGTTATATGGGAGATTAGAACTCGACGCCTGGATTTTTTTGAGAATATTAAAAAATTATCGTAATGCCTGATTCTGTTAATTCAATAGAGTAAGTATTTCTACTGGTGATGGGAGATATAGTTGGCACGGTGTTCTCGTTCTTCTCATGTCAGTTGATGGTTGCCATGTGGTCAATTCGATTCACTGTTGCATAATGGTTGTGTTTAAACTACTTACAAAAAGACAATGTGAGGCTGTGAAATCAAATCTGCCTGCAATCCGTGTATCCAATTGTTACAATGACTTAAGAGGCCTTTGGGTATGTTACCTTGAGCAAACTATATATTGGTCAGATTCTGAGTCATTGTAAGCTTGTATTTCTGGTCATGCTGATTGCCACTCTGGAGTTTCCAGTGTTTTTTAACTTTGGAATTTGTAATTCCTTCTTTATTGATGCTTTTGTCTCCTTCTTTTGCGCAGCAATACTAAAAGGCTATCATGGGTAAAGAGAAGGTTCACATCAACATCGTGGTCATTGGCCATGTCGACTCTGGGAAGTCAACTACAACTGGACACTTGATCTACAAGCTTGGAGGAATTGACAAGCGTGTGATTGAGAGGTTTGAGAAGGAAGCTGCTGAGATGAACAAGAGATCATTCAAATACGCTTGGGTGCTTGACAAGCTCAAGGCTGAGCGTGAGCGTGGTATCACCATCGATATTGCCTTGTGGAAGTTCGAGACCACCAAGTACTACTGTACTGTCATTGATGCTCCTGGACATCGTGACTTTATTAAGAACATGATTACGGGAACCTCCCAGGCTGACTGTGCTATCCTCATCATTGATTCCACCACCGGTGGTTTTGAGGCTGGTATTTCCAAGGATGGCCAGACCCGCGAGCATGCTCTTCTCGCCTTCACTCTTGGTGTGAAGCAGATGATTTGCTGTTGCAACAAGGTACATTTTTTTTATATGTTCTATATCTTATTTCACTAGCCTTCGGCATTTGTGTAGATGTACTTATGTGATAACAATTCCCTTTGACCAGATGGATGCCACCACACCCAAGTATTCCAAGTCCCGTTTTGATGAAATCGTGAAGGAAGTCTCTTCATACTTGAAGAAGGTTGGGTACAACCCTGACAAGATTCCCTTTGTCCCCATCTCTGGTTTTGAGGGTGACAACATGATTGAGAGGTCCACCAACCTTGACTGGTACAAGGGCCCCACCCTCCTTGAGGCTCTCGACCAGATCCTGGAGCCAAAGAGGCCTACGGACAAGCCTCTCCGTCTCCCACTTCAGGATGTGTACAAGATTGGTGGTATTGGAACTGTCCCCGTTGGTCGTGTTGAGACCGGTGTCCTCAAGCCTGGTATGGTTGTCACTTTTGGTCCCTCTGGGTTGACTACTGAAGTTAAGTCCGTGGAGATGCACCATGAGGCTCTCCAGGAGGCCCTTCCTGGTGACAACGTTGGGTTTAACGTGAAGAATGTTGCTGTCAAGGATCTCAAGCGTGGCTTCGTTGCATCCAACTCAAAGGATGATCCTGCCAAGGAAGCAGCCAACTTCACCTCCCAAGTTATCATCATGAACCACCCTGGGCAAATTGGAAATGGTTATGCCCCTGTTCTTGACTGCCACACCTCCCACATTGCTGTCAAGTTTGCCGAGCTGTTGACCAAGATCGACAGGCGATCAGGTAAGGAGCTTGAGAAGGAGCCCAAGTTCTTGAAGAATGGTGATGCTGGGATGGTGAAGATGATTCCCAGCAAGCCCATGGTTGTTGAGACTTTCTCCGAGTATCCTCCTCTCGGTCGTTTTGCCGTGAGGGACATGCGCCAGACGGTTGCCGTTGGTGTCATCAAGAGTGTCGAAAAGAAGGATCCTTCTGGTGCCAAGGTCACCAAATCAGCCGCCAAGAAGAAATGAGAGAAGCTTATATAGCATGAAGTTTTTTAGTGTCTCTGGAGAAACCTGGGTGAACCGTTTTTATCCGAACTCCTTTTCCTTTTAGTAGATGTTGTCTTTCTTGCTTTTGTTTTTGTTTTTGCGGCTGCCGACATCTAGTGTTTGCTACTATCTACAACTAATTCCCCTTGAAGGAGGTGGTTGAGAATGTAGCAAGAGCTTTGCTCGTTTTTGTTGTGTGTAGTTTGTTAAGTGGATACTGTTTGGTGATGCAGTAAAAACTTTGTTTCCTATTGCCATGGCTGCTTTCTTTTGTCTTTTTTCTTTTTTAATCTTCGCCTCATTGATATGTCATCTGCAATTTTGCAAGGAAAGGTAGCGTGCGCAATCGTCATTGGTGTGCTCTGTACTCCGGTTGTTTCTTTTTAAGCAAATTTAAGTGGAAGCATTTTAACACTGTTGGGCGGAAGAAAAAAGTTGTGGGACAGAACCCTTGGGATCTTAAGGCATCGCCAAGGTAGAGGTGATCGGTTTGTAGCCTAAAATGAGATTTAAAAATGTGATTCCGGTTTCAAAAGATTTGAATCGAGAGCAGAACTCGAAAATGTGACTCCCGTTTCAAAAGACTGGAATCGAGAGCAGAACTGGTGGCTATTTTCCTGATTTGCTTGAGAAACCTGTTTCTTATTATTAACGCATACTTGCTGCACCATGTCTCGACAAAAAAACCTGTTATTTGGTCCAGTGATTATATTGTTTGATCTTGTTGCAAATCATGGTAGTTCATGATGGGTATAAAAGCATTTTAAAAGAGGTTTTGAAATCAATTTAGAAACTAATTCATCGAGAACCAGACTGGTTGAATAGGTTCTAGATAGAATCGGTTTTCAGTCTTAGAACCGAGAACTGAACTAGCCTTGGAATCAGTTAGTCCTCCGTGCTGATTCCATCCAGATTCAGGATGGAAACAGACCCAGTTTTCCGCTCCTACCAAAGAGGGATTCGGAAGATCCATCCCAAGTTTCGAGTCCGACCTGCCTGAGCCTGTGGTTTGGGCCAAGTTCGATTTTCCGCGGCCTCGCTTTGACTTCTAATTCATCCCTCGAGCCCTTGGTACACTGCACTTTGAGCGCCAGAAACTTCCCCGTAAACTATAATTTTATTTCTCCCTCAGTAAAGTCACACTGCCGCCATCCCGAATAATCTAGGACGGGGTCACTGGCACAGCTCGTTCTCTTCTTTACATTTTAAAAAAAGAGTTTGACCTTTAAATGCCTTTTCTGATTATTCATTAGGCATCACATCCCGAATTTGGAGTGCCCGGCACGTATGCTTGAAGTCTTTTTCCCTCGAAAGCACTTGGGGAATTATTCAGCGTACATATATACATATAGATAATAATAAGGCCATTTCTTCGTTCAGAAGCAAGGCATAAAATAGCTGAGAGTATAACACTTCTCACTTCTCTCTCTTTTTGATTGCTTAGCTTGTGATTAATTTTCTCATCCCCCTCGCCCATGCTCTTTCCATTGATGATTCAAATAAAGGAGAAGACTAGGTTAAGCTTACTTGACAAGATACCCATATAAGACATCGAAGTTTCATTTTTGACTTAGACCCAGCCCATTGTGTCCTTATGTTTTAAATGTATATCTTGGCTGTTTTCTTTTGGTGGAAGGATTCTCTAAAATGAAAAGGAACACATGGTCGACTCATATGATTTCTTCGACGTGGATATTCAATTTTATAAATTTGTGCAGGCAAACCCCTAAGGTTGATGGCTTTTTCTAGTCCCTTCCTTGCCAGAAAAGAAAAGATTTTTCTAATGAAGTCTATAGAAGTTCCCGATGTCAGCCAAAAAAAGCCGACTTGTCTATTGATACCGGCCTAAAATGTGATGTGGAAAAATCCGATGCTGCCATGGACCATTAGCTTCTGTTGATTAATTCCAGGAACGATAGTTCAAAAATATAATGAAGCAAGTTTCGAATTCTTCTCATTTCATGGTGACCCTATATCCTTGTCAGACTTCTGGCCAGCATCCATCGACATGCCAACTTCAATTTTCTAGAACTGGAAAGGAGGGACTCATTGAAATCTTTCGAGTTGAGTTTAATCACTTGATAGCGGAAATAACCTATTCAAATATCACATTAAAAATAAAATTTATGTTCAAAGATAAAGTGTGCATCTTTTCCTCTCTTGAAATTTTTGGTTATGTACTCTACTCTACACTCAAATCTAACTTATTAGTAATTATTATCGTCAGCTTATTATTATTGTTATTATTATTATTGTCGTTATTTGATTTCAATTTGGCTGGAAGTGATTTATATTTTCTTTTAGGCCCGAGCTGGAAATGATTTATTGAGCGCATATGAAGGATTACATATTTTCTGCTTTTTGTTTCAGCTGCTCATAGTTATGGTTTTTGCTGAAAGAGTTTTAAGTAATATTATAAGGTGGTCACATAGTATTCTTCTGTGCAAAACCAGGATAGTTACTCAAAATTTTCCTTGAATTTGGCCCTGTTATACAACAATCTTCAAACTTTTAATATTTATGGATTATCCCTTGTAAACTGCCACCATTACACAACAGCCCGTAAACTTTAAAAATTTATAGACTCATCCAAGCATCAGTATATATAACTACTAATTTTTAGGTCTGTATAATCGTTTAAACTTACTTGAGAATGGACGAACTCATTTTTCTAGACTAAAATAAACCGCTACCAAATTTTCTTAACTCCATTAACCATGCATTAATCTCTATACTCTTACTTGATTAACCATATATTAGAGATAATTTTGGCTAAGAAAAATTAAGTATCCATTTCAAGCAAGACCCAACGGTTATGCAACGAAAATCAATGTTCGAAAAGAGGGTGTTCCATAACTTTCGGATGTTAGGGAGCTGTTGCGCAGCGGTTCCAAGGTTCAAGCAAGTAATCTGCAATTTTAGCAATCTAGGGTTACTGTGCAACAGTACCAAAGTTCATGGGGGCTTTTGGAGCACTTCTCCCTCACTGTAAGGTTCTTAAGAATAAAGCAAATTATTATATTTTCCTAGATTTGATAAATGGTGACCGCTGGAATATTCTATTTTCTCGATGGTCATCCCATGATATAATATGCTACTCCATATCATAATTTAAAATCAAGTCCTACTCAATAGTTCTATGTGGACTTTCTTGCTAGCGAGATCGTGTCCTGGGAATTTTTTTTTTTTTGGGTACTATTTTTGACTAATCCCATTTTTTATATGACTATTCCAAGTCTAGCAAGCGCCCCCCCCCCCCCCCCCCCCCCCCCCCAACCAAAAGAAAAAAAGGGTCTACCCCAATCAAACCGATTTTATATCATCTCATTCGTATCCATCTCCTCTTCCTTTTTCTAGTTAAATTCTACTAAATCGATTGCTTCATATAGGTTGTAGGATTTATCTTCACTTCTTTTTATAACATCATGACATTTTCGGAAGCATCTTTACATTAAATACACATATTATATAATAGTTTGCTCAAATAAGTAATCCAAGTGTTGAGCATGGTCATATTCATCGCATTTTCATCCGATGATTTATTGAATGAAAATTTTTGAGAACGAAAAGAAAATGGATAAATGATATTATATTTACCTATCCACTTCATTTGCCACTCTTTTTTTTTTTTTCAAAAGAAACGAACCTAGTCTTAGAAATTTGCAAGATATTTCATTATTTCAAGATTTACCCACTTAAGATCTTATTTTTTGGGAAAATCTTTTCTACAAAAAGAGTGCGATCCGTGTTATATGTCTATTGTTTTAGCGAGGGAGACGTGTGTACTTTTATTTTTTGGGTCATAGAAGATGTGTGTACTTTAGATGATCATAAGGGCATGTGATGGAGACGACAGAAATGAATAAGTAAGTTGCAAAACGTACGAAAGTGATGAAGATGAGGAGGCTCTTGGCAAAGCACGTGAGGAGGCGTCGCGCAGCTTAACCTTTCTGTTTTCCCTTCCTCTTGTACTGTGCAATAAGGGAATCCTTGCTCCTGTCCTGTCCTGTCCTGTCCTTTCTGGTGGACCAAAAGTTAAAAATTGTAATTAATTGAAGGACTCGAGAGGGGAAGAGGTGGAAAAATTAATAAAGGGTCAGGGACAACATGTGATGTAATCAATGCGACCACCCAGGACATGCCTTTTCCTTGAACTCTTATCTTTTTTTCTGGCCAGACCATAATGAAAATGTTCAGTTCGTCCAAAGGGGCAAACTGCTTTTTTGTCAACGCACTATCTTGGTTTGCGGACGTAGTCAAGTGAAAGAAATCTCGTCACCTTTCTTTGATTTGTTCGATTGGCAAGGGCTTTAAAATTTACTTTACTTCAAGTTAACGTCGTATATTATCTAGGCGGATGACTTGTCCTATTTTGAAATGGGGATTTCGTTAACGGGGTATTCGATGAACTTAAGTTAAGCAATTAAATGAGTAATGTTTATGATTTTTTTATGTGATGCTTTGATCATGCTGCGTGTGTAGTCGGTTACTCATTTAATAAAAACCCTTTTGAATATATCTAAAAGGAAAGTTGTGCAAAGGGGTCGGTATCCCTTGTAGTTAGGGTCTTTTATTGTGGAGGGTTGAATTCACGTGACTGGTGGTGGCTAGTCTTTTGTTTTTTGTTTATTTAATTTATAGGCGGTGAGCATGGTGGTCGGATCAAGAGTTGTACTTTCGATGTTCAACTACTCTCTTTGGGTATCATTTATTTATACTTTTCGTTTTACGTTGTCAAAAGTCTCAACCCTTTTAACGCTACTTAGTGCTTTGAACTATAGTTAAACAAGATAAAGGGGAGTTTGGGAATATAAATAGGGAAAATTCACTATTAGTCCCCTAAATTTTTTGGGTTGTTGCAATTTGTCCCCCTATAGTATAAGTTTGGCATAAACCCAGCTACTGTTTTCCAATTGTCGATTTCAGTGTCCTCCTCAGTGTTGGCTTCGCGACAATATCACCTAAAAATTGATGAATTAAAAATGCATGTGACTCGTCACTAGTGAAAACTTGAGGTCAAGATCGTCATTCCATGGCGAGAACTACAATTTGTCTTCTAGACTTGTTTCATAGTTACAAATAGTCCCGATGTTTAAAACTTTTCTTTTCAATATTCTCCCTTGGTCATTTGAAATTCGTTGGAATTTTTCCCTTTCAGTCATTGTGAAATCAAAAGAATTTAATTATAACTAAAACCAAAAGAAAACTTGAAAGGTAAATGATTGTGCATTTGGAATTTCCTAGGTTGTGCCCAACGAAAAATGATTGACCATCCCTCACTGCAAGGATACCTGAATCTTTGATGATTGATACTACCAGGGAGTCATCGACTACCTTGTCTAAGGTAGCAGTATTGTCGGGATAGTCACGAAAAAAGTCTCAAATATATTATATTTGTATTAATTATTCTTAAAAAATTATATTAATTGAATCATAAATATTTTTATATTTTACCAATCGAGTCAATCTGGCTACTTTTAGCCAAAAACCACTTATGTGAATGCCACATGTTTTATGTGGTACGATTAACTTTTATGTTTTTCTTTTTGTTTTCATTCTTTATTATTTTTGGACTAAGGGTTGGTAAAGGTCGCTGGCCAACCCTTGTTGGTCACTGGCAAGGGTTAGTAAGGGTATGGGTGGCCCTTGCCCAATGCCCTCCGGCCAAACCCACACCCTTACTGACCAAAGAGAGGGCACATGGCACATGGTCCCTCACCCAAATCTAGCATGGACCGTGATGCCTTCTCAAGATTTGGGGCAAGCAAGGGTGCTATGGCCCTTGTTGGGCTCAAGCAAGGTTGCAGTGCCCAAATTGGGTGAGGACGTGGCAGCCTCGTTCGATACGGTGCAAGCGTCTTAACCTTTGCCCATGGCTGTAGGAGGTTTAGTTGGCAACTCTAGTCGGTTCTCAATAATAATAAAAAAAGATAAAGAGAAGAAAAGAAAATTATAAAATTCAAAAATAAAATAAAATACTATTAAAAAAATATCAACTTCAATGCCAGTTGTGCTATATAAGATGATTAGTATTTATGCCAGTAAGTTTTGGTCAAAACTAAACATGTATGGATTTGATTAGTAAATTATAAAAAAAAGTTTATGATCCAATGAGCATGAGTTAATTTGTGATTTAATTGGAATAAATACAATAAGTTTAGAATTATTTTTAGTAGTTTCTCATAATTTTAATGGTCTCCACCGGCCATCACCCCCCACGCCTTTTCCCCTCTCTCATTTAGACATTATATGATGCTTTTGAATTGATTTAAATAACCTTAATGTCATTTCCTTTTAAATCCAATAAAAATATTAGATATATAATTAAAATAGATACAGTAACAGGGAGGTGAGTTGGGCTTCGAATATGATAGAATAAGGGTCTATTCGAAAATAATCTGCATAATGTATGATATCTGGAAATATATATTTAATTTTTCCTTAAAATTTGTTGGATATTTTGTCCCTATCAGGTGAGCACCACCTGGTCATGTGAGAGCACGTCACCGATAATCCAGCAACAATTTAGCCGGAGTCAACCACAAAGGTGCATTGGAATTGAGTGGAAAACATTAGGGGATGAATGCCAAAATTGAGATGATGTAGGGTTTTATTTGAATCTAATGTCAATTTCTTACCATGTCCTTTCCGATTTAAGAATAGAGTTGGTCATACAATGTTTTTTTTTTTTTATTTTCTCTCGTAACTTTTATTAAAAATTTAATTTCATTAAACACATGTTCCAAAATATTTTATGCCTGATGCTGAAAGATTCTACAAGTGACATGAATTAAATTTGAATTTATAACCTCCGGGTTCTAGTCTAGATTCAATGCCGATTTTTTTTCTTTTCTCTTCGGAATGTTGGGTCTTATTAATGCTATAAATGTATTGGCACGTGAGACATGACAATCGCGGAACCATTAACTTAGTAGAAACCCTTCGTTCGAGACTTGACACCCCACTGCCAAATGGCAGAAACTCAAGGTATGGTGTACGGTCCTCAACACGAAAATTCTTGTTCATATAAATATGTGTGTGTCTAAAAATTTCTAAATGATCTCGATCTTGCTTTCCGCCGCTTGGGTTGTCCTCAACTTCTTTTCTATTCACTATTCAGAGTACGGGCCGAGGCTGTGTTGGGTTCTCAAAGGTATTTAGCAAAATGCTGAGGCGCTTGGCAACAAAAATGCAAACACTTTTGAGGCAAAATTAGCTTTTTTAAAGATCCTTTGGCCAATGTAAATCCTACGTAGCATTGGTATTTGGCATTTTCGAAATGCTACTTTTATGATCAATGAATTTTTTCTTTCAAATTTGCCCTTAATAAATTATCTAAATTCTAGCTTTATCCTAATCTTCATTTTTCAATGTTGATCTAATTGTTATTGCTGGTGAGTTTTGATTTGCCATCGATAGCCATCGCTTGAGGTCTATGACCCTTAGTGTCACCTCACTTCTTCTAATTGAGGTCTCATGACCCTCACCAAGGCTGTCGAGGTCTCTCGAGGTCACTGTCACTAATTGCTTCACAATCGAGTTTTTTTTTTTTTTTTTTTATCTCTATCTCTCTCTCTCTCTCTCTCTCTCTCTCAAAATTGGTTTACAAAACCCTAGTCCAAAGCAAATAGTGTTTTTTGGTCAAAAAAAGCATATAGTGTTTACCCACATGCTATATGCATTTTATCAAAGTCCTTTAGTTTAAAAATCTTTGCGTATTTCCCGAAAACTCTCTCAAGCACGCCTCAAGTCTATTCATCCACTTTTGGGGACAAAAACAAATTAGCCCTATGAGAAAAATTAAAAGCTTAAATGACATTTGGTGAACCTTAGCAATGACCCAGATGCTTTTCTTTAAAATTCTCTCTAATAAGAAAGCATCTCTAGTCGTAACTTAAAGTTGGTCATCAATATATAACTTCTTTTTTTCTTTTCTTTTTTCTCCTTTTACTTTCGGTTATCATTATCACTTTAACGAACATTTAAATTCAATAGTAAAAAGAAATCGATAGCGATTCTAGCTACTACGCAACAAATTATTTCTTCTGATTCAGTCTAAAACCCCCCACCAGCACGCATTCAACGCCAATTATTCCTCCACCAGAAGACATAACCGCCGATAACTGTTATTTCTATTTTAGATAAGAAGAAGAAAGAAAGACAGAAAGAAAGAAAGAGGAAAACACAGACAGCGCGATCTGCATCGTCATTCGTTGCTGTGGATCGTTGCTGCCGGGGGTTTCTGTTGGCTGATCGGGTGGGGCCCCACTTGCGGGCTAATCCACTTTCTGTCTTCTTCTCTCTCTCTCTCTAGAAGGAAAAAGTGGACCCCACATAGAGGGAGAGGGAGAGGGAAAAATATTGAGAGAGAATAGTAACAGCTGTAGTTGCTGTTCCATTTCAGTTTTTTTAGCCGTCGTTTGGCTTGAAGGTTTCTTTCTTCCGGGCAAGATCTGGTCTCTCTCTCTCTCCCTCTCCCTCTCCGCTATTCGAAGGAATCCGCTCGTTGCACTCTTCTCCTCGTTCGAGCGGTTTTCTTGAGGCAGACGTCTCCTCTCTTTTGCTGAGATCTGAAGAATTCTTCCCATGCATTGAGGTGAAAAGAAGTCATTCTCATTCTCATTCTCATTCTCATTCTCATTCTCTCTCGTTTGGCACTTGTGCAGGGTCAGTCGTTATCCTCCTGACTCTTCCGTTTGTTCGTTTCTTGGATTTTGGCTTTTGTGTTTGTTAAGTTTTTTTGTCCCTTGTGGAGTTATGAATCTCTCGAAGGCGTACTTATAATTGGCGGCTCTGAAAGTTCTTCTGGGGTCGGGTTCGTTCCTCTGGATTTTGTCCTCTCTTTGAAAATTTCCCAATTTCGACATCTGGGTCTCGAGCGTTGGCTTGAAATGGTGAATAATTTCGTGAAAGTTATTGCCTTTCCTTATAATCTTGATAAGTATAATCTACATAATGACGAGTTGAAAGATTTTGTAGTTTTATCAGAGATCTACCTCTTAAATTCTTTGCCATAGATAGAAATGCTCTATCTGTTAGTTGTCTTAATGTATTCATGATTATATGCGTTACTTATTGAGGGTTTTAGAAATTTTTTTCCTTGTATAGGTGAATGAATAGGAGGAAATGGGGAGGAAAGGGAATTGGTTCTCTGCAGTGAAGAAAGCATTGAGTCCTGATTCCAGAGAGAAGAAAAAGCAGGTGCATAATTTGTGTTTGAACTTAAATTTGTTAACCTTCGCATTATGTTTTGGTCACATGACTTGGTCCTCTCCCTATTTTTCAGAAATCTCAAAAATCGAAGAAAAAATGGTTTGGCAAAAGCAGCAATCTGGATCCGGTTTCTACAGCCGAGGAAACTGTATTGGCTGTCCCTGCGCCGCTGCCGCCTCCTCCGGCGGAGGATGTGAAGCTGAAGCCAGTTGAGGATGAGCAGAGCAAGCATGCCTACTCAGTGGCCCTTGCGACTGCCGTTGCGGCAGAAGCAGCGGTTGCGGCTGCTCAGGCTGCTGCTGAGGTGGTTCGGCTCACAACCAGTTCGCGCTACTTGGGCAAATCAAAAGAGGAAATTGCAGCTATCAAGATTCAAACTGCATTCCGAGGATACTTGGTAAGTAATCATATAGGAACAATATCCTGTGTAACAGGCTAAGGGGATGAACTTCTTGCCCTTTTATGACCACAGGATGAGCCTGTTGCTGAATTGTCCTCTTGTATGTCTTAAAAAAAAGAAAAAAAGATCCTTTTATAAGTTATCTGCATTGGTTATTCAGCTTCTTCACGGAGTATAAACATGCGAAATCCATTTCCAAAATGGCCTTGACGGGTCTCCACATACAACAGTTACTTTATCTAGGAAAGCTACGAGCATATGCTGTCTTTACAGTTTCTACGGATTAGCATCTAGCGGATTGTGTGAAAAAATTTTCCTTGTGCTTTCAGGCGAGGAGGGCATTGCGAGCTTTACGGGGACTTGTTAGGTTGAAGACACTAATTCAAGGGCAATCTGTCAAGAGACAAGCAAACACAACATTGCGGTGCATGCAGACTCTTGCCCGGGTGCAGTCTCAGATTCGTGCGAGAAGGATTAGAATGTCAGAAGAAAATCAGGCCTTACAGCGGCAACTTCAACAGAAATGTGAGAAAGAGCTTGAGAAATTGGGAGTAAGTGCCTTTAACAATTTGGTAATGCTTTATAGTTTCGATCTAACATCAGTGCTTGCAGGACTGTGCTGATTTATGTTTGCATAATTTTTTCTCCTGTTTTCCAATTCATTCCAGCTTCCAGTGTATGAGAAGTTTTAGCTTGGCATTCCTTTTTCAAAATTTTATTGGGCCAACCCATTCCTTTCCTAATTAAGTAATCCTTTTCATTGCTGATTGGCGTTCAGCCAAACGATTTAGTGCCAATAGCAAATGGAAATGCATGTTGTATCTCTGGAGCCATTTTGCATCTATTCCCGTGTTCAGCTCTTTATTTTTTTCCCCTCCCCTGTTTTGACTTAAATATCAAACTCCTTGTAACAGTTGGGAGATGAATGGAATGCTAGCATGCGATCGAAGGAGCAAATTGAAGCAAACTTACTGAGCAAGCAGGAAGCTGCCATGAGAAGGGAGAGAGCATTGGCTTATGCGTTCTCCCATCAGGTACTTCCATTACCTCATTACATGCATCGTGGATGATTGAGTGCAAGAATTTAGACATCTCATTAGAGAGTGCTGGAGTTTTACCCCGAGATGATGATGTGTCCATCTGTCGCTTCACCTCATTAATAATATCCTATAAATAGCATGACAATTTGGTTTAAAAAGTTACACTTGATTAAGGTGATGCTTTCTTCTTGCACTTATGGCTTTTTTTTTTAAACCATCGACGTGTCTGTTTCAGCACACAAATATGGTGGGTTGCCCCATTGGCCATCCCTGCTGATAATATAATATGTTTGGTTGTCTGTTTGGAAGTCTCGTCTGTATTTAGATCAGAAGTTGTTGCCAGGCTTTTAAACTGGTATCATATGGTCTGGCTTGTGGAGAGACAAGCATGAGCATTTCTATGTCGTTTTGTTTTGGCCAGTGGGCACATCATAAGTTGTCCGCTATAGAAAGGTATAAAAGTTGCCTACAATCCTTGGATGATGTAGCTAATTTACTTTAGAATATCCCCCAAATTACCAATAAAAAAGTTCTTATGTCGAGTCATTTTTTCCATCTTTAAAATTGTACTTGCTTGATGATTATGAGGAATTCATTGTTGACCAGAAACTTGTGGTGATGTTAGTTCTATCGGTGTCATGTTTAAGGATTTTCTCTTCAGATTATTCCTTTTGCATGAAACCTGGAAACATATTGTGTTGCTTGTCATGGAGTACTAACATTTTCCGGTGCAAAGATCATGCCCTTATTTATTTTTTTGGAGAGTCTGCTCTGTATCTCATTCTATGCTTGTTCTCCAAAGTAACAGCAATGTCAGTATGAAACAAATTATTCTTCTATGTTGGTCAATTGCTTCAAGTATTGCAACATTTTGAACAGATGATCTATTTTTAGTTTTACCACATTTCAAGATTAATGTTGATTACAGCCTTAAAACGTACAAAGCTCATACTTTGATGTTGTTTTTTCTCACAGCAAACATGGAGGAGCAATTCCAAGTCCTCTAACCCGACCTTCATGGACCCACACAACCCTCACTGGGGTTGGAGTTGGTTAGAGCGGTGGATGGCAGCCAGGCCATGGGAGACTCGAAGCACTGTGGAGTACAGTGATCAAGGTTCTGTGAGAAGCACAACAAACTACGCCCTGTCCCTAGGAGAAATCAGCCGAGCTTATTCCCGACGCAACCTTGACAACGACAACAAGCCTTCCCCCACGGCCCATCGGCAGGGCCGAGCCCCATCTCGTCATTCTCCTTCTACTCCTCCTTCAAAAGCCCCATCAGTATCATCAGTCACCAGCAAAACGAAACCTGCCAGCTCAAAGGGCAGTGGTTGGGGCGGTCCTGCTGGGGATGACGACTCGAGAAGCATGTTCAGTGCGCAGTCCGAGCAGTACAGGAGGCACAGCATTGCTGGCTCGTCAGTGAGAGATGACGAAAGCCTTGCCAGCACTACATCAGTCCCGAGTTACATGGCCCCTACGCAGTCTGCAAAGGCTAAATCCCGGATGCCAAGCCCGTTGGGGCTAGACAAGAGCGGGACTCCAGAGAAGGGATCGGTGGGGTCTGCAAAGAAGCGTCTGTCGTTCCCTTCTTCCCCTGCAGGTCCTAGGAGGCATTCAGGACCTCCTAGAGTAGAGAGCGGTGCTATTTAAGAGCTTGGGGCTTAATCGGAGGAAAAAGTTAAAATTTGAGGGAGCAGGTTGGCGGGAGGCGCCATTAGGAAGCGGTGTGATCTTGTGGAAGTGCAAACGGAGAAGGCTGAAGACGAGATGGACAGGAGTTTCAACGCCCACCACCTTTTCTTCAGCAACAATTCCACTGATGTTTGTAGAGGGAAAGAGTGAATAAAACTGGGTCATTGTTTCAAGTGTTTGTCTCTTTGCAAATATGTGCAACCGGGGCTTCTCATTAATTGCTTCTGTTGAATAACTAGTTCACTTTGTCCTGAGATTGGTCGGTGTGATATTTGTAGGCGTTAACAAATGATGTGTGTGCTTGTAGCTTGCTGTGGATGGCTTTTCTAATCCAATGTTTCTTTTGATTTTTTTTTTTAATGGATTCTCATTCAGTTTGGAAAATCAGCAAGCTTTGGTACTGGCTGTGTGTCATTGTCTCCGTCTCCGTCTCTCCCTACTTTTGTGCACTTTGACAGGTCCATGTCATAGTTCAATACCAACTGTCAGTGACCTATAGAAATAAGAGAAGTCCCCCTTAAGCAAGCCTGTTTTCTGTTGCCATTGAAAGTGGCAGTGATGTAACAAGTCCTGTCAAACTGGGTCATTGCTGGATGATGGAGAGTTCTCCACCTGAATGGTTCACTTCATAGAAAAATGCGTGTCGGATGAGGGGAATATCAAAGGCGTAGGCATCACGGAATGATTGTCTGCATTACACGACGAGTCCCTCTCTTGGCTGTCATTCGCATTTTCGATGCTGTTAAATCTCATGGGGCACTTAACTGGAGTTTGAATCATGTCTGAATGATTCCCATTTAGAATCGATTCATTCTGACCACCAAGCAAGGTAAGCTCAGCTATCAGTGTGATTGCTCGTCGCTGAAATAAGGCAAATGTTCAGTCCTCAAGAGCGGGACGAATTTCGCGAGAACGACTTAGATTCGAACTTCAAGTAATGCATTTCTATACTAATTTTCAGGAAGACGTTTGTCGCTCCTCACCAATAAGAAAAGAACGGTCTCTCCCGCTCTCAAAACTCATGTCTGTCCCTTTGCGGTGGGAAACGATTTGGTTTTCTTGGTATCAAACTTAGGGTCGATTCTCAGTGGATCACAGAGGGTCATGGGCTGAATTAGCAATCGTGATCTTATGCCATTTTCGTTTCTTGGCCCTTTTAAGGATTCGAAAATAAAAAGTAAATTAGGTTGCGTGTTCTATGGACAATAACCCGGAAGATAAGGGAGCCCACTTTAGGTAATTGAATCCAAGGCTGCATACGCCCAGTAACATTATAAGGTCAAATAAGCCACGAATTGAACTTGTTTAGGGCGCGCATGATAAAATTTCTATTTCTCTATTTCTCTGTTTCTTTGTTTTTCAGAACAAGTTTGGAACACAAATTTTGGAACACAAATTGTCGTTTTTTCTCTTTTGATTTTTGTCGCCCATCATCGCTCTTCTTTATCCACCCTTTACATCATCATAGACAAAAGACACAATAAAGTGATATAAGGAATTATCATGTGCACAATCAAGTTAAATGTGCTGCCCAATTGATAAGAGTCTATACTATTAGAGATCGACATCGGGTGTATTTTGTATCTCAATGAATCGTCATCGTATGGAGACAAGTAACGATAGGAAACACGCAGAGTTAATGAGGCCAGATAATGATTGAAATATATGACATATAGGAATGGGAACTACTAATAGGAGTGGCATTAGAGGTATATAAAGTAGTTCCAAAATAATTAACATAGTAACGAAATTGCTGGAAAATAAAGGTGATGTGAATAATATAAGTGTTTTTAAAATAAGCGTCCAATATTTAATCACCGGAAAAAATGTCACACATTTCGTTATAATTCAAAACCAATCTTGTCATCTCTATCATTGTGCAATTAGTACATGCACGAGATAGGGTGTGAAAAATCAAACAAAAAAGCTCCGTTTGTTTCGCGAAAAATAAATGATTTGGAAAATATTTTCCTAAAAATGATTGCTTGGAATAATTAGTTGATATAAAATATTTTCATCATCACCAATAATTTATGTCTAGACATTTTTATACATAATGAAAATATTTATTATTCATTTGTTTCGGTAAACGACACAAGCGATTGTTTTTAAGAAAATGTTTTCTAAATCATTCATTTTTCGCGACACACACAAAGCCTGAACGTGGCTTTTATTCTCAACAAAGTTGGTTGTGCTGTTAATTACATTAATTTACGATGCTATCATAGAAAATTAGAAAATGCGACATCATCCTTAGGAAACTACCGTGCAAGAACCCATGGTGGATGGTGCTATTATAAAGCGGCATTCTGACTTTTCACAAGTTGACACTATTTGAAAATTTCTCTTCCCATTGTTTCAAATTTTGCGGCGGTGTCTATGAACTGTCAATAGAATTAGAAACCCACTAGCCGCAACAATAAACTAAAGCATCTTAATTGTGTGGAAATTGCTTTTGGATTAGATTATTTAGCATTGAGTTGTTATCATAACATAACCTAACAACCACAAGGAAAACTGCAAGGGAAGTTGTAAGAAAGCCACTCCTCTTGTAACTTCTTTGGATTCTCTTTTCGCACGGAATCTAACCGAAAATTACTGCTCGTCTTATGAACACACTATTAACCTAATGAGTTAGGTAAAACATGAAGTTGTTATTACAAAGTTTTTGGTCTTGTAATTGCAAAACATGTGTCACCCAAAACACATATTAGAACGCTTCATCTAAAACGGTCACATCATAATAAGATCAAATACAGTCAACTGACTGCCCTTACTTTGCATAATTTAGGCTCCACTTGTTTAGCAGAAAATGAATGACCTATAAAATATTTTCTTAAAAATGATCGTTTGTATTACTTATAAAAATGAATAAATATAAAATATTTTTATTATCTATGTAAATATTTAGACACGAATTGTTATTGATAATGAAAATATTTTTCATTGATTAATTATTACAAGAGATATAAGTAATCGGTTTTGAAAAAATATTTTTCAAATCACTCATTTTCTGTGAAATAAATTGAGAAGTGATGATCTGTGATGTAATTATTGTGCAGAATTCCACTGTAAGTTGTATAGTATATATAGACTATATGAGATTAGTTGTACACAAATCTAATCAACAGGGAATGCCACTAGATGTTGTATACAAATCTGATCATGAGAGTCAAGGCCAGCTCCTCACCTCCGATACTTTATTAACTAATGTAATGATGCACTCGGTGATGGCAACATTTTTTGTCCCCAAAAGAGGGAAAAAAAAATCTTTCAGGCAAAGGTTTTCAATTACTCAATTAACTTTGACCAATAAAACTGTGCCAAAAAGCATCTTCGAGTTTGACATTTCCTAATCTCATGCAATTGAGCTATTAGTCAACGACACGAGACAGAAATTATAAGACAACTAGATAAAACTTGCAACTTCCCCACCTATTTTATTCCTGTGAAGTCGAGAAAAGTTAGGTTTCTGTAAATTATAAATCAAGGCACGTTGGACTAATGTCCCTGTCTTCTCACTGCTGTTCTGCATCAAATTCATAGATCTAGATAACGAAAGGTTCAACGAAAGCATGCAATGCCGGAAAAAAAAAAATCCTCAAGGTTCAATTTTTCTGTTATATTTTCATTTATCTTTCTAGGAGGTTTCCAATTTATTTTTCATTCTGCCCTTAAATTCTTCGATTAGGTGTAGAGTTTTTCAAACTCGGTCGATGTTTGCATGAAATAATACACGTTCTGTACGGCCAATGACAGAGAAATGCACTAGTAAATTGATGGATATAGACATGATCACTAGAAAACAGATGTGCATGGAGCTCGCGGTCATAAGTGTAGGTGGGAGTTTGACTCTTGTTTTAGTTGACCCTCTTATGGAGAATTCTCTCGCCCTTGTTTCAAAAATTGGGGGAAGAACTTTTGATCTGAACAGAACCCAGGCATCCAATGATCTCCTTGATAAAGATGTGGTCATGAGAATGTTGTTAGGTGCCGTGATTAAACTAATCATCTGCTAATTATAAGGTCACTATAAATTAACCGATGATTCAAATGAAAAAAGTAATATTCAATGCAACCTTAAATTGCATGGCAGCTTGATCTTTGAAGATATCTCAATGCCTGATTAGCTTCTAATCTTATTTTGTCTTTGTCGTTGATTAGCTTCTTATTCGGTTCTTGTTTAATTAGACTTCTAGACACACACACACACACACACACACACACACACACACACACACACACACATATATATATATATATATGTCGTGACCCGCGTCTCGCATCATTTTTATTTTTTCATTTTTTGGGAGGTGAAATGATTTACTCGTTTCATTCGATAAAGAGCTTTCTAAAAGCACTTCTAGAGAACCGTTAGACCCAGTTTTAAAAACGGTGAATGCAGCTCGAAAACAAATGCTGCCAAGCGTTTGTAAGACGATCTATGTTAGTAGATGAAAAATTCAAAGGACAAAAACTTTAGGGTTTTGTGGTAAATAAAAACTCAAGCACCAAAATTCAAAGCTGGTTCTGTTTTAGTATTTTGCCTAAACTCAATCCAATTTTTTTCTATGATTTGACTCAAAACTTGTACCAAATACATGTTGGTATATAACATGAAGTTCTTATATATCTCAGGTAAATGTTAAAAGAGGCACAGCGTAAGTTATCAATTTCATGCTTAAAAATTTGCATTTTACCTGTCTAGTGAGCGCATGCTCTAGTATACCAAGTGGACAAGATGACCTTAGTCGTAAAATAGGGTTTCAATCAACTAAAGTTCCTATTAAAAAAGAAAGGCATCGTCATGAAATTGCACGGACATGGTTTCAAAAAATCAAAAAAGCTACCATCAATGAACGCTAGGATTCTTCTATAGAGCCGAAGGGGAGAATCATTCTCTTTTTCTTACTGGGCGATCTCTAATCTTCGTTATTTTTGTTGATTTGGTAAGCTTCAAGTCATAGAGTTATAATAAGCAACATAATCACAGATATATGGTTGCTTAAAATTGATGTGAGTCAATGACATATAAACCCTCAGTTCTCTCTTGCCCCTATAAACCCTTCCGCTAGATTCAGTCAGGTGAGATCTTAATCAATAAGTCGATTAAATATGATTTTGTCACATTAGAATAGTGAGCGACAGCTTCACCAGTAAACTTTTGCAAGCATATCAAATAGTCAAAGGCTAGCTAAATAAACTATGTAGAAATGTTCTCTTTTTTCCTTTTTCAGGCCAATTAATTAAAATACATATGCATTTTTCTCCTGTCATCTTCTATTGTTTTAGTTAATATTAAAATTTTAGGAGTTACTTCAAAGACCAAAATAGTGACATCAAAGTGTTAGACTAATGACGATGTAATGAGTTTCATCAATACTTAGAATTCTTAGTGTGACTACAAAACAAAGAAACCGAACCAAATTACAAATAGAATCTATTAGTATCATACGACATTGAAGTTGCCTGACTAAATTTTCTTGTGTGAAATAGGGCCCGTTTGGTTCGGCTTTTGGGGAATGCATTTGCAGAAATGCAATACCTTTGGGTGAATGGGGTTTTCCGAAATGTAAATGTCATTTGGTAAAATTTGCATTGAGAAACAACTTTGGCCAAAATACCGTTTGATAAAATTTACGTTTGTAATTAAATTTTATTGAATTAAAAAAAAAAAAATATAAAAAATATAAAATATATATAAAAAATAGATATGTTTATATTTATAAATAAATAAATAAATAAATAAATATATATATATATATTTATTAAACATTAAACATAAAATATATTTATATAAGAAATAGATATGTTTATATTTATAAATATTTATTTATTTATTTATTAAACATAAAATATATTTATATAAAAAATAGATATGTTTATATCTATATAAAATATATATTTTATATAAATATATATTATATTTTTTTATAAATATATATTTATTAAACATAAAACATAAAAAGATAGATATGTTATAAGGCACTTCGGGTCCTATTATCTTTGATTCACTCCCGACCCTTATTTGAGAAAAAGAAAGATTTTAGTTTGGGCCCTATTTTGGAATTTTCCCAGAATAAATTACATATTTGTTATAAGGCCTTCTTTTTACAGGCCACATGATAGAAACGCCCATTTTCAGAATTTCATGGTCTCTTTCAACCATTTGAAAAATACCAGGTAAATTGCACGTGCATTGCACGCTATACCGTCTTCTTTTTTATTAGTTAATATTTCTACAGTAAAGGTTTTTTGAAATACGAGAATAATCAAATCAAACGTGATTGGAGATGTGAAGTGTCTCCGATCAACTAATATCATTGATCTATATTCGGAACACGTTGAGAACCTTCATCGATTGTACCAATAAAAGAGAAAGGCACCAATCACTTCTATCAATATTTTTGTAACCGATTTTTGTGCTTTATATATTCTGGGACACCATAATAAATCACATATATGTTATGAGGCGGCCTGTTTAAAGGCTACATGATAGTATCACCCATTTCGGAGAGTTTAAAGGTTTATTTTGGTCATTTAGGACGTGTTTAGTAACGATTCTGTTCCAGGAAATAAATTCTAATAAAAATGATTATTTTTTATTTTGTTTCCGGGAATAGATTCTAAACATTTAAGCCGTTTGGTAACTGTCCAAAATTTCTGATTCGGAATAGAATTGTGTTTGATACCGTACTCATTGATTCTATTCCAAATCAATTTATTTTAATTTTTAAATATTTTTTTTACTTTTTTTTTCTTTTCTTTTTTTTTTTTTTTCTTTTTTTTTTTTTTTTTTTTCATTTTTCTTATATTTTTCTTCTTCTTCTTTTGGCCGGCCGCCGGTCCGGTCGGCGGCGACCTCACCGTAGCGTCCCCGGCCTCGTCGGCAACTAGGTGAGGCTTGCCCGGCCCCGCCGAGGCTCGACCTCGTCGGGGCCGGGCAAGGCCCGTTTGGCCACCGGAGGGGCTAGGCATCACGAGGCTTGGCCTCGCCGATGGCCGGGCTTGCCTTCGGCGAGCTCGTCGACCGACGATGGCGACCGGCGGCGGCGGGCGATGGTGGACGGCGGAGGTGGTGGTGGACGTTAGTTGGGGGTGGTGGAAGGGAAGAAGAAGAAGAGTGGTTTCGATTCTCAAATTTGTTCTCAAAACAATAATCAATTTTTTTTTTTTTATTATTGATTCCACTCTAAATCTGTTCCCGGGAACAAAAATTTTACCAAACGCGATTCTGTTTCCAAACTGATTTTGGGAACAAAAAATTAGAATCTGGCACTATTTGGCATGTTGCCAAACAACCCCTTAGATATACTAACGCATGTGTAGTGAAATTTTTTATTGTTTTAGTATTACAAGTTATTTGAGCCACAAGTATAATTTAATCAAATGTGCTGGGAGATGTGAAGCTTTTCTTACCTATTAATATAAGTTGATCTATGTCTTGGGGCACGTTGATCCCTTGATGATAGCGAACAGCATCATCTAATTTTGTGAACGTTCACAAAATCAAATCACCTGTCTAAAAACAAGCATCTAACGCTAATCGAGAGTCAACTTATATGTCAATTGTCGAAGTCTTGATCCAATTCGATTTTGAAGGGTCCCCTGTACAAAATATTTGGACTTGTGTCCATTGTAGTTAATTGTTTAAATGGAGACGTATTAAAATTTTTAACGGAAGGTCCCGTACAAATGTATAATTCTAGAAAATAAAAGTGGCGCCCTTCTCCAATAGGTAATATGCATGTAGAATATATATATATTCAATGCTAAAAATCTCCAATTGAATTACCTAGTTGTGTGAACTGAAGTGAGTCGAGTTCAGGATCTATTCTCAATTATTCGACTCGACTTGATTTGATCTCAATTGACGGTGAAGATTTCGAGTTATACCCTACTTCGGTCGTCCTAACATAAGTCTATGAAGAGACACGTTTAGGTATTGACACGCTGCTGATGCATGAAAGTAACAGTCGAAATTGGATCTTGGAAAGTCAAATAAACAAAAATAAAAGAGGTCTTTTCCCTGAAAAGTGACGGTGTATTCTTTTCTTTGTAGAAGGTTCACGAGATTGTCCATGTGCTTCTCGCTATTCCATAAAGACTACTTTCACATATAATTGGCTGTAATATGGTCAAATTTCAGCTATGTATCTTCATCACTCAAAACGTGAGTCACAATAGCTGAATCTTGACATGCAAATTTCACTATTTCCACTAAGAACTAGATGATAAGAACTTCAAAGCAATTGACCGTGGTATCATAAAATTTTACAATTGTGTTTGTGACACGATCTTATATTTTAGCTCTCACTCGTCATTTCTGTTCATGTCATCATAAGGTATGAAGCATATTTTATGCATTCATTGTTAAGAGCGTACTCATTATCGTTGTAACAAGGAAATAATAAGAGGTGTATAGAGAATAGCATAGATTTGAGTAAGGCCAATCTTTATGAAGTTTCGACCGAAAAACAAAGACCAATCAAATGGTTCTTCGGTTGGTCCATGGTTTGATTTGCAAGTCAAATGTTTCACGGGGTTGTCCATGTGCTTCTCGCTATTCCACTGGTATCACATATAATTTAATGTAATATGGTCAAATTCCAACTATGTATTTACATCATTCAAAATGTGAGTCAGCAATAGCTGGACCTTGACATGCAAATTCCACTTTTTAAATTAAGAACTGGACTATAAATGCTACTCCGCATTCAACATAATGACTGAGAAGTGAGAATCTGATAAACAACATTTCATCTAATATCTCATGTTTTCAAAGTAATTAACCGTGGTATCATAAAATTTTGCAATTGTGTGTTTGTAACGTGATCTTCTATTTTAGCTTTTACTCATCATTTCAGCTCACTTCATCATAAGAATTGAAATATATTTTATGCATTCATTGCTTAGAGTGTGCTCGTTATCACCGTGGTTCATCATCTTGTAACAAGGAAATAATAAGAGGTATATTGAGAATAGCATAGGTTCAAGTAAGGCAAATCTTTATGAAGTTTCAACAAAAAAAACAAAGACCAATCAGGTGGCTGGTTGAGCAGTCCAACATTTGATTTGCAAATTAAAGGTTTCACAGGGTTGTCCATGTGCTTCTCGCTGTTCCGCTACTTTCGCATATGATTTGATGTAATATGGTCGAAATTTCAACTATGTATCTACGTCACTCAAATGTGAGTCAACAATAGCTGGATCTTGACATGTAACGTGATCTTCTATTTTAGCTTTTACTCATCATTTCAGCTCACTTCATCATAAGGATTGAAATATATTTTATGCATTCATTGCTTAGAGTGTGCTCATTATCATTGTGGTTCATCATCTTGTAACAAGGAAATAATAAGAGGTATATTGAGAATAGCATAGGTTCGAGTAAGGCCAATCTTTATGAAGTTTCAATAAAAAAATGAAGACCAATCATGTGGCCGGTTGAGCAGTCCAAGATTTGATTTGCAAATTAAAGGTTTCGCAGGGTTGTCCATGTGCTTCTCGCTGTTCCGCTACTTTCACATATGATTTGATGTAATATGGTAAAAATTTCAACTATGTATCTACATCACTCAAATGTGAGTCAGCAATAGCTGGATCTTGACATGCAAATTCCACTTTTTTAACTAAGAATTGGATAGTAAGCACTATTACACATTTAACATAATGACCGAGAAATGAGAATAAGATAAATGACATTTTCATCTAACATCTCATATTTCCAAAGCAGTTGACTGTGGAATCATAAAATTTTACAATCATGTGTTTGTGTCATGATCTTGTATTTTAGCTTTCACTAATCATTTCAGCTCACATCATCATAAGGTGTGAAACACATTTTATGCATTCATTGCTCATAGTGTACTCATTATCATTGCGGTTCACTATCTTGTAATGAGGAAATGATAAGAGGCGTATTGAGAATAGCATAGGTTCGAGTGAGGCAAATCTTTATGAAGTTTCAATCAAAAACCGAAGGCCAATCAGGTGGTTGGTTGAGCGGTCCAAGATTTGATTTGCAAATTAAAGGTTTCGCAGGGTTGTCCATGTGCTTCTCGCCATTCCGCTACTTTCACATATGATTTGATGTAATATGGTAAAAGTTTCAACTATGTATCTATATCACTCAAATGTGAGTTAGCGATAGCTGGATCTTGATATGCAAATTCCACTTCTTCTTTTTTTTTTAACTAGGAAGTGGACCGACCAAAAAAAAAAAAAAAACTAGGAAGTGGATAGTAAGCATTACTAAACATTTAACATAATGACTAGGAAATGAGAATAAAATAAACGATATTTTCATCTAATATCTCCTATTTCCAAAGCAGTGACTGTAGTATCATAAAATTTTACAATTGTGTGTTTGTAACACGATATTGTATTTTAGCTTTCACTCATCATTTTAGCTCACATCATCATGAGGTATGAAACATATTTTATGCATTCATTGCTCAGATGTACTCATTATCATTATGGTTCATCATCTTGTAAAAAGGAAATAATAAGACGCGTATTGAGAATCGCATAGGATTGAGTAAGGCCGATCTTTATGAAGTTTCAACATAAAAATGAAGACCAATCAAGTGGCTAGTTGAGCGGCCCAAAATTTGATTTGCAAATCAATGGTTGCAAGTTAAATTCCCTAGTTTATTCTCGATTTCAGAGACCTCGATTAGCCTGTCAATGAAACACCTACACTTAGTTGTATCGCCCATTGGGAACTTCCCCACTTACATCTAGTGGAGTTGTGGTGACGGTCTCATCCAATAGGTTGTTAGTGCTTTGTTGGCGCCTTAAACTAAACATTCTAGTAGCAAGTGAAATTAGGGAATGCATTGGTCCGGTCCAACTTGGAAAATTAGACTAGACTAGACCGAATTGGCTTGCTCTAGGTTGGTTGCCAAGTGGATTGGCTGGTTCTTATTTCAACATAAAGAACCGAACCAATGGACCGGCCAAGATTTCTTAATTTCTATTTATTTTTTATGCTAAAGAAAATCCTATATAGTAAATTCATTTTTTTCCTTTAATGTTGGGAAATTCTCACTTTTAGGGAATAGAAGAAACAAAAAAAGAAAGAGAAGAAATCACTAGTTCCTTGATCGACCCTACAATCGGTCCTCTCTAGTCAATTTCAAAACTAGTGGGTCAATTCCCGATTCCATAAATTGGGAGCTAACCCTACCTAGTTTGGTTCCAAGGTGGGAGCTCCCACCTTGGAACCAATTACCCCCAGATGAGATGGGTCTCAATCTTGTCCAAGATTGGATTGGTCGAGTGGTCCAATATTTGATTTGCAAGTTCAAAGTCGTAAGTTTGATTCCCCAATTTGTTCTCGATTCTCTACCTTGATGAGTCTGCCTATGACACACCCAACATTAGTTGTATTGTCGATCGTAGACCTCCCCACTCACATCTGGTGGAGTTGGGGTGATGGTCTCGTTTAGTGGGTTGTTCGTGCTCCATTGATGTCTTAAATTGAACATTTTAATAACAGGTGAGGTTGGTCTCAATTTTGTTCAAACCCTTAATTTTGTTCGAACCCTTTTTTCTTGACGAATACATAAAAAATAAAATTTTGATTTAGCACAATCGATTTGAACAATATTTGGTGGCAAACGCATTTACACGTTTGTGGCCAAAGATTGTAGTGGGTTGGGTGAACTCCAAAAAGAATTTTCCAGCAAATACATTTTGGCCACTGTTGATGCCCCTCCATGACGGGTCATGACTGGTGAGTTTCCATTTTCCACTTCCACAATGACTTTTAAGAGACTTCACTTAAAAAAAAAAACATATCAAAGAATCTTTCAATAATAAAAATAATAATAACAACAACAACAATAATAGACATGTTTGTCTCCACACAAGGAAAAGGCATACATGTAGTTGGAGCAGTTCGCACTGAACATCTGACCCATGAAATTTTAGTTGCTCCTTTGGATAGTTTAGGAGAATCTTATGTTCTTTCATTTTATCTATTCTTTGGGTTAGCTTAGAATATAATTTAATTGCTGAAAAAAGAGTGATTTGAACTTAGAGACTACAAACATGGTTTGCACATGGCATGATTGAGACTTTTTGTAGGGTAATTTAGGTTGCAAAACGCGTTTCAGGTTCTGAGTTAGTGTGTGCCTGTGTGGTACTAAACTTTTACAGCAAAATTATTCCTAAATGACAATATGGTTATAGTCGTTTGATTGGAAGTTTATTTATCTAGTCTTGACTACTCGGATTGGTATAGACTATCCCACTATGAGCTGGACATCATGCATTTTAGTCAAGAATAGTATAATATTTTGTATGTGACTTATTATCTCCTCACTTTCCGTATCGTGATAGAAATGGTTTATGTGATAAATGGGTGCACTGTGCAAAACCTCTACAAAAGGATGGATTTCAAGTGTACGGGTTGTGTAATTTCATCTGTATACAATTAACATCCATCGCCATTGATTTCAATAATTTTTGTAATATTTCAAAATTTTATTGCCTTGTTATACATAGGTGGTTTGTGTAAAATATGAGTTGCATAGTTTGTGTACCATATAAAGAATCCTTTTATGAAATTAGTCTGCTAAGTCATATTTGGAACCGTCTAATACGTAAGTATGTGGATCGGTCTTAATCACCCAATAATATCTACCGTATCATAATTGGCACAATAAATCAGTCTTAATGTTTCTAGCATTATTTAGATTCTTTAAGTACGACCGTAACATCTTACATACAATAAGTTCCGAGGAATCTTTAATAAACTCCATACTTATATACCTGATACCGTGTCAAAGTTTACTATCCCGACCTTAGGTTAATAAGTCATTGAAGAGCACTGTTTATGTTCTATTTTTTAGACAGTACATCGTGCAGGACAAGAAAGAAAAAGAAAAAGGAAAGCATACATTACTCGAATAGTCAACCTGTCATGTCCCCAGAAAAGTAAGTTAAACAAATACCAAAATTTGTTAGGAAGACTGAAAACGATCGAGAAAGCAACACCTTGGTCAAGAACTTAGTTTGACAAGGAAGCGTGTTTGTGCTACAATTGATTTAAAAATGACCAATTAATTCGACAAGATAATTGTAATTAGGTCACCCGCAACAACTTGTTTTCTTCATTCAAGAAAAGATAGAATAAAATTTCTTAGACCTTGGAAATTTAATCAAGAGAGCAAAAGACAGATCCCTTCCTCCCTTTCCATCTTTTCCATTTCGGAAATACCAATTCCGAAAATTTTCCTTTTTCTGGGAGTAAACTTTGTTGACATTTGGTCGTGGGTGAAGTTCCTTTTCCCCTTTTCTCACGGTTCATTCTCCTCAGTAATTATAAGGCTCAAGTCTCATGGTCCCGCGGTCACGTCCAGTAAATCGATTCCCAGCTAGCCGAGCCATCCTCCAAGAAGCCGGTTGAGTCGGCGAGTTGCTGCTGGAAATTGATGTTCGGCTCTTGGGATTGAGCCATTTCCATGCATGCCGCGACGAGGTTTGCCCGCTGCAGCTCGAGGTTGACGAGCTCGGCTTGAGTCTTGGCGAGCTGCTCCTGGAGATCGCTTACTTGCTTCTGGAGGTGGCAGATGGCTCCGGCGCAGCCGTAGACCGGGTCTCGGATCCTCGCGTTGGCCTCGTACACCATGCTGCTCACTGCATCCGCTCTCTGCGGTTCTGGAAGTTCCTGAAATAATTTACATTAAATTAATGAAAAAAACCAATATCGAAGAATTATAAATCTAATAAACATGAAAGTCCCATTTATAATCTATTTTGTCAGAGGAGCAGGTTGAAATTTTTTTGAGACCTTTGAGGACATGGATTCCGACAGAATTGTACCACTAGGAATAATTAATTTTGTAATGTTATCCAATAAAAGATCTCCTTGAGACTAAAAGGCTCCAAACAAATTGTAATCTAACTTTTGATTGTAAGTCAATGCAAATCTTTCGCTAAAACTCTTAGGATTTTTGCATAGCGTGTTACTAATAAATTAGGAAAATGTGCACATTCAAAACATAAAAAAAAAGTTTTCTAAGATAAAGTGCCAACGTTTTATTAAAACGTGATTGACTTGTTGTCGTATAAAATGCAAAATGCTTTGTCTAGAAAGGCGAGTCCTGAAAAAAAAGAGAAGTTTCTTTTCGTTGGCATAAAAAAAGAGGAAGTTGCTAAAAGAAAAGCTTTAACGCACCGCAATTGAATTTTTTTGCTACAGTTTTCTGGTGCGTTCACATTAGGGAGTGCCCAAATCCTGATAAGGAACACTAGGAACAGCGTGCAAAATGCAAAAGTGGGGAAAGGGATGGACAAACAATACCTGCAAGAACTTGATGATGTTGCTAGCTCCGAACACTCGATGCGCAATGGTGAACTTGTAAGGCTCGGTGGGTGGGAAGTACGGGGCCAAGACACACTTGTCCACGCACCGCCGGCGCAGGATCTTGCAGGCGGCGCACGGGCTGAGGACTGCCGGTGGTGGCGGCGGTAGTGGGGTAATGGGAAGGGAAGGTGGAGGAGGGGGAGGATGAGGAGGAGTGGTTGGAGATGAGGACTGAGACGATGGTGGTTGTGGTGGCGGTGAAGAAGATGAGGATGATGTTGAGTAAGGGAAGAAGACTTTAGTGGGAATTGTGACGGGTGCTGGTATAGTGGTTGTTCTCGCCTTGTATTCCATCTCCATAAGACTTTTCTTCAGAGAGAGAGAGAGAGAGAGAGAGGGTGTGCGATGGAAATGTGCGATGGAAATGAAGGAGAGTGGTGGACTTATATACATGGGAGATGGAGATGGGAGCGATGAGTCAGCCTGCCCACGTCAACGATCCCAAAGACCAGTTTTCACCTACAGTTTTGAAAGGGCTTTGCGGCGATTTTGGCTTCTAATTAGTAAATTTTCACCGCTCAGCACGGTCGAATCTACCCCCCTTTCCCCTACTTGCTTGCTTGGGCGTGATTGATTCATCATGAATTTAGCGACCCATCAGTCCTCTCTCTCTCTCTCTCTCTCTCTTCAAATGGTGCATATAATTAGTCAAGCTTTTTTCTTGTTTTATTGGAGGATTGGTGGTCCCTAAAAGCATCGGAATTTCCATAACGCAAATTCACATTATGATTGGTTTTGTCTACAGTATGGTCTAAACTTCATCAATACGGTAATGTTTTTCGAGTAACATCCAAGAGAGCGACTATAGTTGCATCATATTTATTTCAAGATGATCGCTTGAGAATTCAAGTTATATCCGGCGATACAAACATATTACACATATTGTTACATGAGGAAAAAAAAAAAACTAGCGCTAAAGTACAAAAGGAAGGCGATCGATTGAATGGTAGTACGATTGGATACGTGGCATTTGTACTTATAGTACGATTCCACGTTTCAACAGTCCATTGGTAGGTATGCAAATTACTTCCTATATCATCAGCAACGAACCTGATAGAAATTTTTACAGATATTCCGAAACACAAGGAAGGCGATCGATCGAAGTCCATTTGCATGTTTCCTTGTCTACAATCCTTAACCTAATCGATGAGAGAGCTCGAATAATTTGACTCGTTACGTACGGAACAATGCAAGACCTTATCTTGATGAACCAGAAGACAACTTCCCAAGAGTCTTCCCATCTAGTTAAAGCGGGCTTAACTTCTTTCAAGGGGCTAGACCCCGACAAACGTGGTCTGTCTTTTGAAACTTTCTACGCAACACATGACATCCTTAATCAAAGTAAGCAGGCGTTGGTCACTTACTCTCTCTCTCCATGCCTATCGAATTCAGAGGAATTCCCCATCAATTACCCACGAAAACAAAGAAAGCCATCAAGTAGGGTCTCAAACTGTGATGCTGCCAACAGTTTTTCTGGTCTTGAATTATCTGTAAATTGTCTGGGAGGGGCCAAGCAGCGCAGCTCATATAGAAGAATTTGAAAAGCTGGGTCGCCATGCATCTTTTTTCAAAACAGCAAATTCAAAGGCATCATCCTAGTCGAGACTTTGTACATGTACGCATGTTCCTTATGAGACTTTACGACCGCAACCGCGAGTTTTCAAAGTGGAATTTTGCTAGTACATGTCCATTGAATCTATATCATAGTCTGTGAGACAGCTCATATAACTTGGAAGAATTTTGGTACGAGGTTTTACTGAAATCTGCCTTTACTTTTGTACCGATATATATACATAGACAGCTCATACGACCAAGGTGAGATTCGTTCCATAACACGATCCCGGTGCCTCTCGATAAATCTTTCCTTCACGTGTGAGCCTCCTATATGTCCAGTTGTTTTAGTGTATATTTGACCCTGATATCCACCTTATAGCTGTGAATTGCAACTTCTATCATTGCCTCTCACTATAATCGCAATCGGAAGAGCTAGCGATGGTACACGAACTGGACACGGAATTCTGGACGGTGATGCTTGCTTTCACCCATGTCCACTCTGCCAAATCGAACTGGATATACATCATCACTCCGCACCCATGTGGATATCAAGATTTCTTTCTTGAATTATTCACTAAAAAGTGGTACAAAAATCAAGGGCCAATAAAAAAAAAAAACCATACAATAACAGAACGTTGATATCTTATCCCAAGGAGAAAGTTCAACTCCGAAACAACGTCCGTGGATAGTGAGCAAGATCACCCTAACCGACTCCTTTGAGCTCCCCACCATAGAAGTCGATAGTTACACCTGTTCGTTCCGCACTATACTTCAATGCTGCCCTTTGAACAAGAATGCCGGCTCGAGCAATTCCGTCCCCCAAAACCTCAAGTGAATTAGTGTGATCTGACCTATCATCAAAAGACGTAGCTTAGAGACAAAAGAAGCAGCCAGCATCGAAATGGACGGTAGGCCCGGCATAACTTGTCACAAGACGATCAAGATGCGAAGCAGATTAGATAATGGTACGGCATTTTAAGCTTCAATTACGGGATTCCACAATCTATCTCACCGTTGCCGACTTTTTACTTGGAGCAAAGACTCCTACAAACATCTTTTATTCCTCGCGCTCCGGGCCACCAAACTGATGTTGCCTCAGATTTAGACAGCAAAATTTCTCCACAAGGAAAAGAACCTGTCGCGACGACGACGACTCCATGCACAACGTCTCAGTGACGTGGCGAGTGATCGAGAGGGGCACGAGTCGTTTCCGAAAGAGCAAAGGACTGGCCACGGTCGTTGGCGTGGCCCACTGTTTGGTCGGGTAGAGGAAGTACCGCTGCACCTCGTGGCGAACGAGCCCGAGAAAAAAGGAGCTCTGGAGCTTCCCCACGTTGTAATACGTAGGGGAAGAAAAAAAAAACCAAACGAGACGTGCCAAAACTTTCTACGCTCGAACACCATCGACATGGCTTTCCTTCGAGTAGTTGGAGATTGTTCCCTCTCCGACTGACTTGAATATGAATGCTCGGCTTTTTCATGCGCTCCCCAGATGCATTACTACTGCAATTTCGAATGGAACCCTTGATCAAGTTCATTCAAATTCAGGCATCGACCTTTCGACTAGACAGGTCGGTTCGATTAAGTGCCAATCCTGCCTTCGGTTCGACCATTTTCCTCTATGGTTACTGGTCTAACTCAGTCATCTACATGCCAATTAGATAATAAAACGGTTCGATCTCTGATAGGTTTGAAAAACGCTTGGTCAAACCTATTTATGGAAACCAAGTTTTTCACCGAATGAGAAAGGGAGGTTCTTTTTTCTTTCTTTTTTTTGTAAATCCCGCTGTTATTGGTCGAGACTTAACCCAAGTCAGATTCGTACTTTTCATGTTCTACCATATTGACATCTTGGTTTCCTATTTAATTTCGGTCCGTTTGTCAAAATCCGATCCCGGCAATTAATTCGTGAACAATCTATGCATATCTACTGCTCATACGAGGAGGAATCAACCTCATCACGTCATGTTTGAAGGCAACATGATGTAACATGCTCCTTGAAACAATCGGCGCCAACCAACTCGAAAAATTCAAAAAAAAAAAAAAACATCGAGAAAAAAGAAAACAGATAAACTAACTCTCAACTATTTCCATGGTTTGGCCATTGGTCTCAAACTCAAATTGTTGACCATAGAGAAATATTTAATGCATCAGTCACATGGCGGACACACATGGCGTGGTCGATCTATAAATTTTTCTATGTAATATGCTTGATATCTTACATGGCGCTTAAAATTCGGAATCCGTCATTTTTTTAATAGATTGATTATATCACGTGTTATTCCTGCATATATATACCTTGTTACTAACGATGTTCTATGCATCCGTTTTTCTCACCATTTGCAATTTGAGCAACCTAATCCCTATGCTTCCATCACATGCCCAAGAAAATTGAATTTGACTAGTCCTTAAATCATATTTAATGAACATAGTAATTGTTAGCTTCCAATCCTCTATATTTTCAGACGCTAAATCACATGCCTTTAGTAAAACCTTATTTCCACAAGAAAAGGCTATCCATCAGTCTATATTCCATTTTCCAGCTGTAGGAGAAAATAGACGATGCAAAATGGACGATGCGACGAGAATCAACCTGCGTCGAGGCGATCGTACTCCGATGAATCCAAAAGATATCAAGATCGCTCCACGGCTGCAGGCTAGGGCACAAAGTGCGTGAATGAGGCTTGAACGGGGTGATGAATTCTAAAAATCTAAGTGAGACCGAAAGTAAATTAATTAGATTCGAGGGTTGGGTCAAAGTTCTCGTCCGCATGGTAGATATCTAAAGTGACTAGACATGCTAAATCGCTCGACACGTCTTTCCTTTCATAGTAGACCAGCAACCTCATGGTCTAGGGGCTCGTGGATCTAGGTTTTCAACGATATCGATAGGCTTGTGAGGTTCATGCACAATGCGCGACGAGGACTCTCTCGTGTTGCATGCATTCATCACGTGATGTATATATAGATGAAAGTAGCTTGTCGTGCAAGTTAAAAGGACGTTAATCTGCTTTTTTTTTTATAAGAACGTGTTGCCACCATCTGCGGTTCACAGAGCAGTTCTGTGGATCGTGGCTTTGCTGGTGAAGCTGAATAGCACATGCTTTGACATGGTTTCGAAAATTTGTTATCTAAAGTTGGATTTTATCAAATCAAATCAAATCATTCTGGGGTATTAAAGTCACGGGTCAATCACATGTAAAATCATTTACGTCTCTGCGGAGCTGAGCCAGTTGACCCCACTCAAATTCTTGATTTGCCTCCCCTTTTTATTTTATATTATAATTATTTTGCTTTGCAAGAGCATAATGTTTATATTGATCTCGTTCTTTTGTAGGGTTTCTTTTCGATAGTGTATTTGAGTCTTCAGTCTTGACATCATAAGAACGTTATGAGCCCAAAGTGTAATTAGGGTTCCAACTTTGTTGAGGTCTGTTGTACTTACGATTTAGTAGTCTTGTTTATCATGACATAATAAATGTTCTTGTACATTCCTATGGAGTGATTGGCATCTTATCGTTCATGTCATCGATTCCACGGAACTTGTTGCATAGTAGTTCCTAACCCGTGATATATTGAGTAAGAAATTAGCTTAACCGATAAAAAATTGTTGCTTGAAAATTTATATAATAAAAAATAAACAAACAATTAAGCTCAACTCATTATCATCTTAATTCAATCATAAAATTTCTAATTTTGCTAATTTAGTTTAAACCTTTTGCATGAAATTCTAATGTACTCTCTCTTTGTAGCCAATTTTCAGTATAATTTTCGAGGTGAGGGTGTGTCACATAAGATGGCCAATGATAATCAAACTACCATGTCAACAATTTCCCTAAAAAATTAACCAAAATGATTACACTGGAATTCCACGAAAAAATTTAAGACTAAATTGGTAAGATTAAATGTTTAGAATTGAATTAACATCCGTATAATAGATTTATAATTGATTTGGTAATTTTCCTTATATATTTTCTTCCGCAACTCTATAGAACACGTAACAAATGTTCTTTTACATTCCTATATTGTGATTGACATCTTGTCTACCATGTCAATTGAGTATAAGCAACTTATGGCATATTGGTGCCTCACTCACGCTCAATTGATGCAAGTTAGGAACTATTTCCATGTACATAAGAAAAAATGATATTTTAGACTCATCCATTTCCCGCGTTGCATAATTTCTGTCCACTTATTACTAACAAAGATAAGAGAAACCAACATACTTTTTTTTTCTATCGAAAGAAAATTATTTTTATTACTCAAAAGGATACTTAGAAGTATATAGACTTTCATGGCAAAGCAAATCAAAGCAGAGTGAAGGCTAGAATACTACAAAACAAAACCAAATCCAGCAAATAAGAAGAATCAACAAAGTATCGGTATGGTTGAGCACACGTCATATGAAGTTAATCAAAATAGGTTAAATAATTGATATTGGAGGTGGAGGACCTGTACATGAACAAAGCATGGGATATTGAATCCCGGAAATATTATTAAACTCCTAGATTTAAATTGATAGGAGAGAACTCCTAGATCTAGAACTAGATTAGGAGAGTTCAAACTTTCAGATCTAGAACTAGATCGGGAGAATATAGCTCCTAGATTTAAGAAAAGAACAAGAAAACTCAAATGATATCAACAACAAATGGAGGGGAGGGTGAGACTAGCTGAAAGCCTCCCTCATACATGAAGCTCGAAGAAGACGAAGGAGAGAACAGAGAGAGGAAGAGAAAAAAATGCTTTTCAACAAACCTATCAACCAACATACTTAACCTCCCTATAAATCAACCTAGATATGCAAGACTAAAATTACAACGTGGAATCAAGATTTATGATAAGATATGGTAAGTGGTTGGTCATTTTGAATAAGTTGGCCACTCGAGATAGGCTTGCAGGACGAAAGTAGGAATTATGTTTTCTTTGCCAATAACTTCTCATTATTGGTTTGGTGGAAAGTATTGGTACTACATGATCTGCAAAATGAAAATTATTAGCCCCACATGAGATTTGTAAATAAACTCATGCTTTGAACTCAAATTACATTACCCACAGCGAAAGTAAACATATATTAGTAAAAGAACCTTCTTCAAAAAAGTCTGAAGGATAAACTACATGATATGTATATTAATTTTCTTCTCTCACAATAGACTTAATGTGGTATCATCTTCCTTTATATTGATCAAGGCTTGTAAGCCCATCGATCCACACAACTATCCATGTGTCAGTAGAAAATTCATCACTACGGTAGCCCTGCTTCCTTAGGCGGATCTCCAGGTTGAGGAGTTATTTAGAATATTATCAAGATATCGGTATATTTGATTTTATAATCAGGAGTATAATAAGTCGTTTTGATAATGAGCAAGCAAGGATCCCTCGTTAATTTTTGGTGGAGGCCTATCTTGTATACGTGCTCGTATTAGATCAATGATAAATTTCTAGATTTCGTTGCAAACCCAACTGATTACTTTTCAAATCAATAACTAATATCGCTTTAGAAGACAAAAGGCTATTCCCTATTCTTATAGAAACTTCATTTTTATCCACCACCACCACCCCCCTCAAACCCCAATCCTCCATTGACGTGTAAAGTTGAGCGAGACTCGGCAAACCAAATAATGGAGGCAGCTCCAGGTTGTCGGCTCAATCGAATCTTCAGCTGATGACATTGACTGCATGGGACAGTCGAGGTTACTTTGGGGGGGTCCAAGAAGAAGTGATCATCATAAATGTTTGTCCGGACACAAATCACCACGAGACACGAAAGATTCTCATTGTTCTGGTTCGGCACAGAATCTGCAGAACTGGCTTCCATTGACAGAACAAGAACGAACGGGTGAAGGAAGGTCCACGCGTCTGATGGACGTGGGGTCTCCTACACGGTTTCTCTTGCCCTACCTTGGATTTTGTTCCCCAACCCGAATGCTAAAGAGACGACCAGCGAGTTTTCTTGTAATTGCATTAAAAGATCGTGTTTGTTAGCAGTAATGCCCGAAGTCCCACTTTATGGAGGACAGGTATTTTTTTTTTATCGGTTTGTAAACGAGACCCCCTAATTCACGGGCAACGGGTCGAATCATAACACATTATAATCGGTGATGGGATAAGCGGCGTAGATAGGATTAAAGCATTGTCGATTGGAGGAGTTTATGACACTTTCAGTCCATACTGTATGAAAATTTGTTTGGCCTGGGCGTGAGTCGGGTCACAGAGGCGATTTTTCTTTACTTTATCGGATAATTGGCAATGTTTGGTTGTTTCTTTGGAGAGTGATTTTGATTCCAAAAAATTATAGTACTCCTATTCAGAAGTCCGACAAGTAAATCAAGTGACACAAGAAGAGCCAAAAGCAATATTATACTTTCTAACCAAAATTTAAAATATAACGCTACATGTGAAATTACATATCGAGAAAAACTTGATCTATATGCGAAATTACATTTTAAGAAAAAGCATAGTTTGTAAGGTTTCAATTATTTTAAAATAAGTCAAAAAGTGCGCGCCATAAAATTCAGTAAAAGCAATAGGCAAAATGTAATTAAAAAGAAACCATTTGACACCGACCTTAATTATCTGATTCCCGCTTTTAGGGCTTTCATTCACTATTTTTTTTCCCAACAAAATTTTATTTAAAAAAAAAAACAAACAGAAATGTTTTACATATGACAAAATGATGTAGCCCAAAGTTCTGTCCTGCAATTATTTTGACAATAGAGCTTGGCTCTCTAATCATTCGTAAAGGTGAAAAGAGAGTTCTTTTCTGCTAGTACGTTGGTTGAGGGAATCAGAATCAAACTTTTATGATATGCTTTCTTTCTGGCGAAGGAATTTGATCTTTTCTGGTTATCTTCGAAACAAAGAGATTCTAAAAATATAGAAGCTTTCAAGTCCCTGTGGAAATGTGCTTGCTTGCTATACTCACTTCGTGCCTCGCGACGAAATCAAGGTAAAGGTTGGAAGCCACTCTCGTGTCTCAACTTGTAAGGATGGCCAACTCCCTCACTAGTTTCCACTTTTAGATACCACTGTCGGCAATCTCTTTTCAGACTGAACCATTTATTTATCGAAAAAAAAGAAGAATTTGTGGTAAGAAAATATCAACTTCATCTTCTGCCGACACCTAGATTGATTAATTTTCTAGACTATTTCTTTTTTACGCTTGGCTTGGCTCACATGAAATAAATCAAGTGAGATATCATAAGAAAAGTGTACTAGTCAAAGGTGTAGGAAGTAGATTCTACGAGTGACAAAATAAAGTTTTGGGTCGGAGATAGTATATTTAATTTGTTTCACACGGAAGTAGTCCTTCATTAATGCTTACTTGTGGTGTGAAGGATGACTTGCTTTGGGCTAAAATGAGAGTTGATGAGCACATTAGTGCTTTGGGAATCCTACATTTTACGTAGAAGACACGATTGAAATATGCTGAAATTTTTTATCGGTACAATCAATTATTGAAATTTATCTAAAGGTACAATCAAATCATTACATTAAATCTTAATGGCACTGCCGTTGCTGTCTCTTGCACTATGGTTCTTCCTATAGTCTTCGTTGCTTTGTCTATCCATTCCCACTGTAGCTCGTTGTCATCACTCTGGAGGCCTTCATGCCCTCGACATTGCGACTCTCGGTCTTGCTTCGTTGCCGCTAGTCACTACAGGTCATACCACCTCCTGCACCGTGGTCTTTATGTCACATACCTTCACGACCAACCATCGCGGTCTTCTCTTCTATCCCTTATTATGTTTAAAGAATGGGTACAACGCGTCACATCCTAAAATTTCTGAATTGGATGAACTGAAGTTTACAACCAAGAAGGGGGGAATTGGTTTTGTAGGATTTTAAACTGTTTCGTGCAAGATAACATCCAGAGGACAGAACAATATTTGTATATGAAATATGCTATATAGAGCAAATATTTCTATCATTAAAATTATAAAGAGAATAAGGGACAGAAGAGATTGCAAAGCAACTTATAGTGATCAGGCCTTTCCACTCTACTTACTTCACTGTTCCAACTCTAACAACCCAACATCAAAGTTGAGATTTACTCGTGCAATTCTTGAAACCTTGGATAACATTTATAAATAGAAGTTGTGTCTCCATGAGGGATCATAACTTACTGTACAAGTACACAAACCTCACTCTACACTCAAAGCACTCTTCCTCAATTATTACACCAACAGTCTCTCAGAGAATACAATCATATTTCCTAAGATTTTTTCTTGAAGAATAACTAAGGAAGTAAAAACAAGTTTGAGATCGTTTTGATCTTCTTTGTTGACTTCAACTATCACTTTGACACGTATATAGCCCGACAAGCTTCCTCAGCATGTTGGAAACTTCAAGTAGGTCAAAATAGCCGTTGCAAAAACTAATCATAGCTCAAAACGTTAATTGGAGCTAATTAATGAACCTTGTCCGAAATAGACCAAACTGCCTCTATGAACTCCTCCAACACTTCTAATTAGCCAAAAATGGCCAAACTCCTTTTGAGTTCTCCATAACGTTTCTATGTGGATTCCAAGTCCTTAAATTGGCTCCAAAGCAGCAATTTCAATTTGAAGTTTGGTCTTCATTCCCAGGTTTGTGGAGTATTGTCCACTCGGTCTGTAGCATGAATTTGCTCTACAACGCAGTCCATCTAGACTTGCCGATTTTCGCTAAATCCCTGTCCGTTCAACTTCCGTAGTTAGGTCTTTTCTAGTAAATTGACGTACTTACGTTATCCAAGTTGTTCTTCTCCTGATTGATCTATCCAAGTACCTCCACGTCCCTCGCTTGTTCACCCAAATTGCAAAGGTTATTGCGACTCGAACACTCTCTGCAGACAAAGGAAGCTCTCTTCTAACACGACGTCTTATTATTAACATCATCTACATATGAACTTGTATATACCGAGGATCTTTAGTCTGCACGCTTAAGTATATTTATTAAATTTACACATAATGTTTTGTCATTTGAAAAATATATAGTCACTTTTCTTAATATGCATGTCCTACAATTGCGTAGGATGTTAAGACAATGAATGATTTGCTCGGGTTATTGAACGGCTTGGTGAAAATTACAGTTCCCTATTGCGTAGCTTAATCTATATTCTTCCAAACTAACATTTCTATTGATTCTTAATCTCCAAATGGACTTATCTGAATTGATAACGTAAATTGTGTCACCACCTGTTTGCTCCTCAAGTTTTACTCATCTATTTAGTTTATTTAAATAGTTGTACGAACACGATACATTTTAAGTGTTTATGGAATAATGATTTTCAGTTTCCTTTTTTTAAAGTAACTCAAAACTAAGTAAAATATCATTAATTTTCTTGATATATCCTAAGATTTTAGTTTACTATTTTTTAAATGACTCAGAATAAAGTAAAACATCATTAATTTTCTTGAAGTAAGCATGGTCATAAATGTTATTCCACTTATTATTTATCGCGCATCGCACGGGTCTTAATCTTGCACGGAGAATTAATATGATTGATTTGACGCTAAATCAAGGGAGTGGGGAGAGGTCCAGATTCCTACCAATCAACATATCCTTTGTCTCCCATGATCTAAAAGGATTGCCAAAGCTGCCTCCTCTTTTCCTCCTAAAAGTGCAAATAGTGGATATTCCTTATTGAGGATTTACTCAAACTCTATTGTGGTCGATTCATGCTTCTTGAGTGTTAAATCAATGTCCATATGAACTATGCAATTATTGGCATGAATGATGCTTCTTAAAAGTTCTTCATTGCTTAAAATGTAGGTTGATACCCAAGTGCGAGAAGTTCCATGGAAGGAAAAAGTGCAATTGGTAGTTTCATCTAGACCTTGGATTACATATGGTTTATGCCCACACTAGATAAGCAAGGGAAAATCAGAAATTCAGTGCTAAACTTTCTAATTTTACCAATGTAAGTCTAAATTTTGATGCAAAATTTCAATGTAGTCAATTTAATCAATTGTTACTAGAACTCGCTGATATGATGGTCCATATAAGTTGTTGTTTCAACAAAAGTTGTCAATGTTGGCACGTCACGCAGAACAACTGATATGATTGCACTTTCAGTGATTCTGACAATAGTTGGCCAAAATAACTACATTGAAAGTTCATGCAAAAAGTTAGGATTACTTTGACAAAGTTGGAGATTTTATGACTGAATTGACATTCATAAAATATGTTTATGATTACTTTGATAATTATCTCATTCAATAAAAGTAGTGAAAAAATTAAAGTTTGCTCACATTTAATTTTCTATTTTAAGAGTCAAGAGAAAACGTCTCCAATTTTTGTGAGTATTCTCATTAGTGATCGAAGCATATTAATGAGTACATCCAACCTTCATAGCAATCTAAATATGGAATATAATCATACAATTACATTTTCAAAGCAATGTTAATATACAAATCATAGTAATCGATGGTATCACACCACGGAGTAATTATCACTAATAGCTATTACTTGCAAAATAGTTATTACAAATAGGAGCACGATTGCTATTACTAGACATAGATATGGAAATGCGTGGTTAACATGTAATAAGGTTTGTGATGGGGAAAATAACCAAAAAAAGTAATAAACATATTATAATTGTGTCAATTCAATTCAAATTTATTTTTTTGGCTAGTTCAATCATAAACATTTTGTATTTATACCAGTTCAGTCCTTTCACAAATTTTGGCTAGTTAATGTCAATGTGGATAACTTTTTAGTAATATTTTATTTTTTTGAAACTTTTTAATTTTTCTTTTCTTTTTTCTTTTCTTCCTTCTTTTTTTTTTTTTCCCTCATAATGGTCAACGAGGGCTTCATGAGCCTATTCCGGGGCAATGAGGCCATGCTCACCTTCACCCATGGCAGTCCAAGTGGGGCATGGGCCGGGCTGGGCCGTGCCGGGATGGGCCGTGCTAGCCAAGAAACATGAGCCCAGCCCATGCGAGCTGGAAGCCGGTCTATCCATGGCGGCTCAGGCGAGGGAACAACGCCACAGGCGTCCATGTCCCTGGCTCTCTCCTTCCCTCTCCCTCCGTCTCTCCATCGACGACGTCGTCGCGGCAATCCGCTGTGCAGAAGCAGAGCGAGCGCCGCGGCGAGCGTGGGCATAATGAGGGAGGTGAAGCTGAAACCCATCGAAGCGACCCCCGAGACCTTCCAGGACTTCGGCCAGGTCATCGAGGCGTCCCCCGATGGCGACCTGTTCGGCCCGAAGGACGCGCAGCTCGACCTCAGCCGTGGGATTCCCAGGTTTTTCTTTTGCTATCTCGTCGCAAAACACTCTGAAAGTAGATGGGTTGGAATCCGGTTCGATGTAGATGGGTTGGAATCCGGTTCGATGTAGATGGGTTGCTTCGTTTGATGATCGGTAGGAATTTGCAGTACCCATATGCGAATTAATTGGGAAAAGTCATTTTTTGTTTGGTTATGCAGAGTCTGAGTTAGCCACGAAGTGCACCTGACACGTGTTTGATTAAATGTTTCGGTGGTCTGTTGAGGCAACCGGGCAACGGAATGAAAATCCTATGCCAAGGATTCTCATTTTCATGTTCAATCTCACATGCCAGTTGCGGTTCTATTGTGAAATGGTTATAGTGATTATTTATTGACCAGTGGATTTACGTGGAAGGGTTTGCCGAACGGCTCCTTTTGTTAGCGGTTGCTTGTTGAAAATTCTTTGATATGTCAAGCAGGAGACATTTGGAAATTCGAGTGGTTTTCCAGATGGAGGGAAATTGGGCGTGGACTTTTTTAGTTGAATTTTGAGTCCACTTTTGGTCCTGGATATCAATGAAGTAGTCATAATTTTCTCTTTTTAACCCTGGAGTGTTGCTAAAAGGAGAGGGTGAATGCTTACTTGCTTTATATTTCCTTTTTTGCCAAAGTAAATGATCCATTTTCCCTTTTTCTGGTTTTTATGTTGATCCAACATATGCATTCTGAAACGAGAGGGGTGGATACACAGCCCCAGAGCTAGTCATGCGCTGAAATTTCATAATGTTCTACTGGCAAGCAAAGAATGTGCAGGTTCTCTTGCTAATTAGGAAAGGAAATGTCAGACACTCTAATCATTATATTAATTTTGTGTTGGCATACTGTGGATTTTCATTGAAGGAAGAGAATTGGGTAACAATCTATGCGTCCAAAAGTGTAATAATTGTAATTGATCTTTTTGTCTTCCCCTGCTGATGGCATATTTCATTGCCTCTATTGGTGCTTATTCTATATTTTTTCGGTGGAAACTATGTCCGAATTATTCAGAGCAGTATCTATTGTAACAGGTTTTACATCATGCATCTAGAAGACCGACCACTCAAGTTTTCTAACATTACACACCATGCCAGCGTGACCCAGTGTCTTGGTTCAATTGGGGGGCATCCCTGGTATCTTGGTGTTGCTAAACCGTCCATCGCAGCTCCAGGGGAAGTGAAAGATGAAGCTACCGAAAACTTAAAGCAGTCTCGGTGTGGTCACTTCTATGTGCCTCCCGCTGTGGACAACGTGTATGTGTTCAGAATTGCTGGTTCCAAATTTGTGAAGCTCCATCAGGGCACATGGCATGCTGGGCCCCTGTTTCGGGCGGACAAAATGGATTTCTACAACTTAGAACTGAGTAATACCAATGTGAGTTTTCCATTTCTTTCGATCCCTCTGTCATTTTCAATACTTTTATCCCTCAATGAGCAATATGTGGATTAAGTTGTCAAGGTTCTGTTTTTCTTGACTCTATAATAGTTCTCTGGCATTTTGTCCATTCTCATCACATGCTTATGTCCATGAGAAGAATTCATCTGAGAGACAGACACGCTACAGCACAGTTATCATTTTCCATGCAGGTGGTGGATCACACTCTTCACAGCTTTGTGAAGGAGAATGGAGTTGTCTTCTTAATCGATGAATAGCCATGCTCGCTTTTATGCTTCTGTGTGAACGTCTGCTGCAGTAACACAGTGCCTCTACGGATGGAAGGGGGAAAAATGATTCCAACTGCCATAGTTTTGGCATATTGAATAAGACTCTAGAAAGGCCGGGAGTCAGTAAGGTACATTGTAAATTCTCATTTTGGGATAAAATGATCACAACTATGTGTATCGCAAGATGAATGATTCTGTCAATGTCAGTTCTTTGCTTGTCCTAACAGGGTCACTTTCATGTACATCTTTTGTTTTTCTTAAAAGAAAAGTCGAATGCTAGCAATATGACCAAGGAGAATGTATTAGCTCTTGTCATCTGCTCTTTACAGTCTATTCTTCACATCAAAACATGCTGCTTGATGAGGTTCTTCTATCTTTACAGCTGAATTGGACGTTATGTGATTGAGGAAGGGACCTCTGTTCATATTCATTTGTCGTTCAGAAATTGATCTGGTCGTTTTCACGGGGAGTTAGGACTGCTCTAGCAGGCATGTTAAGGGCACATTTCGAAAAGCTTGCACTTGCTAAGTCTATGTAAAAAGCTTCACTTTCCTCCTGAATTATCATGGAGCAGTCAACTGAGTGAGTAGCTTGAGCGAGTGTGAGTATTATCTACGTCAAATCGATCATATTTGTAATTCAAGTATTTAAGACACTAAATATATAATAAACAGAGATATTGGCTTGCGTCCCCGATCATCGACCAACCGATCATCTCTTAAGGATGTGAAATCTAAGGTACGGTCTCGAAGCTGGGGTCCCATCGTTGTTAAGAAGCAGTATATGTAAAGAGTCTACACGGATGGATGGGCAATCGCACTAATGTATTTTGCCAGGCATCATGAATCAAGCAGCTTACAGATTTTTGCCCAGATGACAAAAGTGCCATCTTGAAAACAAGCCTTGACGTGTAGGTTGGGGTTTACATTCCTGGCCCTGATGGATCGGCCTCAGCTCCATTAATCAGGGAAGGGATTCAATGATCACGTAATACCACGTCATAGGTTAATGTGGTATGCATTTTTTTTGTTGTTGAAAGCCATAAAAAAATAATCACCGGTCGATGACATGGGCATTAAAAAAGAGGATAAGTGCACTGAATTTTAAAACTTTCAAAAAGTGCAATCAAGTCATAAAATTTGTTAAATTAGTTGAATCAAGTCCTTTCATTATTGTCACTTTTTGAAAGTTACTTGATTGCACTTTTTAAAAAATTTATGACTAAACTGCATTTTGTGACAAATTTTAGAACTTAAATACATTTTTTAAAAATATTTTAGAACTTAATTGAATTTTCATGACAAGTTATAGAACTTCTAATATACTTATCTCAAAAAAAAAAGAAAAAAAAAACCTCCCCTTTTTTCTCTCCTCCTACTCCGTTCCCAGCACTCTGCTGGTGGCCATGGACCTTAGATTCCAGATTTCCACAAGCACCAACTACTCCACTGGTGGCCTCGCAGCGGCTCACAACCGCACCATCCCTGAGCCCACGTCACTCGTGGCCAGGCTCCTCCATTGCCAGATCTAGCTAGCGTAGGCAAGGTATGGACTAGAGGATCTCCCTCTGGAGCCCATACATAAAGCGGGAGGGTATTCTCAATGGACAAACCACAAGGAACAAGCCCCCTCATTCTTTGTTCTCCAAGCAAACATCATGAGCAGGCCATGATGAAAAAGTGGAGGATGCCTGGGAAGCAGACGGACGAAATCTGGGCTCATCTTGCCTCTGCTGTTCAAGCCGATCGTTGCAGCAACACGAGGTGGGAGGTGGAGTGGCTAGGCAACGAGAAGGATTCCAGCGCAACGTTGTATTGGGCTCTAGATCCAAATCTGGAAATCTGTACACTTGTGACCAAGGCTTCGTCGTTGGCATCATTTACACCCCACCGTCGAGCCTCGTAGATGAGGTGGTTCCTTCACTATCAACAGATTCCGGAAATCTAGACGAATCTGACGAGAACAACAAGATGGCAAGGACCTAAAAGCATGCCCATACATGGAGGATATTGACAGGAGTCGTCGGTGTCTGTGAAAGGAGGAGATGGGGGAGCTCGCGGGGAAGAGAGAGAGAGAGAGATTGGGATTGAGCTTTAGTAAAAATACATACCACGTCAGCCTATGACGCGGTACCAAAGGTCCACTGAACACCTTCTCGAGTAAAAGGTACTACCCAATAACCGGAGTCCACTAGCAGAGATGAGCCGAAGACTCTGCCCAAGAGAATTTTGCTCATCAGAAAAAAGAGGGGAGAAAAGTTGAACAGAGTTTCCAATTAAACGTCTTTTTTCTGGCATTAAGTTCACTCAGAGGACATAGTCTCAGTTCAATCAAGCAAATCGGGAAGAACGGAAAGCATGCGCAAATGAATAACCGATAGAATGCATTATTTGTCGAAATAATATTAGCAAATGGACCACCCAGGTTTGATAGTCCATGTCTATATTATGTACAACAGATATATTGGGAAAAATTGTGAGCTGTGAACTCACAGCACACTATCAAATCCGTAGGACCTATGCCATTCAAAACTATTTCCTACTTTCCCGCATCATTACAAGTCAATGCTAGTAATGGCTGACCGAGTGACAATATCATAGACGGAAATCAGAATCTCAGCACCTATCAAAATGATGATGAGCCACTCCAGAAAATCGGACTTCCTGTTCTGCAGAATTTCCTGAAGAAAGCGAATGTTATGCTGCAAAGAGAACAAGATGTCAGCTCCTAAAAGACAGTTTGTTTAAATCTTCCCACTGACCAACACGAATTTCCATGACTACAAGGATGATACCTCTACAAACTTCAACTTGAAATCAAGACTTGCAAATCTCTGTGTTAACTCAAATTCGTCTCTCAGATATTCCCATATCTGAGCATATTTGGCATTCTTCCAAGCAATATCTGATCTGAAAAGTCCATGCAGGCCACAACATTATGCAACGCACATAAGACAATGAAAGGAAATGTTTGAACTCAGATAGAGGCCTTAAAACGGCTGTGAAGCCTAACTCGTTTTGAGTATCACAAATATAACTAATGTCACGTTCAAAGTCAAACCAAGATGTTATCACCAAAATCAATTGGATGAACGACCGCACAAGTTACAAACGAAGGCAGGAGAGAACTTGTGTATGCTAATGGACCAAGAAAAGACAGGGACTGTCGTGTGCACCTCCTCATGGCTCTATTCTTTCCTTATGCGTATTTTTCATAAGAGGAAAATATTCTTTTGCTCAGGATACTTCAGCTTTGTCTATATTACCAAATCACCATTGAAGGCCATAACAAAAGCTCAAATTGTCAAGCAACAAAGCCCAATTTAAGCCACGGTGGAGATGAAAATCATCTCATATACTACTTCAAGGATTGGGTGTGTGCATGTCTATTCTGGTATATGGAGCATATCTAATGAGAGTGGACTTCCATAACTTCTATTACCTAGTCAATAACATTATCAAACTCTTCCAATATTTCTAAATGGATCTTCCCATAATCGATGGTGATTTCTTCAAAAACAAAATGAAAACTATCAGCAGAACCTGGATTTAACTATCTAGACAAACTGGACATAAGATCCTCAAAAGAGGTGATAGCAACCCAACTATCACAACCTTCTTAACCTATTATATTACAATAGGGCTGTTACCTCTCAAAAAGCCCGAGTTTAAGTATCACATCAGCAAGATTAGAATTTGCTTTGCCCACTAACTGAAAAAGTTTCTTCCGATCCATCTCAAAAGTCCCAGTTTTCTCCATGCCACGATTGATGTCGGTAAATTCTGCAACCATCCCATCAACCTAAGGCAGGAGGAAAATGAACACAATAAACATAATTAAAAAACCTTCACCAAGAGAAATTTTCAGCTTATGTAAAGCTTACCTGTCGAACATAATAATCAAGGGCTATGCTTTGACCAAGAACACTACCAATGGTTCGGATCCCATCAGTATTTAAGTACTGTAGCATAATGAAATCCAACCCCCCTTGCATCCATGTGCTTAATGTCGGCTTCTCTCTTACTTCATATTCTATTGTAGCAGAAAATAAAGTTCAGATATCCTGAAGTCCAGGAGATTAGCAAATTACACCAACATGTTGACCTCCAAGAAAATTTAGCATTGATGATAAGAACCAAACTTTGCATTTTAGAAAAAAGAGTCCATGTTATAAATACAGAAAAGAATGCCAAATTTGCAGCCTGCAGTGCAAGATAACACACCAAATACCAAAGGATCAAGAAAGAGGAGAAGCCATGCTATCCAAGGTAGCAGAGGCTCCTAGAAAACAAAACTTAGTGAGCAAGCTGCACTGAGTCACATGACTGAACAAGATTTCACACAGCATGGAGATGCCACAGTTCATTCCTAACAAAACCACGTCCTACCTGAGAGGGATGCAGCCTAAGGAGTTACAAAAGGGGTAACTTGGGATCTACTTAAGAAATATAAAGTTTTCTTCTTAATTTAAAAAAGGATGCACTCTTGTATACTTTTACTTCAAACAACCAGTTTCGTTACAAAGAATCTTTACACTGTACTACCTAGATAAAGAAAAGGCTAAACTTTGTGCTGACAATCAAGTTCTGAAATGTAATGATCAGCAATCTTAAATCAGCTACTAAAATGCACCTTCATAGCATTTTAACATCGATCCTGAAATTCGATACAAAAAAAAAAAAAGAGAAAAATCAGTCCTGAATAATTTTATCAAAATTGCAATGAAATAAAATACAACTCATCAGTGGGTATATTGATTCCAAATTAAATGAAATTAAGATAATTCAAACTTGACAAGAACATTTTAGATATATGGGCTCACCATCTTTCCTCATTTCAGGAAGTAAACCTGAAGCATGTTTTTCAACAATTTTCAAGTATCCATCAACATCATGCTCACGGACATTAAACAGCACAATGGATCCGTATTGAAAAACCACCATGTAACAGCAGTCACTTCCGCTTAAGCAAGCACCCAATCCCTGAAAGTGAAAACAACCTCACCTTAAGCAAAAGATGCGATATTACAAGCATTTTCAATGCAATGGTCTCTCAAACATCAGATCCATTATCTGAGGTAAATTCTAGTAGAATAAATTTCCAACATTTTGGAAGAACTAGGCAATTTTAATCCTCACCAATGAAGCAGGTAACTTTCTATGCACCTTCTCCGATCAGCAAAGTTTAGTTCAACCACTGAATGTCCAAATGGAAAAAACCGCAGAGTTTCTTCATTGTGTTACCAGCATCTAAGAATTCTAGCATACAGAGGAGAGATCTTAACTTCTATTCCAACATCTCTCACTGAACTATTTTCCTTCAAGGAAATTTTGATTAAAAAAACATTAATATCTTCTCTGATCTTTCTGCAGCAACTCACTGAGTACAGAGGGTGTTGAAAACAATTCCTCATGCATTCGAGGATTTCAACAGTCCAACGAAATTTCAACAGAAAAATACTGTTAACCAAAAGTGGGATAGGCGACTTACATCCGCATCAGAAAGATTGCCAAACTTAAGGACCACGTAATTTGTCATACGAGATGTTGGAGGGATGAAATTGGCTTTGTTCTGATCCACTAAGCTCCTCAAGTCCACACTGCAAAAAAGGAGGACCACAAATTTCACAAATAAATCTGGAAACAATTTAGACGACAAGTTCAATCAAAACAATTCAACTGGCCCACACAGACCAGGAATCCGCAAAAACACCTCCACCGGGACTGGAAGAGTCAGATTTCAAAAGATGATTCCTCACTAGTCTATGAAGTTTCATATTTGGTTCCTCGCTAGTCTATGAAGTTTCATATTTGGTTCTTTGAGCAAACAACAGTCTCAGACATAGTTCACCACTTTTGTCGGTTTAAAAGACAAGTCATCCTTTTTCTGTGTATCATGCGGAAAGCCCAACTCTCTTCCGCAAAGAAAGTTCAAAGAAAAGTTTCAATATTTTTCAGAGGTTGTGTGCTTCAACTCCCTATATGCACTTCATTCCCAACTCCTAAATGGTTTTCTCCTTTTCTCCTTCCTATCACATTGACTAACTCATAGCAGACACCTAACTTCTCCGGTCTCCACTTCGCTGCATCTCCATTCTTGTCTCCAAGCAACACAAGCATTTGATAACCCGCCCTCATTCGTCCCCAACTCAAAATCATAAAGAAAAACGAAAAAGAATACGCAATTTCTGTCATTCAAACTGGTCCATCATATCCTGCCTAATCCACCCAAACTGAACATCCAAAGCTAAATCACTTAAAGTTACAAGCTGCAGAAACAAGCAACAAGAAAGCACCAATGAAATTGCTAATTAGAAAGAGAGAGGGAAAAGCAGACCTGGTGGAGAAAAAATAAGCTCTGACAGGTATAGAAGGCTTCGCGTCCTCTTCGACGACTCCAGTGTCCCCGCTCTCGACTTCGCCGACCACCTCGGAGCACGAGACGGGCTCGTTCCACTCCAGCGTGTGCGCCGAGTTCACCGACGAAATGCACTTCGCGGCAAGGCGACCGAAATCCGAATCGAAGCCGCGGCTCGCCCTCAAGTACTTGACGGCGGGAGAGGTGATGGAGGACGACGCCGCCGCCGGCGGAGCTAGGGTTGTGGAGACGGAGAACGCGCGCGGCTGATACCAAGGAGGAGGAGGGAGGAGGAGGGCGACGGAGCGAGGGCTGCGCTTCGCGAGGCTGGAGAAGAGGCAGCGGATCGTCGGCGCCGCCGCCGCCGCCGCCGGAGGAGGAGAGGAGAGGGAAGGGAGGAAGCGCATGGTCTTCAAGGCGTGAGCGTCGATTGCTCTCCTCATTTTTTTTCAGGTCGTTGGAGCGGAGGAGGACATTCACTGATTTTTCGGGCAACTTGATCGCATAGGTAATATAGGAGATTAAAAGGGTCATGTTTTTCATGCTACAATGATTTATATTCTTTTAGGACAAATTATTAAAATCTATAATTGTTTAACACTTGCTTACCCGGTTACAGAAGGTTTTTGTATTTTCTTTCATTGTGTGTATATGTATTTTTTAAAATAATTTTATCATAAATAATTCCAAAAAAAATGGATGGTAGATGTAATAATAAAAATCGAGGATTAATTTGTCAGTAAGATCTCGACACTTTTTGATACAGATGCAAGCCTCAATTGTAACAAAGAACGATTAATACCAAAAAGGTATTTCCAAAAACAACAGAATCATTAACATCAACCTGAGGTGATAAATTTCATTTTAAATACAAATTACATAAGTTTCTACGATAAAAGATCAAATATCTTACAAAACGACTTTCTCATTAGTCAAAGATATTGAGACAAAATGTAATTCTAAGAACGCTATTTATACAATTAGTACAACCTTTCATAATCATAAGTGAAGGATTGAAACTCGAATTTTAAATGAAAATGTTACTTTTAATTTTCTCGCAAGACCACAAACTAGAACTCTAAATATTTACAAGAACATTCTATCTCCAAAATCACTCGTCTAATCAAAGACAAAGAAAATCAATTTCAATATTTGAAAGAAGATTTAGAATTAAAAAAAACTAGAACAAAATCTTCTTGAATTGAATATTCAAAATAAAATAATATCTCTCCCAAAACACACAAAACAAAGTGTCCGTTTCACCTTGTCTAATGCATTTTGGGAAAGGAAAAAACATTATCGAATTATCTTATAAAATAGATTTATCTGAAAAACAAATCCCAATGAAAGCTAGACCTACGCAAATGAATCACACAGTCTTACAATTTTGCCAAATAAAAATCCAATACCTTTTAAGTAAAAAAAAAAAAACAAAGAACTTATAAAAAGAAGTCAATCACCGTGAGTTTGTCGTTTTTTATGTCAATAAAAATACTAAACTAAAAAGAGGAGTCCTATATAAGCCATTAACTACAAACCTTTGAATAAAGCATTAAAATGGATAAGATATTCAATTCATAATAAAAAAAGATCTATTAAATAGACTTCACAATTCAAAAATCTATTTTACTATTTTTACACACACATGTTGAACGGAAGTATCCATTCAAAATCCTTCCTCCCATATATCAAAATCGAATACTTGTAAGAGGCGTTTGAACATTTGTATTCAAAAATCGTTCTAACGTAAATAGAAAAACTATTTCTATTATAAATAATAATTTTTTAACAAGAACACGTTTGGTAGAATGACAAAATTTATGTTCTAGAATGAAAAAGAACATAAACACGTTTTGGTTTAAACTTCAGATATTTTTTTGTTTCTTTTAAATTTTTAAATTTTTATTAAATTTTTCTTTTTCTTTTTCTTTTCTTTTTTTTGCGGCCACGGCTAGGCAACATCCAGTGAGCTTGCTGAGCCTCACCAAGCCAAGGCAAGGCTTGGTGAGTGAGCTTAGCCAAGCCACAAACAAGGCTCGGCCCGCCTTAGCTCGGGCGAGGCCCAACCTTGCGTCGGTTGGGGAGGCCGAGGCTCGCCGTGGCTTGGCCTCTACGGGGGCCGGCGACGCTCCGGCAAGGTCGCCAACCCCCATTTGGCCGGTCGCGGCGCCAACCATGGCTAAGGCGGTGACTAGCAAAAGGAAGAAGAAAAAATGAAAAAAAAAAAAAAAAAATGAAAAAAAAAAAGTGTTTCTTGGAAGTGTTTTTAGGAACATGAATTTTTTTTTCTATTTCTTATTTATGTTTCAAATCTGTTATTGGAAACAAAAAAATAGATTTTTTGTTCTCGGGAACAAAAGTGTAAACAAGCGAATTTTTGTTCTTTTTTTTTTTTTTTTTTGACCAGAACCCTCGCACAGCCGACAAATTTTAAGTAAACCATGGGGAGGCACGTAGAAACCACCACCCACGTACCCGGTATGTCGCTAATGACCCACCTGCGCCCCTTGCAACTTGCGTTGCAAGAGCTTCGATCCCGAGCCTCCTCGGTGGACGTCACCAGGATCTACTAGTGGAGCCATCATGCGTAGTGGTTACGTTCTTTTTTTGTTCTACGAAACAAAAGAACAAAAATTTGTGTTCCGAGGAATAGAAACACATTTAAACAAACGCGCCCTAAGTTACCAATATTTAAACATTTGAGTTTCCCAAAAAATATAGTTTAGAATTCGCCGAAGTTGTAGAAAAGAAAAGGGAATTGTTAGGAGCATCGTCCATAATCAATACACCAAATTAAAGGTTGTATTAATTGTATAAATGGTGCTCCTAGAATTACATTTATCTCATATTTTTGACTAGTAAGAAAGATGTTTTGTAAGACATTTAATCTATGATAACGTTAAGCTTCTAGTAATTTGTACTTAATACAAAGTTTCTTGAGGTTGATTGTAATAATTCTATTGATTTTCCATGTGTCGGTCGTGCCAAATAGAGTGATTGGCATTTAGGTCAACATATTTTAGCCAAAATAGACCAAATAGACTTAATTGGCAAAATTTGAAAAAATTTAGAATTAAATTGAAAAAATTAAAAGATTTATGATTAAATTGACAAAAGTGCAATACAAAAATAGGATTTTTTTTTTTGCCAATTTTCCTACCAAAAAATGATCAAATTTTGTAAAAAGTGTGCGCTATGGATATTATTTTTTTTATATACAAGTTGACCGAGCTAAATTGTTTTCTTCATTTTGCTCTCTTATTTTCTATTATTATTAATAATAAATTTATGAAAATGCTTATGCAATTTGTTGGTGAAATACATGTGTCAACATAGAGTAAGCATTTATATGCTTGGAAATTTAAAATGTTTTGCATTAAAAAACGTTAAAATGCCTAAAACACAAGATTTATGGAAAAGGAAAAAATTAAAAGTTGAAACTGACATATCGTCGGTAGGACTGCTATATGCTGCGAGAGATGTATCGCCGGCCATTGAAGCCCCTTGTGTTGTTGGAGTGTTTGAGGTTCTGTTTTTTTCACAAAAAATAAATAATTTTGAAAATAATTTCCTTAAAAAGATTGTTTATATTACTTCAAATAATTTACCAATAAAAATTATTTTTATTATTTGTCTAATATCTTCATAAACGATGAAAAAATTTCTTTTAATAATTTTCTTAAGTGATTATTTTTAAGAAAAATAATTTTCAAATCATTTATTTTTCGCGAAATAAATGAAAATTAAAATCGATTTGATATGCGAAAACAAACTAATGTGAGGTTTTTTATAGTTTTTTTTTTTTTTTATCGATCCTACTATATTCCTACTTTAACTTAGTAATGTTCAAGTGGCACATTGCCATCTATCTGCTTTTGTAAATCTCTCTGGCCCCTATGGGATATTTTCAATTGGAGCCACTCACTTTGCTCGAAAAGTGTTGGATGATGCAAATCTTTCTTTTGACCAAAAAAACAAATTCTATAGTTGACTTAGCAAGGAAAAATAGAATTTGATTGCTATTTTTCTTTAGCAAGAGGATTCTAACAATAATTCTGGTGACAAGGAAGTTCATCTTGAATAAGTAAATTTTGCATTCGTGGCCAATTACCTCTTAGCCGGTGGAAGTCGAGACTCGGATATAGGTTAGCACATAAGATTTTTTACAATTTGCATTGTGTGGATCACACATATTTCAAGCCTTAATTGATCAAGACATATGCCGATGTGCCGAAGGACAAGCAACCCACTACGAGGGAGGGACTAATTAATATGTCATTACCTTTAATTAACTTGTATTAATTTATAACGATTCAACACTAACGCCATAGAAAAAAGAAAAAAAAAACACTAACGTCAAAGCAACATCAATTTGATTTGCTCGACATCACATCTAATATAAGTTTAACCAAGAAAGCAAGACTTTTTGCTTAAGCCTAAAACGTAGAAATATGTAATAGAGACAAATAGAAGTCCGAACTCTAATGTCATATGAAATTCTGTGAGATAATCACAAATTCTACTAAGTTATTATATGAATGCATGCTTTATTATATATTCTTACAAATGATTAACCAAAAGTTCGTGTTGCACCTTATAATTAAGTTAATATACATGGATCATGGGACTTTTTGAGCAAAGAGAAATGTGCTATACGTAACTAGACAATTGTGATAGTCCTCTTAGGATGAATTGAAAGAAGTAGAAGTCCTTTTCTTTTTCCCAAAGTTCCACCACGGACGATGCTGCCTAGTTCCAACACGTGTTCCTAGACTGTCAAGCCTCCACCGTAGATATGATTCAAAATCTTGCAATTTGGCCAATCTTACGTCCTCAAAACACTTGACTCAATACCCTTCCCTCTCGAACTCTCTTGTCTTTGCTACTCGAGACTAAAGCACTAAAATGCTAAGGGCCTACGTGACAAAATTTTTGGAATAGGAATCAATTTCTATTCCATAAACAAATTTCTCAACAAAGAAACGCGTTTGATAATGATTTAGAATTTCTATTTCTAGAGTAAAAATTCATTTAATAAGAGAATAAAATTTCTATTTCTAGGAGTGGCAACGGCCGGCATGCCGGCATTCGGTGGCTAGAGTCTGATGGCGTCCGGCAATTGGCGTCTGGCGATTGATGGTGAGTGGTCAGAGTTCGATGTCCCACCGACATCCGAGTTTGGTGTCCGGGCGTCCGAGGCCGGCGATCGGCGGGTGGCTGCCGAAGTCCAACGGTCAGCGGCGGGTGGCCAACGGCTAGAGTCCAGCAGCTGGCGATTGGCGGTTGGCGGCATGTGGCCAACGGCTGAAGTCTGACGGGTGTCCAACATTCGGCGCCTGGCGGTCGGTTATGAGCAATTGGAGTCCGGTGGCTGACGGTCGACGTTTGATGGTCAATGGTTGGTGGTGAGTCAATGAATGGACCTAGACTTAGAACCAGGGAAGGAGAGTAAGTTTCTGTGGATGCATCCCACATTGGGCGAACAACTAGTTCAAGCCCTTCGTGGGACAGTTAGCGTAAAACCACTCAGCCCTTTAGTTCGAGCCTAGAGACACCCAAAAATTTCGGGATGGAAACGTTTCTAACCTACCCAAGCCGCATTTCTCGAAGGATCCTACCAGCCGGAGAAGAAGAGGAATTTAGAAAGCCATTGAGAGTTTTTCACAAAGCACACACTTTACTTCAAGGGACTATACCAATGAATGGACCTAGACTTAGAACCGGGAAGGAGAGTAAGTTTCTGCAGGATGCATCCCACATTGGGCGAACAACTAGTTCAAGCCCTTCGTGGACAGACATTAGCGTAAAACCACTCAACCCTTTAGTTCGAGCCTAGAGACACCCAAAAATTTCAGGATGGAAACCAATTGCCAAAATCCGGCTTTGAGGTCGAATTTGGAATAGATGTGGGCTTTGGTTAAACCAAGAAAGAGAGAATCTGCGGATGGTAAAGGAATTTGTCATCTTGGAGAAAAAGGTTGAGGGGTTGATAATTAATTACCAATCTCATTTTCCCTCTATTTTGCTCAAAGACGTTTATTGACATAAAAGCTTCACGTGCCCATTGAGAATCGAGGTTTCAATGAGGCCTTGCATGTAATAAATCTGAGCATTCCCTTTGAGCTAGAACCAAATGTTCTGGGTTCATTCCCGTATGACTCGCCTTGGTTGGATTGATATCTTCATTTTTCTTGAAGGGAAGGCGGACAAAAAACTCAGGATTTTTCCATAAGGGATGAGAACATTTTTGAGTGAATTCTCGAATGGGATTGAACAAGATTCTAGCAACTTTTGCATGATTGGATCTAATAAACTCATCTCAATGGAAAAGAGTCTCCGAATATTGACAAACTCGAGAATTGGTCTTTATATCTCGAGACCTTTTCCAGAATAATGCGAAGCCGAGAGATTTGAGTCATGACATCCCACCCAATTATCGATCTTTATTGGGAAGGTTTGATCCAAAAATCTTTGTCGTCATGGAACACCGAGGAAAAAACTGGATGGTGACCGGAGTGGTTCGACATTTGTGGAGAAAGTGTCTCCGGCAGAATTGAAATATCGATGTAGGGAGTCCAATTCTTCGGGTAGAATTTTAGTATCTAGAATCGAACAACTTGCTCCAGTATCAATGAGAGCAATGACATTGATTGGTTTAGCAAACTTCGAGGTAAAAATTTTCACGGAAAATGGGGACAAAGTGAGTATGACTTGAGAATATGTCGATTTGGCTCAAGATGTGGGAGATATATGAAAAATGTCTTGATTCGAGTCGGGTCTCGCCACCGGAAGTTTGATAAAAAGGGATAACACAAAGTGTTTGTTCGGTTGGTTCATCATCAGAGAATAAAGATTCAATATCATCATTTTCAAGTGAAAAACCTGTTTCATTTTCTATGAGATGATTCGACCTTTTTTTCGCCTGTGGACAATTTTTGGCAAAATGTCCTTTCTTGTTGCGATGTAACAACGGCTTGATTTCTTATGACCGGTGCGATCCTTTCTTTTGCGTAGGTATCGCCATTTCTTCTTTCTCCGGAAATGCTTAGGGCCATGTCTGGATTTCTTTACGGAATACTTCTTGTAGTGCTTTTTCTTCCGTGAATACCGGCGCAAGTACCATCACAATCTTGTCGGAGCATTTGATTTTTAGCTTCGATGAGAACAAGCGTTTCAAGTCGCTTGTCATCTCGTGATGTATGTTTGGACCATTCGGCGCTTCAAGCATAATTCTTCAAGACATAGATGGACTTCTTGCTGGATTTCTCCCATGGGAACGTCTTGGATCCTTCTTTGCTTTCCAAAGAAAGATCTTTCAACCATCTGCGATAACTCCTTAGGGATAGAAGTAAGGAAAACATGCTTAAGATTTGGATGCGCCAATTTGGTAAAAAGAGTGAAGCATTAATCTATAATGCTTATCAAGATGCTTTTTCGAAGAGAGCAAAGCATCTTCTTTCAAAGAATTCTCTTTTTTGAGTTCTTTGAGATCTCCAGTGTTCCCACAAAAACATGATATAGGCAAATAAGGGCATGGCCGTAAGTTGGTGACAAGAGGGAACGTAAGTCGGGTCTTGTTCTGTGAGTGATTGCCACCAAAATTTGAGGCTTCCCGTGAACCTTGTAACAAAATTGTAAAGGACATCATTCATATCATGGTTGGTGATGGATTGTGTACTCAACCAAGTATGAAATTCTTCAAGTCTGTGTGGCCATTGCGAATAAGGAATATCGTCAATGGAAAAGAATTGTTTTGATGCCATAGACACATGCCTAGCAGGATTGGTTCTAGTGGGATTACTTGTCTGTCCCGGATCGAATAGTTTGATTCTCTCTCCATTTCATAATCATAGTCCTGGAGGAGTGTCGCCATGAATATCTGTGAGGTTGGTGGAACAACAAGGGGAGAATCAACTGTGTGATCTCGAAAAGGATGAGAAAGAGGATATGGATGCTTTGAGTCGATGTAGTAGAGGATTTTTGTGTGGTTTGCAAAATCTGCTTTTCCGGGATAACGGGATCAAGCTCAGCTGTTGGGTACCGGGAATTAATCTCTTGTTTACCCAAATCCTTCAAAAAGGATTCCAATGGGTTTGATAACATCATCTGTCTGGTCTTTCTTTTATAACAATTGAACTTGATTCTGTAGGTGGTGTCTTCTCTTTCCCTTTTCCTTTTTCAAGGCTTTAAGACGGCAGTATATCCGGATCTCTTATGGAGAGATCTTGTGGGATGTTGGCAAAAACAGACACTTGTGGTGCTGGGGATGTATACCGTTTGAACAGTGGTGCTAATGGATCGAAGGGTCTGAATTTTCCTTCCTCAAGAAGTTGGATTTGCTTCTTGAGTTTGTCTATCTCGGCTTTGGATTTTCAAGATAATGGTACCCAAGATGTTGTCCCGATTCCAAGGCTTGAAGCCTTTTCTCGGAATTCAGAAAGTATCTTCTTGGTACCTTCATCGTATCTTCGGAGATCTTGTTGCACGTTTCCAATTTTGGAATCAATAGCCTTGAAGGCATTGTTTTGTGCCAACGAGAGTCTCGATTGCCAATTTAAACGACTTCAGCCCAGGGTTTTCTTTTGTCTTCCATGTTCATCCACATCGGTGGGGGTAGGAATTTTAGGAACATGGCGGTATCTACCATGTGGATCAATAAACTCTTCGGTGGGTGGGAATGAGAGTTTAGAACTTTCCTTAACAAGTGGAGGAAGTCGACGTGAAACATGGCAATAGAAGAAGTGGGTGGTACTTCGTTGGGATTTCAAGCGGGTAAGAATGTTTCTTGGCCCATTTGAGGATTGGCTTATAGAATGGAGAAAGAGCTTGTTTTTTCTCGGGGAGGAGAAGGTGGAGGTGATTTTGGTGGATCTTGTGGGGTTTGGGATATAGTACGAATTCGGTGGTGGAGGTGGTGCATAAGAGACCATGAACTGGTATTTGTCACACTCACCAAGAGTATCAACAGAGGAATCTCCGTTCAAGTACCTTTGGTACATCTTATCCTTTGGCTTTTTCCGTCGAGGTGGAGATCTTGCAAGAGGATCTACCTCGTCAGGAGAGTTTATGCAGTGAGAACACTGGCAAAAAGGATCCCAAAAACAATGACCATAATTGTCTTTATAGTAATGAACAGGATGTCCATCACCATTGAAATTTCCAGCTTGGTATCAGAGCCATGGTTTCGTTTTTAATATTACCCATTCCATGCGCTTGATAGGTGAATCCAAAGGTCTTTGAGAAGATCTTTTCTCAACATGTCTACACAACCAGAAATTCTCGAAGCACCAGTTTCTCTTGCACCCTCTTCTTCATCTTCAACCCCTCCAGAATTTCGAGTTTCAAATGCTTCTAAGATAGATTATCTTTATGAAGTTTCGCTTAGTGATGAAACTAAGATCTCAGAAACTCAACTTCCTCTTATGAACCCCTACTCTGCTTTTGCCAAACCCACCTCATCATTTTCACCCATCCGCTCTATTCGCCAACTGATCCATCAAACACCAAAGCAAGTGAAGGAGTATGTCCAGTCCTCCAAATTTGACCAAGCATCCTATTCTCGCCACAGTAAAAAGAGTACTTTGTTACTCTTGAGATCCCTCGAAATTTCCCGGACAATGGGTTCAACGGGGATATTCTCATGTTCATTATGGAGTTGTTTCGTCTTGCTCTTACCTTTCATGGTCGGAAAGGTTTGCCCGTTGTGGCAAGGATAGCATTATTGGATACCAGGTTTTTGCAATACCAAAGCATGCTTGTATAGGCCTTTGTTCAAACCACTTTAAATCTTTGGAACAGTTTTGTAACTTTATATCCAAATTTCAATATCGCTCTATCGACCCCCAGCCTACTTTCTTTCTTGAAAGTCCAAGTCCAGCTCACTGGAGCTCCTCAAACTGCTGAATCTGTAGCTGCAACCCTACATTACCAGATGGTTTATCGAGTGCAAAACCACGCCCTCGATCTCAACTTCAACAATGGTAATGAAGATGCGTTGTTCATCTCTATGCAGAACGACCAGGCATCCTGCATCCATGTTCCCAGACAAATCCCAAAGGATACATTGGCCAAGCTTCTTCCAGAAACTTGGATTACCAACTATGAAAAGCTACATCAGCATAACAAGCCTTTTCAGTCCACTGACTCAGAGTTTGTACGGAAAAAAAGATGGAACTGTTTCCATCAAATTTGGCAAAGAAAAGGAAGAAAGTCCTTCTATCTTCCAGACCCTCTTCATGATTGAACCATGCGTTCCAGAATCTATCTCTGAACCAGACCCAAAAAAGCATGTTCGACATTTCAATGGTGATGGACATCCTGTTCATTACTATAAAGACAATTATGGTCATTGTTTTTGGGATCCTTTTTGCCAGTGTTCTCACTGCATAAACTCTCCTGACGAGGTAGATCCTCTTGCAAGATCTCCACCTCGACGGAAAAAGCCAAAGGATAAGATGTACCAAAGGTACTTGAACGGAGATTCCTCTGTTGATACTCTTGGTGAGTGTGACAAATACCGAGTTCATGGTCTCTTATGCACCACCTCCACCACCGTAATTCGCACTATATCCCAAACCCCACAAGATCCACCAAAATCACCTCCACCTTCTCCTCCCCAGAAAAAACAAGCTCTTTCTCCATTCTATAAGCCCACATCTATTCCAAATTCGACCTCAAAGCCGGATTTTGGCAATTGGGTATCCATCCTGAAGACAGACCCAAAACAGGATTCTGTATCCCGAACAAAGCACTTCCAGTGGAAAGTTCTTCCTTTCGGCCTAAAGGTAGCCCCATCCTTGTTCCAAAAGGCCATGTGTCGAATTTTCCAACCAATCTTGCCAAGTGCAAGTATACATCGACGATATTCCCGCTCTACGCCCCGATGAATGAGTCACACTTGTCAACTTCTTGAGCAGTTCTCGAAATAGTAAGAAAGCATGGCATTATGCTTTCTCAAAGAAAAATGAATATTGCCCAAACAGAAATTGAATTTCTTGGTATGCACCTCAACAAAGGAACATACTATCCGGGCCACATATTGCTCAAGAATTATTGAAGTTTCTGTGGATAACTTCACGACAAAACAAGTTCAGCAATTTTTAGGGATAATCAATTATCTCGAGAGACTTTGTCCCTAATATTGCAAAACTTCGATTCCTTTGCAATCCATGCTGAAGAAGAATTCCCCACCTTGGGGAAAAATTCAAACCAAAGCAATCGGCCGAACTCAAGGAGATTATGCAAAATCTCCCACCATTGCAAATACCATCAACGAGCAAAAGGATTCTCCAACCGACGCCGGTGATGAATCTTGAAGCGGCCGTCTGTTCGAAGAAATTGATGGTAAGAGACTTCCTTGTGCTCACAAAAGTGGAAAGTTTTCTCAAGTCGAAATGCACTACCATTCCACTTTCAAAGAAATCTTAGCGAAAAAAAGGGAATCAAGAAATTTGAGTTTCATCTCATTGGCCATCATTTCCTAGTAGAATTAGATATGGCATCTTTTCCACGATGACCAAGTTTAAACAAAAGCAAATTCCAAATTCTCAATTGCTACGATGGGTGAATGGTTTTCAAAATACTCTTTTGAAACCAAACATATTCGGGAAAAAGAATGTGCTTGCCGACTTCTTGTCAAGACCCAAAGCAACGGCTGAAATCAACATGTACATCAAAAGGCACGCTTTCCATATGCTAAATCATGGAGTGAAATACAAGATTGAGAAAATCGAGATTTGCCAAGCTGGAAATATCCCGAAGAAATCATCCAAGCCAAATCCGAATGACAGTCTTGGGAAAACGGAGAACCTCATGTGGCAATGTCACACGACCTATTCAGATTCAATGGAGGTTCGATTCTTTATCCTTTCGGGTTAAATCTGAATTATCCTTTCATTCATCCTCTTATCCGGAAAGAAGATGATTTCCCGACCAGCTCAAAATGCTTTGTTATGGTACTTGACTAATAAGTACTTGATAGCTTTTGAAATCCCCACCAGAAGATTCGTTGCTAATCTCACCAGGATATTCTTGCTCGGAAGAAACATCGAAAAAGAATGTGATAGAAATCTTTTAGACTTTCTAAATTGGTTTTATCATCCTACATCTTTGGAAACAAGACTTGGAAAAAGAACTGAGAACCATGACACCAAATCGAAGTCCATACCATCCGTTTTTTAGACGTCCATGGAATTTTTGCAGAAATAATGGTAGTATTCTTAATGCACCACTTGAAATAGGAACCACATCCTATAAGCCTAACTTGAACAATCGAGAAGCTAGGATTCACGGATCTTATCCAAGATCCGTCGGATTTTGTGAAAACGAGTATCGAGAACTCCAAGAGAATCCTATGCCAAGAAAACAAAACCATTCCCGAAGATATTTGGAATAATGCACCCACTACGTGGGATCATTATGACCTAGCACCAAAGCTAAGGAAGCACTCATGCAATACGGACAAGCCGCATCATCCCAAGAGCATGAAATGACAAACGAAGATGACATTGTCCAGTCTACTCAAGATCCCTATGCACGCTTTGGAGGTCCTCTCGTCCTGAATCCCTACGAACAAGGACCTTCGTCCTCATCCCAAAACATGGACACATCGTACTATGCACGGGCATCAAACCGGCCTCAACCAAGCATTCCGCTAGACGACCTACAAGCGAAGAAACAAATTGGGCGTAAGAAGAAGCATCACATTGGGCTCATGAACAAGCATCATCATCAAGAAGGCTAAATCAGATTCTCTCACCGAGAAGACCTTGAAGCCCTCCGCCAGAAGTACGAAGCTTATCTCCTAGAAGACAGCTCGGATGACTCGACTCGCCCGTAGCTACAATGCCCGCGACGGACGAGACCGTTGAGTTCGTACATTTTCACTGTAGCAAAACCACTGTTCACTTTTACTGTAGCACTAGGCTAGGGAATGTACTGTTCACAGTACAGTTACTGTTCATAGTGTGCGAATAATTCCCGTTGCCCCTTGTTTGTACCCGGACCCATGAGCTTGGTCCCTGTTTGTTGCTTTGTGACCTCATTTGCCTTTATAAGGCCATGAGGATGTATTATGTTGGGCAGAGTCCCTTGAAGTAAAGTGTGTGCTTTGGTTAAACCAGTAAAGAGAGAATCTCTGGATGGTAAAGGGAATTTGTCATCTTGGAGAAAAAGGTTGAGGGGTTGATAATTAATTACCAATCTCATTTTCCCTCTATTTTGCTCAAAGACGTTTATTGACATAAAAGCTAGCCCATTGAGAATCGAGGTTTCAAGGTAATAAATCGAGCATTCCCTTTGAGCTAGAACCAAATGTTCCGGGTTCATTCCGTATGACTCGCCTTGGTTGGATTGATATCTTCATTTTTCTTGAAGGGAAGGCGGACAAAAAACTCGGGATTTTTCCATAAGGGATGAGAACATTTTTGAGTGAATTCGAATGGGATTCGAACAAGATTCTAGCAACTTTTGCATGATTGGATCTAATAAACTCATCTCAATGGAAAAGAGTCTCGAATATTGACAAACTCGGAGAATTGGTCTTTATATCTCGAGACCTTTTCTAGGAATAATGCGAAGCCGAGAGATTTGAGTCATGACATCCCACCCAATTATCGATCTTTATTGGGAAGGTTTGATCCAAAAATCTTTGTCGTCATGGAACACCGAGGAAAAAACTGGATGGTGACCGGAGTGGTTCGACATTTGTGGAGAAAGTGTCTCCGGCTGCACTGAAATATCGATGTAGGGAGTCCGGAATTCTTCGGGTAGAATTTTAGTATCTAGAATCGAACAACTTGCTCCAAAGTATCAATGAGAGCAATGACATTGATTGGTTTAGCAAACTTCGAGGTAAAAATTTTCACGGGAAAATGGGGACGGTGAGTATGACTTGAGAATATGTCGGGATTTGGCTCAAGATGTGGGAGATATATGAAAAATGTCTTCGATTCGAGTCGGTCTCGCCACTTTGGAAGTTTGATAAAAGGGATAACACAAAGTGTTTGTTCGGTTGGTTCGTCATCGCAGAGAATAAAGATTCAATATCATCATTTTCAAGTGAAAAACCTGTTTCATTTTCTATGAGATGATTCGACCTTTTTTCGCTTGTGGACAATTTTTGGCAAAATGTCCTTTCTTGTTGCAAATGTAACAACGGCTTGATTTCTTATGACCGGTGCGATCCTTTCTTTTGCGTAGGTATCGCCATTTCTTCTTTCTCCGGAAATGCTTAGGGCCATGTCTCGGATTTCTTTACGGAATACTTCTTGTAGTGCTTTTTCTTCCGTGAATATGCGGCCGCAAGTACCATCACAATCTTGTCTCGGAGCATTTGATTTTTAGCTTCGATGAGAACAAGCGTTTCAAGTCGCTTGTCATCTCGTGATGTATGTTTGGACCATTCGGCGCTTCAAGCATAATTCTTCAAGACATAGATGGACTTCTTGCTGGATTTCTCCCATGGGAACGTCTTGGATCCTTCTTTGCTTTCCAAAGAAAGATCTTTCAACCATCTGCGATAACTCCTTAGGGATAGAAGTAAGGAAAACATGCTTAAGATTTGGATCTGCGCCAATTTGGTAAAAAGAGTGAAGCATTAATCTATAATGCTTATCAAGATGCTTTTTCCGAAGAGAGCAAAGATCTTCTTTCAAAGAATTCTCTTTTTTTGAGTTCTTTGAGATCTCCAGGTGTTCCCACAAAAACATGATATAGGCAAATAAGGGCATGGGCGTAAGTTGGTGACGGTAGGAACGTAAGTTTGGTCTTGTTCCGTGAGTGATTGCCACCAAAATTTGAGGCTTCCCGTGAACCTTGTAACAAAATTGTAAAGGACATCATTCATATCATGGTTGGTGATGGATTGTGTACTCAACCAAGTATGAAATTCTTCAAGTCTGTGTGGCCATTGCGAATAAGGAATATCGTCAATGGAAAAGAATTGTTTTGATGCCATAGACACATGCCTAGCAGGATTGGTTCTAGTGGGATTACTTGTCTGTCGTCCTGGATCGAATAGTTTGATTCTCTCTCCATTTCATAATCATAGTCTCGGAGGAGTGTCGGCCATGAATATCCGTGAGGTTGGTGGAACAACAAGGGAGAATCAACTGTGTGATCGAAAAGGATGAGAAAGGGGATATGGATCTTTGAGTCGATGTAGTAGAGGATTTTTGTGTGGTTTGCAAAATCTGCTTTTCTGGGATAACAGGATCAAGCTCAGGCTGTTGGGTACTGGAATTAATCTCTTGTTTACCCAAATCCTTCAAAAAGGATTCCAATGGGTTTGATAACATCATCGGTCTAGTCTTTCTTTTATAACAATTGAACTTGATTACGTAGGTGGTGTCTTCTCTTTCCCCTTTTCCTTTTTCAAGGCTTTAAGACGGCTTCGTATATCCGGATCTCTTATGGAGAGATCTTGTGGGATGTTGGCAAAAACAGACACTTGTGGGTTTGGGGATGTATACCCAGTTTGAGCAGTGGTGCTAATGGATCGAAGGGTCTGAATTTTCCTTCCTCAAGAAGTTGGATTTGCTTCTTGAGTTTGTCTATCTACGGCTTTGGATTTTCAAGATAATGGTACCCAAGATGTTGTCCCGATTCCAAGGCTTGAAGCCTTTTTCGGAATTCAGAAAGTATCTTCTTGGTACCTTCATCGTATCTTCGGAGATCTTGTTGCACGTTTCCAATTTTGGAATCAATAGCCTTGAAGGCATTGTTTTGTGCCAACGAGTCTCGATTGCCAATTTAAAACAAAGCTTCACCGCGGGGGTTTTCTTTTGTCTTCCATGTTCATCCACATCGGTGGGGGTAGGAATTTTAGGAACATGGCGGTATCTACCATGTGGATCAATAAACTCTTCGGTGGCTGGGAATGAGAGTTTAGAACTTTCCTTAACAAGTGGAGGGAAGTCGACCGTGAAACATGGCAATAGAAGAAGTGGGTGGTACTTCGTTGGGATTTCAAGCGGGTAAGAATGTTTCTTGGCCCATTTGAGGATTGGCTTATAGAATGGAGAAAGAGCTTGTTTTTTCCGGGGGAGGAGAAGGTGGAGGTGATTTTGGTGGATCTTGTGGGGTTTGGGATATAGTACTGAATTCTGGTGGTGGAGGTGGTGCATAAGAGACCATGAACTGGTATTTGTCACACTCACCAAGAGTATCAACGGAGGAATCTCCGTTCAAGTACCTTTGGTACATCTTATCCTTTGGCTTTTTCCGTCGAGGTGGAGATCTTGCAAGAGGATCTACCTCGTCAGGAGAGTTTATGCGGTGAGAACACGGCAAAAAGGATCCCAAAAACAATGACCATAATTGTCTTTATAGTAATGAACAGGATGTCCATCACCATTGAAATGTCGAACATGCTTTTTGGGTCCGGTTCGAGAGATAGATTCGGAACGCATGGTTCAATCATGAAGAGGGTCCGGAAGATAGAAGGACTTTCTTCCTTTTCTTTGCCAAATTTGATGGAAACAGTTCATCATTTTTTCCGTACAAACTCGAGTCGTGGACCGAAAAGGCTTGTTATCTTTGATGTAGCTTTTCATAGTTGGTAATCCAAGTTTCGGGAAGAAGCTTGGCCAATGTATCCTTTGGGATTTGTGCGGGAACATGGATGCGGGATGCCGGTCGTTCGCATAGAGATGAACAACGCATCTTCATTACCATTGTTGAAGTTGAGATCGAGGGCGTGGTTTCGCACTCGATAAACCATCGGTAATGTAGGGTTGCGGCTTCTGATTCAGCGGTTTGAGGAGCTCCAGTGAGCTGGACTTGGACTTTCAAGAAAGAAAGTAGCCGGGGGTCCGATATAGAGCGATATTGAAATTTGGATATAAAGTTACAAAAACTGTTCCAAAGCATTTAAAGTGGTTTGAACAAGTGCCTATACAAGCATCGGTATTGCAAAAACCTGGTATCCAATAATGCTATCCTTGCCACAACGGGCAAACCTTTCCGACCATGAAAGGTAAGAGCAAGACGAACAGCTCCATAATGAACATGAGAATATCCCGTTGAACCCATTGTCGGGAAATTCGGAGGGATCGAAGAGTAACAAAGTACTCTTTTACGTGGCGGGAATAGGATGCTTTGGTCAAATTTGGAGGACTGGACATACTCCTTCACTTGCTTTGGTGTTTGATGGATCGGTTGGCGAATAGAGCGGATGGGTGAAAATGATGAGGTGGGTTTGGCAAAAGCGAGTAGGGGTTCATAAGAGGAAGTTGAGTTTCGAGATCTTAGTTTCATCACTAAGCGAAACTTCATAAAGATAATCTATCTTAGAAGCATTTGAAACTCGAAATTCCGGGAGGGGTTGAAGATGAAGAAGAGGGTGCAAGAGAAAGCGGTGCTTCGAGAATTTCTGGTTGTGTAGACATGTTGAGAAAAGATCTTCTCAAAGACTTTCGGATTCACCTATCAAGCGCATGGAATGGGTAATATTAAAAACGAAACCATGGCTCGATACCAATGAATGGACCTAGACTTAGAACCGGGGAAGGAGAGTAAGTTTCCGCGGGGATGCATCCCACATTGGGCGAACAACTAGTTCAAGCCCTTCGGGACAGCACATTAGCGTAAAACCACTCAGCCCTTTAGTTCGTTGAGCCTAGAGACACCCAAAAATTTCAGGATGGAAACGTTTCTAACCTACCCAAGCCGCATTTCTCGAAGGATCCTACCAGTGGAGAAGAAGAGGAATTTAGAAAGCCATTGAGAGTTTTTCACAAAGCACACACTTTACTTCAAGGGACTCGCCCAACATAATACATCCTCATGGCCTTATAAAGGCAAATGAGGTCACAAAGCAACAAACGGGGACCAAGCTCATGGGTCCGGTACAAACAAGGGGCAACGGGAATTATTCGCACACTATGAACAAGAATCGTACGTGAACAAGACATTCCCTAGCCTAGTGCTACGGTAAAAGTGAACAGTGGTTTTGCTACGGTGAAAATGTACGGACTCAACGGTCTCGTCCGTCGCGGGCATTGTAGCTACGATCGAGTCCGAGTCATCCGATTTGTCTTCTAGGAGATAAGCTTCGTACTTTCCCGCCGGAGGGCTTCAAGGTCTTCCGGTGAGAGAATCGATTTAGCCTTCTTGATGATGATGCTTGTTCATGAGCCCAATGTGATGCTTCTTCTTCGCCCAATTTGTTTCTTCGCTTGTAGGTCGTCTAGCGGTGAATGCTTGGTTGAGGCCGGTTTGATGCCGTGCATAGTACGATGTGTCCATGTTTTGGGATGAGGACGAAGGTCCTTGTTCGTAGGGATTCGGGACGGAGGACCTCCAAAGCGTGCATAGGGATCTTGAGTAGACTGGACAATGTCATCTTCGTTTGTCATTTCATGCTCTTGGGATGATGCGGCTTGTCCGTATTGCATGAGTGCTTCCTTAGCTTCGGAGCTAGGTCATAATGATCCCACGTAGTGGGTGCATTATTCCAAATATCTTCGGGAATGGTTTTGTTTTCTTGGCATAGGATTCTCTCGGAGTTCTCGATACTCGTTTTCACAAAATCGACGGATCTTGGATAAGATCTGTGAATCCTAGATTCTCGATTGTTCAAGTTAGGCTTATAGGATGTGGTTCCTATTTCAAGTGGTGCATTAAGAATACTACCATTATTTCTGCAAAAATTCCATGGACGTCTAAAAAACAGGATGGTATGGACTTCAGGATTTGGTGTCATGGTTCTCAGTTCTTTTTCCAAGTCTTGTTTCCAGCATGTAGGATGATAAAACCAATTTAGAAAGTCTAAAAGATTTCTATCACATTCTTTTTCGATGTTTCTTCCGAGCAAGAATATCCCGGTGAGATTAGCAACGAATCTTCGGTGGGGATTTCAAAAGCTATCAAGTACTTATTAGTCAAGTACCATAACAAAGATTTTGAGCTGGTCGGGGAAATCATCTTCTTTCCGGATAAGAGGATGAATGAAAGGATAATTCAGATTTAACCCGAAAGGATAAAGAATCGAACCTCCATTGAATCTCGAATAGGTCCGTGTGACATTGCCACATGAGGTTCTCCAGATTTTCCCCAAGACTGCCATCATTCGGATTTGTTGGATGATTTCTTCGGGATATTTCCAGCTTGGCAAATCTCTCGATTTTCTCAATCTTGTATTTCACTCCATGATTTAGCATATGGAAAGCGGTGCCTTTTGATGTACATGTTGATTTCATTTGTTGCTTTGGGTCTTGACAAGAAGTCAAGCAAGCACATTCTTTTTTCCCGGAATATGTTTGGTTTCAAAAGAGTATTTTGAAAACCATTCAGCCCATCGTAGCAATTGAGAATTTGGAATTTGCTTTTGTTTAAACTTGGTCATCTGTGGAAAAGATGCCATATCTAATTCTACTAGGAAATGATGGCCAATGAGATGAAACTCAAATTTCTTGATTCCCTTTTTTTTGCTAAGATTTCTTTGAAAGTGGAATGGTAGTGCATTTCAGCTTGAGAAAACTTTCCACTTTTGTGAGCACAAGGAAGTCTCTTACCATCAATTTCTTCTTTTGGGACGGGCGCTTCAAGATTCATCATCGGCGTCGTTTGGAGAATCCTTTTGCCTGTTGATGGTATTTGCAATGGTGGGAGATTTTGCATAATCTCCTTGAGTTCAGCGACTGCTTTGGTTTGAATTTTTCCCCAAGGTGGGGAATTCTTCTTCAGCATGGATGTATTATGTTGGGCAGAGTCCCTTGAAGTAAAGTGTGTGCTTTGTGAAAAACTCTCAATGGCTTTCTAAATTCCTCTTCTTCTCCAGCCTGGTAGGATCCTTCGAGAAATGCAGCTTGGGTAGGTTAGAAACGTTTCCATCCTGAAATTTTTGGGTGTCTCTAGGCTCGAACTAAAGGGCTGAGTGGTTTTACGCTAACAAGTTGTCCCGAAGGGCTTGAACTAGTTGTTCGCCCAATGTGGGATGCATCCGCAGAAACTTACTCTCCTTCCCCGGTTCTAAGTCTAGGTCCATTCATTGGTATCGAGCCATGGTTTCGTTTTTAATATTACCCATTCCATGCGCTTGATAGGTGAATCCAAAGTCTTTGAGAAGATCTTTTCTCAACATGTCTACACAACCAGAAATTCTCGAAGCACCAGTTTCTCTTGCACCCTCTTCTTCATCTTCAACCCCTCCAGAATTTCGAGTTTCAAATGCTTCTAAGATAGATTATCTTTATGAAGTTTCGCTTAGTGATGAAACTAAGATCTCGTAAACTCAACTTCCTCTTATGAACCCCTACTCGCCCAACATAATACATCCTCATGGCCTTATAAAGGCAAATGAGGTCACAAAGCAACAAACAGGACCAAGCTCATGGGTCCGGTACAAACAAGGGCAACGGGAATTATTCGCACACTATGAACAGTAACTGTACTGTGAACAGTACATTCCCTAGCCTAGTGCTACAGTAAAAGTGAACAGTGGTTTTGCTACAGTGAAAATGTACGGACTCAACGGTCTCGTCCGTCGCGGGCATTGTAGCTACAGACTGAGTCTGAGTCATCTGAGCTGTCTTCTAGGAGATAAGCTTCGTACTTCTGCTGGAGGGCTTCAAGGTCTTCTGGTGAGAGAATCTGATTTAGCCTTCTTGATGATGATGCTTGTTCATGAGCCCAATGTGATGCTTCTTCTTCTGCCCAATTTGTTTCTTCGCTTGTAGGTCGTCTAGCAGGAATGCTTGGTTGAGGCCGTTTGATGCTCCGTGCATAGTACGATGTGTCCATGTTTTGGGATGAGGACGAAGGTCCTTGTTCGTAGGGATTCGGGACAGAGGACCTCCAAAGCGTGCATAGGGATCTTGAGTAGACCGGACAATGTCATCTTCGTTTGTCATTTCATGCTCTTGGGATGATGCGGCTTGTCGTATTGCATGAGTGCTTCCTTAGCTTCGGAGCTAGGTCATAATGATCCCACGTAGTGGGTGCATTATTCCAAATATCTTCGGGAATGGTTTTGTTTTCTTGGCATAGGATTCTCCGGAGTTCTCGATACTCGTTTTCACAAAATCCCGACAGATCTTGGATAAGATCCGTGAATCCTAGCTTCTCGATTGTTCAAGTTAGGCTTATAGGATGTGGTTCCTATTTCAAGTGGTGCATTAAGAATACTACCATTATTTCGCAAAAATTCCATGGACGTCTAAAAAACAGGATGGTATGGACTTCAGGATTTGGTGTCATGGTTCTCAGTTCTTTTTCCAAGTCTTGTTTCCAAAGCATGTAGGATGATAAAACCAATTTAGAAAGTCTAAAAGATTTCTATCACATTCTTTTTCGATGTTTCTTCCGAGCAAGAATATCCTGGTGAGATTAGCAACGAATCTTCTGGTGGGGATTTCAAAAGCTATCAAGTACTTATTAGTCAAGTACCATAACAGCATTTTGAGCTGGTCAGGGAAATCATCTTCTTTCCGAGATAAGAGGATGAATGAAAGGATAATTCAGATTTAACCCGAAAGGATAAAGAATCGAACCTCCATTGAATCGAATAGGTCCGTGTGACATTGCCACATTAGGTTCTCCGCATTTTCCCCAAGACGTCATTCGGATTTGCTGGATGATTTCTTCGGGATATTTCCAGCTTGGCAAATCTCTCGATTTTCTCAATCTTGTATTTCACTCCATGATTTAGCATATGGAAAGCAGGCCTTTTGATGTACATGTTGATTTCAGTTTGTTGCTTTGGGTCTTGACAAGAAGTCGGCAAGCACATTCTTTTTCCGGAATATGTTTGGTTTCAAAAGAGTATTTTGAAAACCATTCAGCCCATCGTAGCAATTGAGAATTTGGAATTTGCTTTTGTTTAAACTTGGTCATCTGTGGAAAAGATGCCATATCTAATTCTACTAGGAAATGATGGCCAATGAGATGAAACTCAAATTTCTTGATTCCCTTTTTTACTGCTAAGATTTCTTTGAAAGTGGAATGGTAGTGCATTTCAGCTTGAGAAAACTTTCCACTTTTGTGAGCACAAGGAAGTCTCTTACCATCAATTTCTTCGAACAGACGGTTGCCCAAGTATTCATCACCGGCGCGTCGGTTTGGAGAATCCTTTTGCCCGTTGATGGTATTTGCAATGGTGGGAGATTTTGCATAATCTCCTTGAGTTCGCCGATCGCTTTGGTTTGAATTTTTCCCAAGGTGGGGAATTCTTCTTCAGCATGGATGTATTATGTTGGGCAGAGTCCCTTGAAGTAAAGTGTGTGCTTTGTGAAAAACTCTCAATGGCTTTCTAAATTCCTCTTCTTCTCCAGCTGGTAGGATCCTTCGAGAAATGCTTGGGTAGGTTAGAAACGTTTCCATCCTGAAATTTTTGGGTGTCTCTAGGCTCGAACTAAAGGGCTGAGTGGTTTTCTCGCTAACAGTTGTCCCCGAAGGGCTTGAACTAGTTGTTCGCCCAATGTGGGATGCATCCCTACAGAAACTTACTCTCCTTCCCCGGTTCTAAGTCTAGGTCCATTCATTGGTATCGAGCCATGGTTTCGTTTTTAATATTACCCATTCCATGCGCTTGATAGGTGAATCCGTCTTTGAGAAGATCTTTTCTCAACATGTCTACACAACCGAGAAATTCTCGAAGCACCGTTTCTCTTGCACCCTCTTCTTCATCTTCAACCCCTCCAGAATTTCGAGTTTCAAATGCTTCTAAGATAGATTATCTTTATGAAGTTTCGCTTAGTGATGAAACTAAGATCTCGTAAACTCAACTTCCTCTTATGAACCCCTACTCGCCCAACATAATACATCCTCATGGCCTTATAAAGGCAAATGAGGTCACAAAGCAACAAACAGGACCAAGCTCATGGGTCCGGGTACAAACAAGGGGCAACGGGAATTATTCGCACACTATGAACAGTAACTGTACTGTGAACAGTACATTCCCTAGCCTAGTGCTACAGTAAAAGTGAACAGTGGTTTTGCTACAGTGAAAATGTACGGACTCAACGGTCTCGTCCGTCGCGGGCATTGTAGCTACGGATCGAGTCCGAGTCATCCGAGCTGTCTTCTAGGAGATAAGCTTCGTACTTCCGCCTTTGGAGGGCTTCAAGGTCTTCTCGGTGAGAGAATCTGATTTAGCCTTCTTGATGATGATGCTTGTTCATGAGCCCAATGTGATGCTTCTTCTTCGCCCAATTTGTTTCTTCGCTTGTAGGTCGTCTAGCAGAATGCTTGGTTGAGGCCGGTTTGATGCCCGTGCATAGTACGATGTGTCCATGTTTTGGGATGAGGACGAAGGTCCTTGTTCGTAGGGATTCTCGGGGAGAGGACCTCCAAAGCGTGCATAGGGATCTTGAGTAGACTGGACAATGTCATCTTCGTTTGTCATTTCATGCTCTTGGGATGATGCAGCTTGTCTGTATTGCATGAGTGCTTCCTTAGCTTCTGGAGCTAGGTCATAATGATCCCACGTAGTGGGTGCATTATTCCAAATATCTTCAGGAATGGTTTTGTTTTCTTGGCATAGGATTCTCTCGGAGTTCTCGATACTCGTTTTCACAAAATCCGACGATCTTGGATAAGATCTGTGAATCCTAGCTTCTCGATTGTTCAAGTTAGGCTTATAGGATGTGGTTCCTATTTCAAGTGGTGCATTAAGAATACTACCATTATTTCTGCAAAAATTCCATGGACGTCTAAAAAACAGGATGGTATGGACTTCAGGATTTGGTGTCATGGTTCTCAGTTCTTTTTCCAAGTCTTGTTTCCAAAGATGTAGGATGATAAAACCAATTTAGAAAGTCTAAAAGATTTCTATCACATTCTTTTTCGATGTTTCTTCCGAGCAAGAATATCCTGGTGAGATTAGCAACGAATCTTCGGTGGGGATTTCAAAAGCTATCAAGTACTTATTAGTCAAGTACCATAACAAGCATTTTGAGCTGGTCGGGAAATCATCTTCTTTCCGATAAGAGGATGAATGAAAGGATAATTCAGATTTAACCCGAAAGGATAAAGAATCGAACCTCCATTGAATCTGAATAGGTCTGTGTGACATTGCCACATAAGGTTCTCCAGATTTTCCCCAAGACTGTCATTCTGGATTTGCTGGATGATTTCTTCGGGATATTTCCAGCTTGGCAAATCTCTGATTTTCTCAATCTTGTATTTCACTCCATGATTTAGCATATGGAAAGCAGGCCTTTTGATGTACATGTTGATTTTTTGTTGCTTTGGGTCTTGACAAGAAGTCGGCAAGCACATTCTTTTTTCCCGAATATGTTTGGTTTCAAAAGAGTATTTTGAAAACCATTCAGCCCATCGTAGCAATTGAGAATTTGGAATTTGCTTTTGTTTAAACTTGGTCATCTGTGGAAAAGATGCCATATCTAATTCTACTAGGAAATGATGGCCAATGAGATGAAACTCAAATTTCTTGATTCCCTTTTTTACTGCTAAGATTTCTTTGAAAGTGGAATGGTAGTGCATTTCAGCTTGAGAAAACTTTCCACTTTTGTGAGCACAAGGAAGTCTCTTACCATCAATTTCTTCGAACGGGACGGGCTGCCCAAGTATTCATCACTCGGCGTCGTTTGGAGAATCCTTTGCCTCGTTGATGGTATTTGCAATGGTGGGAGATTTTGCATAATCTCCTTGAGTTCGCCGATCGCTTTGGTTTGAATTTTTCCCAAGGTGGGGAATTCTTCTTCAAAGCATGGATGTATTATGTTGGGCGAGTCCCTTGAAGTAAAGTGTGTGCTTTGTGAAAAACTCTCAATGGCTTTCTAAATTCCTCTTCTTCTCCACTGGTAGGATCCTTCGAGAAATGCAGCTTGGGTAGGTTAGAAACGTTTCCATCCCGAAATTTTTGGGTGTCTCTAGGCTCGAACTAAAGCTGAGTGAGTGGTTTTACGCTAACTGTTGTCCCTGAAGGGCTTGAACTAGTTGTTCGCCCAATGTGGGATGCATCCCTACAGGAAACTTACTCTCCTTCCCTGGTTCTAAGTCTAGGTCCATTCATTGGTATCAGAGCCATGGTTTCGTTTTTAATATTACCCATTCCATGCGCTTGATAGGTGAATCCGGTCTTTGAGAAGATCTTTTCTCAACATGTCTACACAACCGAAATTCTCGAAGCACCAGTTTCTCTTGCACCCTCTTCTTCATCTTCAACCCCTCCAGAATTTCGAGTTTCAAATGCTTCTAAGATAGATTATCTTTATGAAGTTTCGCTTAGTGATGAAACTAAGATCTCAGAAACTCAACTTCCTCTTATGAACCCCTACTCTGCCCAACATAATACATCCTCATGGCCTTATAAAGGCAAATGAGGTCACAAAGCAACAAACGGGGACCAAGCTCATGGGTCCGGTACAAACAAGGGGCAACGGGAATTATTCGCACACTATGAACAAGAATCGTACCGTGAACAAGACATTCCTAGCCTAGTGCTACGAGTAAAAGTGAACAAAGTGGTTTTGCTACGGTGAAAATGTACGGACTCAACGGTCTCGTCCGTCGCGGGCATTGTAGCTACAGATCGAGTCCGAGTCATCGAGCTGTCTTCTAGGAGATAAGCTTCGTACTTCCGCGGAGGGCTTCAAGGTCTTCGGTGAGAGAATCGATTTAGCCTTCTTGATGATGATGCTTGTTCATGAGCCCAATGTGATGCTTCTTCTTTCGCCCAATTTGTTTCTTCGCTTGTAGGTCGTCTAGCGGGAATGCTTGGTTGAGGCCGGTTTGATGCCGTGCATAGTACGATGTGTCCATGTTTTGGGATGAGGACGAAGGTCCTTGTTCGTAGGGATTCTGGGACAGAGGACCTCCAAAGCGTGCATAGGGATCTTGAGTAGACTGGACAATGTCATCTTCGTTTGTCATTTCATGCTCTTGGGATGATGCAGCTTGTCTGTATTGCATGAGTGCTTCCTTAGCTTCGGAGCTAGGTCATAATGATCCCACGTAGTGGGTGCATTATTCCAAATATCTTCGGGAATGGTTTTGTTTTCTTGGCATAGGATTCTCGGAGTTCTCGATACTCGTTTTCACAAAATCGACGGATCTTGGATAAGATCCGTGAATCCTAGCTTCTCGATTGTTCAAGTTAGGCTTATAGGATGTGGTTCCTATTTCAAGTGGTGCATTAAGAATACTACCATTATTTCTGCAAAAATTCCATGGACGTCTAAAAACGGGATGGTATGGACTTGAGATTTGGTGTCATGGTTCTCAGTTCTTTTTCCAAGTCTTGTTTCAAGCATGTAGGATGATAAAACCAATTTAGAAAGTCTAAAAGATTTCTATCACATTCTTTTTCGATGTTTCTTCCGAGCAAGAATATCCTGGTGAGATTAGCAACGAATCTTCGGGTGGGGATTTCAAAAGCTATCAAGTACTTATTAGTCAAGTACCATAACAAAGATTTTGAGCTGGTCGGGAAATCATCTTCTTTCCGGATAAGAGGATGAATGAAAGGATAATTCAGATTTAACCCGAAAGGATAAAGAATCGAACCTCCATTGAATCGAATAGGTCCGTGTGACATTGCCACATAAGGTTCTCCCGATTTTCCCCAAGACTGTCATTCCGGGATTTGCTTGGATGATTTCTTCGGGATATTTCCAGCTTGGCAAATCTCTCGATTTTCTCAATCTTGTATTTCACTCCATGATTTAGCATATGGAAAGCAGTGCCTTTTGATGTACATGTTGATTTCAGCTGTTGCTTTGGGTCTTGACAAGAAGTCGGCAAGCACATTCTTTTTCCCGGAATATGTTTGGTTTCAAAAGAGTATTTTGAAAACCATTCAGCCCATCGTAGCAATTGAGAATTTGGAATTTGCTTTTGTTTAAACTTGGTCATCTGTGGAAAAGATGCCATATCTAATTCTACTAGGAAATGATGGCCAATGAGATGAAACTCAAATTTCTTGATTCCCTTTTTTGCTAAGATTTCTTTGAAAGTGGAATGGTAGTGCATTTCAGCTTGAGAAAACTTTCCACTTTTGTGAGCACAAGGAAGTCTCTTACCATCAATTTCTTGAAACGGGACGGGCTGCCCAAGTATTCATCACTCGGCGTCGGTTTGGAGAATCCTTTTGCCTCGTTGATGGTATTTGCAATGGTGGGAGATTTTGCATAATCTCCTTGAGTTCAAATTTGCTTTGGTTTGAATTTTTCCCCAAGGTGGGGAATTCTTCTTCAGCATGGATGTATTATGTTGGGCAGAGTCCCTTGAAGTAAAGTGTGTGCTTTGTGAAAAACTCTCAATGGCTTTCTAAATTCCTCTTCTTCTCCAGCCTGGTAGGATCCTTCGAGAAATGCGGCTTGGGTAGGTTAGAAACGTTTCCATCCTGAAATTTTTGGGTGTCTCTAGGCTCGAACTAAAGGGCTGAGTGGTTTTACGCTAACAGCTGTCCCCGAAGGGCTTGAACTAGTTGTTCGCCCAATGTGGGATGCATCCCAGAAACTTACTCTCCTTCCCCGGTTCTAAGTCTAGGTCCATTCATTGGTATCGAGCCATGGTTTCGTTTTTAATATTACCCATTCCATGCGCTTGATAGGTGAATCCAAAGTCTTTGAGAAGATCTTTTCTCAACATGTCTACACAACCAGAAATTCTCGAAGCACCAGTTTCTCTTGCACCCTCTTCTTCATCTTCAACCCCTCCAGAATTTCGAGTTTCAAATGCTTCTAAGATAGATTATCTTTATGAAGTTTCGCTTAGTGATGAAACTAAGATCTCAGAAACTCAACTTCCTCTTATGAACCCCTACTCTGCCCAACATAATACATCCTCATGGCCTTATAAAGGCAAATGAGGTCACAAAGCAACAAACAGGGACCAAGCTCATGGGTCCGGGTACAAACAAGGGGCAACGGGAATTATTCGCACACTATGAACGAATCGTATGCGTGAAGACATTCCCTAGCCTAGTGCTACAATAAAAGTGAACAAGTGGTTTTGCTACGGTGAAAATGTACGGACTCAACGGTCTCGTCCGTCGCGGGCATTGTAGCTACGGATCGAGTCCGAGTCATCTCGAGCTGTCTTCTAGGAGATAAGCTTCGTACTTCGGAGGGCTTCAAGGTCTTACGGTGAGAGAATCTGATTTAGCCTTCTTGATGATGATGCTTGTTCATGAGCCCAATGTGATGCTTCTTCTTACGCCCAATTTGTTTCTTCGCTTGTAGGTCGTCTAGCGGGAATGCTTGGTTGAGGCCCGGTTTGATGCCGTGCATAGTACGATGTGTCCATGTTTTGGGATGAGGACGAAGGTCCTTGTTCGTAGGGATTCGGGACGGAGAGGACCTCCAAAGCGTGCATAGGGATCTTGAGTAGACTGGACAATGTCATCTTCGTTTGTCATTTCATGCTCTTGGGATGATGCGGCTTATGCATATTGCATGAGTGCTTCCTTAGCTTCACGGAGCTAGGTCATAATGATCCCACGTAGTGGGTGCATTATTCCAAATATCTTCGGGAATGGTTTTGTTTTCTTGGCATAGGATTCTCTGGAGTTCTCGATACTCGTTTTCACAAAATCGACGAGATCTTGGATAAGATCTCGTGAATCCTAGCTTCTCGATTGTTCAAGTTAGGCTTATAGGATGTGGTTCCTATTTCAAGTGGTGCATTAAGAATACTACCATTATTTCTGCAAAAATTCCATGGACGTCTAAAAAACAGGATGGTATGGACTTGGGATTTGGTGTCATGGTTCTCGATTCTTTTTCCAAGTCTTGTTTCCAGCATGTAGGATGATAAAACCAATTTAGAAAGTCTAAAAGATTTCTATCACATTCTTTTCGATGTTTCTTCCGAGCAAGAATATCCTGGTGAGATTAGCAACGAATCTTCGGTGGGGATTTCAAAAGCTATCAAGTACTTATTAGTCAAGTACCATAACAAAGCATTTTGAGCTGGTCGGGAAATCATCTTCTTTCCAGATAAGAGGATGAATGAAAGGATAATTCAGATTTAACCCGAAAGGATAAAGAATCGAACCTCCATTGAATCTCGAATAGGTGTGTGACATTGCCACATAAGGTTCTCAGATTTTCCCAAGACTGTCATTCGGATTTCTTTGGATGATTTCTTCGGGATATTTCCAGCTTGGCAAATCTCTGATTTTCTCAATCTTGTATTTCACTCCATGATTTAGCATATGGAAAGCGGGCCTTTTGATGTACATGTTGATTTCAAATTTGTTGCTTTGGGTCTTGACAAGAAGTCAGCCAAGCACATTCTTTTTCCGGAATATGTTTGGTTTCAAAAGAGTATTTTGAAAACCATTCAGCCCATCGTAGCAATTGAGAATTTGGAATTTGCTTTTGTTTAAACTTGGTCATCGTGGAAAAGATGCCATATCTAATTCTACTAGGAAATGATGGCCAATGAGATGAAACTCAAATTTCTTGATTCCCTTTTTTATCGCTAAGATTTCTTTGAAAGTGGAATGGTAGTGCATTTCAGCTTGAGAAAACTTTCCACTTTTGTGAGCACAAGGAAGTCTCTTACCATCAATTTCTTGAACGGGACGGGCTGCCCAGATTCATCTTTGGCGTCGGTTTGGAGAATCCTTTTACTGTTGATGGTATTTGCAATGGTGGGAGATTTTGCATAATCTCCTTGAGTTCGCCGATCGCTTTGGTTTGAATTTTTCCCCAAGGTGGGAATTCTTCTTCAGCATGGATGTATTATGTTGGGCAGAGTCCCTTGAAGTAAAGTGTGTGCTTTGTGAAAAACTCTCAATGGCTTTCTAAATTCCTCTTCTTCTCCCACTGGTAGGATCCTTCGAGAAATGCAGCTTGGGTAGGTTAGAAACGTTTCCATCCTGAAATTTTTGGGTGTCTCTAGGCTCGAACTAAAGGGCTGAGTGGTTTTTACGCTAATGTGTTTGTCCCGAAGGGCTTGAACTAGTTGTTCGCCCAATGTGGGATGCATCCCTGCAGGAAACTTACTCTCCTTCCCTGGTTCTAAGTCTAGGTCCATTCATTGGTATCAGAGCCATGGTTTCGTTTTTAATATTACCCATTCCATGCGCTTGATAGGTGAATCCAGTGCTGAGAAGATCTTTTCTCAACATGTCTACACAACCAGAAATTCTCGAAGCACCAGTTTCTCTTGCACCCTCTTCTTCATCTTCAACCCCTCCAGAATTTCGAGTTTCAAATGCTTCTAAGATAGATTATCTTTATGAAGTTTCGCTTAGTGATGAAACTAAGATCTCGAAACTCAACTTCCTCTTATGAACCCCTACTCTGCCCAACATAATACATCCTCATGGCCTTATAAAGGCAAATGAGGTCACAAAGCAACAAACGGGGACCAAGCTCATGGGTCCGGCACAAACAAGGGGCAACGGGAATTATTCGCACACTATGAACAAGAATCGCATCGTGAACAAGTACATTCCCTAGCCTAGTGCTACAGTAAAAGTGAACAGTGGTTTTGCTACAGTGAAAATGTACGGACTCAACGGTCTCGTCCGTCGCGGGCATTGTAGCTACAGACTGAGTCTGAGTCATCTGAGCTGTCTTCTAGGAGATAAGCTTCGTACTTCGCCGGAGGGCTTCAAGGTCTTCGGTGAGAGAATCTGATTTAGCCTTCTTGATGATGATGCTTGTTCATGAGCCCAATGTGATGCTTCTTCTTTACGCCCAATTTGTTTCTTCGCTTGTAGGTCGTCTAGCAGGAATGCTTGGTTGAGGCCAGTTTGATGCCTGTGCATAGTACGATGTGTCCATGTTTTGGGATGAGGACGAAGGTCCTTGTTCGTAGGGATTCGGGGGGAGAGGACCTCCAAAGCGTGCATAGGGATCTTGAGTAGACCGGACAATGTCATCTTCGTTTGTCATTTCATGCTCTTGGGATGATGCGGCTTGTCCGTATTGCATGAGTGCTTCCTTAGCTTCGGAGCTAGGTCATAATGATCCCACGTAGTGGGTGCATTATTCCAAATATCTTCGGGAATGGTTTTGTTTTCTTGGCATAGGATTCTCTCGGAGTTCTCGATACTCGTTTTCACAAAATCGCGAGATCTTGGATAAGATCCGTGAATCCTAGCTTCTCGATTGTTCAAGTTAGGCTTATAGGATGTGGTTTTCCGACCATGAAAGGTAAGAGCAAGACGAACAGCTCCATAATGAACATGAGAATATCCCTGTTGAACCCATTGTCTGGGAAATTCTGGAGGGATCTGAAGAGTAACAAAGTACTCTTTTTCTGTGGCAGGAATAGGATTATTGGATACCAGGTTTTTGCAATACCAGCATGCTTGTATAGGCACTGTTCAAACCACTTTAAATGCTGGAACAGTTTTTGTAACTTTATATCCAAATTTCAATATCGCTCTATCGGACCTGACTACTTTCTTTCTTGAAAGTCCAAGTCCAAACTCACGGAGCTCCTCAAACCGCTGAAGCCAGTAGCTGCAACCCTACATTACCAGATGGTTTATCGAGTGCGAGAACCACGCCCTCGATCTCAACTTCAACAATGGTAATGAAGATGCGTTGTTCATCTCTATGCGAACGACCAGGCATCCCGCATCCATGTTCCAGACAAATCCCAAAGGATACATTGGCCAAGCTTCTTCCGAAACTTGGATTACCAACTATGAAAAGCTACATCAAAGCACAACAAGCCTTTCCAGTCCACTGACTCAGAGTTTGTACGGAAAAAAGATGGAACTGTTTCCATCAAATTTGGCAAAGAAAAGGAAGAAAGTCCTTCTATCTTCCAGACCCTCTTCATGATTGAACCATGCGTTCCAGAATCTATCTCTGAACCAGACCCAAAAAGCATGTTCGACATTTCAATGGTGATGGACATCCTGTTCATTACTATAAAGACAATTATGGTCATTGTTTTTGGGATCCTTTTTGCCAGTGTTCTCACTGCATAAACTCTCCTGACGAGGTAGATCCTCTTGCAAGATCTCCACCTCGACGGAAAAAGCCAAAGGATAAGATGTACCAAAGGTACTTGAACGGAGATTCCTCTGTTGATACTCTTGGTGAGTGTGACAAATACCAGTTCATGGTCTCTTATGCACCACCTCCACCACCAGAATTCAGTACTATATCCCAAACCCCACAAGATCCACCAAAATCACCTCCACCTTCTCCTCCCCAGAAAAAACAAGCTCTTTCTCCATTCTATAAGCCAATCCTCAAATGGGCCAAGAAACATTCTTACCCGCTTGAAATCCCAACGAAGTACCACCCACTTCTTCTATTGCCATGTTTCACGGATCGACTTCCCTCCACTTGTTAAGGAAAGTTCTAAACTCTCATTCCCACCACCGAAGAGTTTATTGATCCACATGGTAGATACCGCCATGTTCCTAAAATTCCTACCCCCACCGATGTGGATGAACATGGAAGACAAAAGAAAACCCCCGCGGCCGAAGCCGTTTTAAATTGGCAATCGGAGACTCGTTGGCACAAAACAATGCCTTCAAGGCTATTGATTCCAAAATTGGAAACGTGCAACAAGATCTCCGAAGATACGATGAAGGTACCAAGAAGATACTTTCTCGAATTCCGAGAAAAGGCTTCAAGCCTTGGAATCAGGACAACATCTTGGGTACCATTATCTTGAAAATCCAAAGCCGAGAGATAGACAAACTCAAGAAGCAAATCCAACTTCTTGAGGAAGGAAAATTCAGACCCTTCGATCCATTAGCACCACTGTTCAAACCGGGTATACATCCCCAAAGACCACAAGTGTCTGTTTTTGCCAACATCCCACAAGATCTCTCCATAAGAGATCCGAGATATCGAAGCCGTCTTAAAGCCTTGAAAAAGGAAAAGGGGAAAGAGAAGACACCACCTACAGAATCAAGTTCAATTGTTATAAAAGAAAGACCAGACCAGATGATGTTATCAAACCCATTGGAATCCTTTTTGAAGGATTTGGGTAAACAAGAGATTAATTCCAGTACCCAACAGCCTGAGCTTGATCCTGTTATCCCAGAAAAGCAGATTTTGCAAACCACACAAAAATCCTCTACTACATCGACTCAAAGATCCATATCCTCTTTCTCATCCTTTTCAGATCACACAGTTGATTCTCCCTTGTTGTTCCACCAACCTCACAGATATTCATGGTGACACTCCTCCGGACTATGATTATGAAATGGAGAGAGAATCAAACTATTTCGATCCAGGACGGAGACAAGTAATCCCACTAGAACCAATCGCTAGGCATGTGTCTATGGCATCAAAACAATTCTTTTCCATTGACGATATTCCTTATTCGCAATGGCCACATAGACTTGAAGAATTTCATACTTGGTTGAGTACACAATCCATCACCAACCATGATATGAATGATGTCCTTTACAATTTTGTTACAAGGTTCACAGGAAGCCTCAAATTTTGGTGGCAATCACTCACAGAACAAGACCAGCTTACGTTCCTACTGTCACCAACTTACAGCCATGCCCTTATTTGCCTATATCATGTTTTTGTGGGAACACTGGAGATCTCAAAGAACTCAAAAAAGAGAATTCTTTGAAAGAAGATCTTTGCTCTCTTGAGAAAAAGCATCTTGATAAGCATTATAGATTAATGCTTGACTCTTTACCAAATTGGCGCAGATCCAAATCTTAAGCATGTTTTCCTTACTTCTATCCCTAAGGAGTTATCGAGATGGTTGAAAGATCTTTCTTTGGAAAGCAAAGAAGGATCCAAGACGTTCCCATGGGAGAAATCCAGCAAGAAGTCCATCTATGTCTTGAAGAATTATGCTTGAAGCGCCGAATGGTCCAAACATACATCGAGATGACAAGCGACTTGAAAGCGCTTGTTCTCATCGGAAGCTAAAAATCAAATGCTCCAGACAAGATTGTGATGGTACTTGCGGCCGTATTCACGGAAGAAAAAGCACTACAAGAAGTATTCCGTAAAGAAATCCAGACATGGCCCTAAGCATTTCCGGAGAAAGAAGAAATGGCGATACCTACGCAAAAGAAAGGATCGCACCGGTCATAAGAAATCAAGCCGTTGTTACATCTGCAACAAGAAAGGACATTTTGCCAAAAATTGTCCACAGGCGAAAAAAGGTCAGAATCATCTCATAGAAAATGAAACAGGTTTTTCACTTGAAAATGATGATATTGAATCTTTATTCTCTGCGATGACGAACCAACCGAACAAACACTTTGTGTTATCCCTTTTTATCAAACTTCCGGTGAAACCGAGATCGACTCGAGAATGCGAAGACATTTTTCATATATCTCCCACATCTTGAGCCAAATCGACATATTCTCAAGTCATACTCTTTGTCCCCATTTTCCGTGAAAATTTTTACCTCGAAGTTTGCTAAACCAATCAATGTCATTGCTCTCATTGATACCGGAGCAAGTTGTTCGATTCTAGATACTAAAATTCTACCCGAAGAATTCCGGACTCCCTACATCGATATTTCAGTGCCGTCAGGAGACACTTTCTCCACAAATGTCAGAACCACTCCAGTCACCATCCAGTTTTTTCCTCAGTGTTCCATGACGACAAAGATTTTTGGATCAAACCTTCCCAATAAAGATCTGATAATTGGGTGGGATGTCATGACTCAAATCTCGGCTTCGCATTATTCCTGGAAAAGGTCTCAGATATAAAGACCAATTCTCTGAGTTTGTCAATATTCAGAGACTCTTTTCCATTGAGATGAGTTTATTAGATCCAATCATGCAAAAGTTGCTAGAATCTTGTTCAGAATCCCATTCAGAATTCACTCAAAAATGTTCTCATCCCTTATGGAAAAATCCCGAGTTTTTGTCCGCCTTCCCTTCAAGAAAAATGAAGATATCAATCCAACCAAGGCGAGTCATACGGGAATGAACCCGAGAACATTTGGTTCTAGCTCAAAGGGAATGCTCAGATTTATTACAGCAAGGCCTCATTGAAACCTCGATTCTCAATGGGCACTGTGAAGCTTTTATGTCAATAAACGTCTTGAGCAAAATAGAGGGAAAATGAGATTGGTAATTAATTATCAACCCCTCAACCTTTTTCTCCAAGATGACAAATTCCCTTTACCATCCAGAGATTCTCTCTTTCTTGGTTTAACCAAAGCCCACATCTATTCCAAATTCGACCTCAAAGCCGGATTTTGGCAATTGGGTATCCATCTGAAGACAGACCCAAAACAGGATTCCGTATCCCGAACCAAGCACTTCCAGTGGAAAGTTCTTCCTTTCGGCCTAAAGGTAGCCCCATCCTTGTTCCAAAAGGCCATGTGTCGAATTTTCCAACCAATCTTGCCAAGTGCAGCAGTATACATCGACGATATTCTGCTCTACAGTCCTGATGAGCAGTCACACTGTCAACTTCTTGAGCAGTTCTCAGAAATAGTAAGAAAGCATGGCATTATGCTTTCTCAAAGAAAAATGAATATTGCCCAAACAGAAATTGAATTTCTTGGTATGCACCTCAACAAAGGAACATACTATCCAGGGCCACATATTGCTCAAGAATTATTGAAGTTTCCTGTGGATAACTTCACGACAAAACAAGTTCAGCAATTTTTAGGGATAATCAATTATCTCAGAGACTTTGTCCCTAATATTGCAAAACTTCTGATTCCTTTGCAATCCATGCTGAAGAAGAATTCCCCACCTTGGGGAAAAATTCAAACCAAAGCAGTCGCTGAACTCAAGGAGATTATGCAAAATCTCCCACCATTGCAAATACCATCAACAGGCAAAAGGATTCTCCAAACTGACGCCAGTGATGAATACTGGGCAGCCGTCCTGTTCGAAGAAATTGATGGTAAGAGACTTCCTTGTGCTCACAAAAGTGGAAAGTTTTCTCAAGCTGAAATGCACTACCATTCCACTTTCAAAGAAATCTTAGCAGTAAAAAAGGGAATCAAGAAATTTGAGTTTCATCTCATTGGCCATCATTTCCTAGTAGAATTAGATATGGCATCTTTTCCACAGATGACCAAGTTTAAACAAAAGCAAATTCCAAATTCTCAATTGCTACGATGGGCTGAATGGTTTTCAAAATACTCTTTTGAAACCAAACATATTCCGGGAAAAAAGAATGTGCTTGCTGACTTCTTGTCAAGACCCAAAGCAACAGCTGAAATCAACATGTACATCAAAAGGCCTGCTTTCCATATGCTAAATCATGGAGTGAAATACAAGATTGAGAAAATCAGAGATTTGCCAAGCTGGAAATATCCCGAAGAAATCATCCAGCAAATCCAGAATGACAGTCTTGGGGAAAATCTGGAGAACCTCATGTGGCAATGTCACACAGACCTATTCAAATTCAATGGAGGTTCGATTCTTTATCCTTTCGGGTTAAATCTGAATTATCCTTTCATTCATCCTCTTATCGGAAAGAAGATGATTTCCCGACCACTCAAAATGCTGTTATGGTACTTGACTAATAAGTACTTGATAGCTTTTGAAATCCCCACCGGAGAAGATTCGTTGCTAATCTCACCAGGATATTCTTGCTCGGAAGAAACATCGAAAAAGAATGTGATAGAAATCTTTTAGACTTTCTAAATTGGTTTTATCATCCTACATGCTGGAAACAAGACTTGGAAAAAGAACTGAGAACCATGACACCAAATCCTGAAGTCCATACCATCCTGTTTTTTAGACGTCCATGGAATTTTTGCAGAAATAATGGTAGTATTCTTAATGCACCACTTGAAATAGGAACCACATCCTATAAGCCTAACTTGAACAATCGAGAAGTTAGGATTCACAAGATCTTATCCAAGATCGTCGATTTTGTGAAAACGAGTATCGAGAACTCAGAGAATCCTATGCCAAGAAAAACAAAACCATTCATGAAGATATTTGGAATAATGCACCTCACTACGTGGGATCATTATGACCTAGCTCCGAAGCTAAGGAAGCACTCATGCAACACAGACAAGCTGCATCATCCCAAGAGCATGAAATGACAAACGAAGATGACATTGTCCGATCTCACTCAAGATCCCTATGCACGCTTTGGAGGTCCTCTCGTCCGAATCCCTACGAACAAGGACCTTCGTCCTCATCCCAAAACATGGACACATCGTACTTATGCACAGCATCAAACCGGCCTCAACCAAGCATTCGCTAGACGACCTACAAGCGAAGAAACAAATTGGGCAGAAGAAGAAGCATCACATTGGGCTCATGAACAAGCATCATCATCAAGAAGGCTAAATCAGATTCTCTCACCGAAGACCTTGAAGCCCTCCAGCGAAGTACGAAGCTTATCTCCTAGAAGACAGCTCGGATGACTCGAGACTCATGCCGTAGCTACAATGCCCGCGACGGACGAGACCGTTGAGTCCGTACATTTTCACCGTAGCAAAACCACTGTTCACTTTTATCGTAGCACTAGGCTAGGGGAATGTACTGTTCACGGTACGATTCGTTCATAGTGTGCGAATAATTCCCGTTGCCCTTGTTTGTACCGGACCCATGAGCTTGGCCTGTTTGTTGCTTTGTGACCTCATTTGCCTTTATAAGGCCATGAGGATGTATTATGTTAGGCGAGTCCCTTGAAGTAAAGTGTGCTTTGTGAAAAACTCTCATGGCTTTCTAAATTCCTCTTCTTCTCCAGCCTGGTAGGATCCTTCGAGAAATGCAGCTTGGGTAGGTTAGAAACGTTTCCATCCCGAAATTTTGGGTGTCTCTAGGCTCGAACTAAAAGGGCTGAGTGGTCACACGCTAACAGGCTCCCCGGGGCTTGAACTAGTTGTTCGCCCTAATGTGGGATGCATCCTGCAGGAAACTTACTCTCCTTCCCTGGTTCTACCAATGGCGGCGGCAGCCGATCGGCGGGCGTTTGGCATCCACGGGTGACGGTTGGGCAACAGGCGATGACAAGAGTGAACGATGAAGAAAGTTTTGATTTCATTTCGTTGGAAATGAAGTTTAAAAATTTTAACTTTTAATTTCTATTTCAAATCTATTTCTTAATATAACTTTTGTCCGAAATAGAAAAATGAAATCGTTATCAAATAGATTGTTAAATGTACATTAGTGGAATGAGAAACGGAGATAAATAAAAATCTTTGTCATGCGCACCCAAAGATCCCCAAACTAAATTTATAATAATAAAATGAAAATAACCTAAATCTAGTACTAAAGTCACACGACTAGATTAGGACCTATTTCCAAGCTATTTTCTGATTTTCTTTAAAATTTTAATTTTTTTTCGATTTTAAAATAAAGCACAAAATAGGGACTCGGGCCTGGTCCAAGCCCGGTCCACCAATCTCACGGACATGGGCCATAGGCACGAACTGGGCTTTATTATAGCAAGCCTCCCTTTAATTATAAACTCTCAGAAACCCATCTTCGGGGGGAAAAAAACCACCCTTTTTAGACCAGATTCAGCCCAAAATAACCGCATTGCTACTAGCTTAATATCCAGATTACTAAAACTTTTAACAAATCTACACCTAAATCAGACTTCACCATCGCTAGCCAACCTGCCTCGTCGCTAGCCGTTTCAAACTCTAGTCATTCAACATTTATGACCACAATATCACCACCAGCACAAATGGATCCGGAAATAGAGCAAAAACACGGTGGCAGCAATACTCTTTGGTAACAATGACATATATAGCAGGAATCATCATGCTCAATAACTATTGATGCTCAAAGTAATCTACAACCGGATGTAATCTAACACGGATTTGGTTCATGCATTTCTTCGAATAGGTGGTGGGCCAATCGGTCATACACCAATTTCAGGCAATGATTCATGATAAACTACTAGGACTAACCTTCCTGGGAACTTGAATCATCAACCCATTCACAAAGTTAACACCAAACATAGCAGATTTTCAGACACCACAGGTTTGGGTTTTCTTCCAAAAGTGACCGAGAGCAGGGCAGGGGAACCAGAGGCGTTGATGAAGGATCGAATATGAGATAACAATCTGCGAACTTCTCGGGTGCGAAACAGAGGTGCTGCCCCGGAATGGCAAGGACTGGCGGTTGTGGTGACCAATGGCGGAGGGGAGCGATGGAGAAGCTCTCTGAAGTGATGACGTGAGTCTCAATCGGCAGAATACGCGACTATGACTCCGGACTCCTCACGGACCGAAATCCGAGAACAGAGGCTATAACATGCGGTGACGGAGATGAAGTCCGATGACTGATGTGCGACGATGAATGGCACAGACACAGTGTTTAGAAACCAAAAGAGAAGGAAGTAGAAAAAGAGAGACTTCTGTTTCTCCATTTTAGCGTGCCGCTTGCCTCCTCTCCACCGGCGGAGAAAGATCAGACCATAAGGTGAGATTTACAGGGGTTGGCCTTGGATTCATGGTGTCTGGTCAAAGGTTAACCTCACCAAAGTCAGGGGATTTTAATCCCTACGAGGGCCTCCTGCGCCTATCCATTTGCTTTGTTGAGAGAGACGAGGAGCTGTCGTGATGTGTTCTTTATTTTTATGCGTCAGTGTCCGCACGCCCCATATCTCTAATTCCCTCCATATATTTTTCTTCCCTAAAGGAGGGAATCTTAAAAAATCTCAAGATCTTGCGATATATGAAATGAAGCCTTTCAGGGAGTTGTTTAGGTCTGTGCTTCTTGCGTCGTCTCTACACGCTTTGCACCTCTAATTTTCTTCCCTAGATAGGGGGAATTTTCAAGGATCTCGAGATTTAAATGAGTCGTGAGATGAAATCTTTTAGGAATTGGCTTAGATCTGTGCTTGTCTCCTCTTTGCTACTGGAAAAGATGAGACTAAATAGGTGAGATTTTTTCTTCAGGGCTTTCTCATCTTTGATCTTTAGTGGGCTCTGGGCTTCGTGTATGGGTTGGTTTTCATGGGTGGCAAGAATCCAAATTTTTATTTTTTTTATGGAGTTTAACTAAGCCTCCGAGAGTTTTGTGCAAAAAAAAGAAAATTATCCAAAAAGCCTTAAACTTATTTCATATTAAATTTGCCATTTGAGTCCTAGACATTCACTTTTTACCAATCAAGTCCATTCAGTCAAATTTGGCTAGAATGCAACACATGGATGTTGGATGTCCCATGTAGACATGATTGACATTAATACGAACAATTTTTAATAATAAATTAATATTTTCTCAATTTTTTTAATTTTTTCCTTTTTTCCTTTATTTTCTCTTTTCCTTCTTTATTATTTTTTTTATAACCAACTGACGAGGTTGCACCCTCGCTAGTTGTGGGCAAGAATCGCAGCTCTCCCTTAGATTTGTATGAGCCATGGCGACATTGCCTCGCCCATGCTAGTCCCCAAAATTTCACTTAATGAGTGACAACACTAAAAGAGGCAAAACCTTAGAAGAAATTAACCATTTTATAGGATAAACATCAGCCATTGTGACCCTTGCCTGCGCCTGTGATTTCCTCACCTAGACTTGGGAGCCAAGGCTAGGTGAGGGTTGTGTGATCCTCTCCTAGTGGCGGGTGAGAGTCTATGTTAACCGGTCGTGTCATGTAAGATGCATAGCGTCCACATCGGCATATTTCAACCAAAATTGGATAGATCAACTGAATTAGCAAAATTTAAAAATATTTATGACTCAATTGGAAAAATTAAAATGTTTAAGATTATATTGACAAACGTACAATAGGTTTAACATTCTTTTGGACAATTTTCCAACCAAAAAATGGTCAAGTTTTCTGAAAAGTGTGTGCTATGGATTTCATTTTTTTTTTTTAATGGAGTTGACCGAGCTGGATTTTTTCTTCCTTTCCCTATCTTTATTATTATTATTATTATTATTATTATTATTATTATTATTATTATTATTATTATTATTATTATTATTATTATACTTTTTTTTTGATAATTTGTTACAAATGTATCAAATCGAAGTTTTTTATAGTCGAAAAATTAGTTTGAGATAAATTTGTACAAAATGTATTAGTTGGGATTTTGTTATGATATTATTGACTCTTGACAAAATTATGAAAATGCACATAAGTTTTCGATGTGCAGGTTTCAACGTAGAGTAAGCATTTAAAAATGTTTTGCACTAAAAAAATGTTCAAATTCCTAAAACACAAGATTTATGGAAAATGAAAATAAAAAGTTGAAAGTGACATATCGTTAGTAGGACAGCTATATGTTGGGAGAGATGTTATCACGGCGTCAAAGCCCTTGTGCTATTGGAGTCTGGTCTCATTTGTTTCACAAAAATGAATGATTTTAAAAATATTTTCCTAAGAATAATAATTTGTATCATTTAAAATTATTAACCAATAAAAATAGTTTTCATTACTAAACATTTTCGTGTACGATAAAAAAGATTTTGTTAATTCATTTTTTTAAATGATCATTTTTAGGAAAAATATTCTAAATTTTTCATTTTTCACAAAATAAATGGAGCATAAAGCACTTGCAAAAGCGATATGATATATGGAAACAAACCGATATGATGTTTGTAGAATCTAATAGCTTATCACTCGTGAAGCTCAGCTCTAGTTGCTGAATGTAAGAAATGCTATGCTCAACTCAACTCGATAATGTTCAAGTGCGCCCTTGCCTAAGGGAAGCAAACCAAGTGGCTGACTTTAGGCCCTCCCATCTTTCTGCCTTTGTAAACCTCTCTAGCCCTTATGGGATATTTTATGTTCGAAAGCCCATCGAATTGTTCAAAAGTGTTGGATGATGCAATGAAATATTTCTTTCAACCCCCAAAAAAAAAAATTATACATGTTAGCTTTAGCAACAAAAAATGGTATTTGATTGCTATTTTTCTTTAGCAAGAGGATTCTAACGATCTTTCTTAGGACAAGAAAGTTCACCTTGAGTATGTAAATTATGTCCGTAGACATCCTGCTTGCCACATAGCCAACAGAAGTCGAAACTCGGATATTAATTAGAACATGAGATTATTTACAGTTTGCAACATTATTTCAAATAACATTCAATTATTCTTATTTATTCAGGGAGAAAGAGCATGGAGATATGGTTACATGGAGACCCTTGAAAGTGAATGTCAAATATAGCCATAATTACTTCACTCTAAACTTCCTAATAAGTGCAAATGGGCCGGTGAAATAATTAGACGTTATTCTAGTTTGGAATGAGCAATGCACGTTCAATCGTACACAAAAACTTGAATTTATATAACATAAGTTGAAGTTAGTTGTATAATTCGGATTCAAATCTTTCTGTCGCAAACCCAAAATTGTGTGAAGTCTTTGCATCCACAAATGTCAAACATATAGAAACAAACTGACCGGGCATCAAAGCCATGTAACGACCAGCTGCACTGTCAGGATTAGCTGGATCTGGTCCCCTCGGTACTTGTCGAGTTTGACTTCCTTTTCAAAATAGAGAATTCGCGACCTGGCTAACATCGTTGACTATGGACTATAAAGAAAAGTCAAATCCTGGAATCTTACTTTAGAAAATGGTATAATTAAACCTGAAAATATATTTTTATTAATTGGAAAAACTAGGCCGACAGCTGCATCTCATTTCTTTTGAGAAATTTCTTTTGTCCAAATAGAATTTTTTTTTTTTTCTTGGCCTAAATTAAATACTAATTAATTTTCTTTTTCGGCCCCAGTGAGAAATCATCTGACCTTCTTGACCTTAAATAACGCTACACCAGTCAGCTCATCACTCCATTCTCCTCCTACTTCAATCTCTCTCTCTCTCTCTCTCTCTCTCTCTCTCTCTCTCTCTCTCTCTCTCCATCCTGCAACCATTTCTTCAATTTGCTATAGAGCAATGGAGAACAGAGCAATGAAAGAACAGCACAAGGAGACGCCATCATCGTCAAAGAAGAGAAGAGTCGCAAGAGTCCCGCCAAAGAGAGGGCAGATCAAAGTGAGGATCTTTCAATCGCTGATCAAGAGAGTGAAGGAATTGGCGTCCATGGCTTCCGCAAAACAGAGCAGAAGGCGTAGCTGCTGCTGTAGCTGTAGCAGCAAGTAGCCGTCGGCGACTTCACTCGAAGACCCGTAGGTCATAATCTCGAACCAACTCTTATAGCTATATAAGCCGGTTTGTTCTTACGTCTGACCCACTCAAGACCGATGCTTTTTGAATCCTTAGCGTCAATCGAGAACACTTTGAGCAGAAATCCAGATACAGAGTACTATCATGATCGCGCGAGAGAGCAGAAATCCAGCAGAAGAAGATGCAAGCCGGCAATTTGCGATATACACGTGAAATAATAAAGAACTTGTATTAATTCACGATGTTGTAAAAGTTTTAGTGAAAGGATCGGTTGAATCAGATTCTGTACGTTGAGTATAGCTATGAAAAATGGAGTTCGGTCGCTATTGTTCCTAGCAATAGTATTTTAGTTTCTTGAAATGGTGAAAACCTCAACTTATTCCAACGTTTCTTCTCAGAACAAGGAAGTTCATCTTGAGTGAGTAAAGCTTGCGCTGACAAACTTCCCGCTGACCTCATAGACATCGAAAGATGAAACCTAGATAAATGGTCCAAACAGGATTAGTCACAATTTACATTATGTGACTAGCACATATTTCAATTCTTAATCGGCAAATCGATCTTGCAAGACTAGTATTCAAAATTGCCCTTTTTTGCATATATGAATTTATGCAAATCGCTCCGTTCATATGAATGAATGAGGCTTCACGCACGAGATAATTAGCACATACTCTGAATAAAAGACTCCACAACGGTTGAAGTTGGATTTTGATGTTATAGATCCAAAAAAAAAAACCGTTGAAGTTGGCTGAGTGACAAAGTAGGTTTGATTTTGATATTATAGACCTTCCGTTCGATCCAAAAAAAAAAACAAAACCTCAATGGTTTCATTCGTTTGTTGCTTTAAGTGGGAAAAATAAACCAATGACTATAAATGGTAGTGAGAAAAGTAGATATACTTTTTTAGTTTAAAAATTTGACTAGACTATGCTAACGTATATGTCACCCACGGCTTGTGTAGACATAGGCAATTTCTATGATATTTTGATATTTTCTCATATTATTCGTTTTTTTTTTCTTCTCCTTCTTAATTTTTTTTTTTATTGTGGCCGGCAAAGGTTGCCAAGCCCTTGCCAGTCACTAGGCGAGGGTTGTTGGGCCCTCATTGGCCACAACGCCCTTGCCTGCAGTAGCGATGGCCTTCTAGTCGAGGGCTATGGTTGTTGATGCTTGTCTTGTGAGATGGTTCATCTCTTATAGGGTTTTGCCTCTTTCAGTGGCCTAACTCCATTTGGACGAAATTCTAAGGACTAGAGTGAAGTGATGCGAGTAGGCAAAGCAGCCTTGCTTGCGGTTGGTGATGGTGGACG